>JAUPMV010000112.1:0-132794 GCA_030848855.1 Branchinecta sandiegonensis
CAGTCTTTTCACTATAGTCTGTCCACTTTAGTCTTTCCACTTTAGTCTTTCCACTATAGTCTCCACTTTATTCTTTCCACTACAGTCTTTCCACTATAGTCTGTCCACTTTAGTCTTTCCACTATTCTCTGTCCACTTTAGTCTTTCCACTATAGTCTCCACTTTATTCTGTCCACTACAGTCTTTCCACTATAGTCTGTCCACTTTAGTCTTTCCACTTTAGTCTTTCCACTATCGTCTCCACTCTATTCTGTCCACTACAGTTTTTCCACTATAGTCTGTCCACTTTAGTCTTTCCACTATAGTCTGTCCACTTTAGTCTTTCCACTTTAGTCTTTCCACTATTCTCTGTCCACTTTAGTATTTCCACTTTAGTCTTTCCACTACAGTCTCCACTTTATTCTGTCCACTACAGTCTCTCCACTATAGTCTTTCCACTATAGTCTGTCCACTTTAGTCAGTCCACTTTAGTCTTTCCACTGTTCTCTGTCCACTATATTCTTTCCACTATACTGTCCACTTTATTCTGTCCACGACAGTCTTTCCACTATAGTCTGTCCACTTTAGTCTTTCCACTATAGTCTGTCCACTTTAGTCTTTCCACTTTAGTCTTTCCACTATTCTCTGTCCACTTTAGTCTTTCCACTGTAGTCTCCACTTTATTCTGTCCACTACAGTCTTTCCACTATAGTCTTTCCACTATAGTCTGTCCACTTTAGTCATTCCACTTTAGTCTTTCCACTATTCTCTGTCCACTTTAGTATTTCCACTTTAGTCTTTCCACTATAGTCTCCACTTTATTCTGTCCACTACAGTCTCTCCACTATAGTCTTTCCACTATAGTCTGTCCACTTTAGGCTTTCCACTATTCTCTATCCACTTTATTCTTTCCACTATACTCTCCACTTTATTCTGTCCACTATAGTCTTTCCACTATAGTCTGTCCACTTTATTCTGTCCACTACAGTTTTTCCACTATAGTCTGTCCACTTTAGTCTTTCCAATATTCTCTGTCCACTTTAGTCTTTCCACTATAGTCTCCACTTTATTCTGTCCACTACAGTCTTTCCATTATAGTCTTTCCACTATAGTCTTTCCACTATAGTCTTTCCACTATAGTCTGTCAACTTTAGTCTTTCCACTGTCCATTACAGTCTTTCCACTATAGTCTTTCCACTATAGTCTGTCCACTTTAGTCTCTCCACTTTAGTCTATCCACTATAGTCTCCACTTTATTCTGTCCACTATAGTCTTTCCACTTTAGTCTTTCCACTATTCTCTGTCCACTTTAGTCTTTCCACTTTAGTCTTTCCTCTATAGTCTCCACTTTATTCCGTCCACTACAGTCTTTCCACTATAGTCTTTCCACTATAGTCTGTCCACTTTAGTCTTTCCACTATTCTTTGTCCACTTTAGTCTTTCCACTATAGTCTCCACTTTATTCTGTCCACTACATTCTTTCCACTTTAGTCTTTCCACTATAGTCTTTCCACTTCAGTCTGTCCACTTCAGTCTTTCCACTATAGTCTGTCCACTTTAGTCTTTCCACTATAGTCTTTCCACTTTAGTCTGTCCACTTAGTCTTTCCACTTCAGTCTTTCCACTGTAGTCTTTCCACTATAGTCTGTCCACTTTATTCTTTCCACTATTCTCTGTCCACTTTAGTCTTTCCACTATAGTCTACACTTTATTCTGTCCACTACAGTCTTTCCACTATAGTCTGTCCACTTTAGTCTTTCCACTTTAGTCTTTCCACTATAGTCTCCACTTTATTCTGTCCACTACAGTCTTTCCACTATAGTATGTCCACTTTAGTCTTTCCACTATTCTCTGTCCACTTTAGTCTGTCCACTATAGTCTGTCCACTTTAGTCTTTCCACTATAGTCTCCACTTTATTCTGTCCACTACAGTCTTTCCACTATAGTCTTTCCACTATAGTCTGTCCACTTTAGTCTTTCCACTTTAGTTTTTCCACTTTAGTCTGTCCACTTTAGTCTTTCCACTATAGTCTGTCCACTTTATCGTCTCCACTCTATTCTGTCCACTATAGTCTTTCCACTATAGTCTTTCCACTATAGTCTGTCCACTTTAGTCTTTCCACTATTCTCTGTCCACTTTAGTCTTTCCACTATAGTCTCCACTTTATTCTGTCCACTACAGTATTTCCACTTTAGTCTTTCCACTATAGTCTTTCCACTTCAGTCTGTCCACTTTAGTCTTTCCAATATAGTCTGTCCACTTTAGTCTTTCCACTTAGTCTTTCCACTTCAGTCTTTCCACTATAGTCTGTCCACTTTAGTCTTTCCACTTTAGTCGTTCCACTATAGTCTCCACTTTATTCTGTCCACTACAGTCTTTCCACTTTAGTCTTTCCACTGTTCTCTGTCCACTTTAGTCTTTCCACTATAGTCTCCACTTTATTCTGTCCAATACAGTCTTTCCACTGTAGTCTTTCCACTATAGTCTGTCCACTTTAGTCTTTCCACTATTCTCTGTCCACTTTAGTCTTTCCACTATAGTCTACTCTTTATTCTGTCCACTATAGTCTTTCCACTATAGTCTTTCCACTATAGTCTTTCCACTATAGTCTGTCCACTTTAGTCTTTCCACTTTAGTTTTTCCACTTTAGTCTGTCCACTTCAGTCTTTCCACTATAGTCTGTCCACTTTAGTCTTTCCACTTTAGTCTTTCCAAGATAGTCTCCACTTTAGTCTGTCCACTACAGTCTTTCCACTATAGTCTGTCCACTTTAGTCTTTCCACTTTAGTCTTTCCACTATAGTCTCCACTTTATTCTTTCCACTACAGTCTTTCCACTATAGTCTGTCCACTTTAGTCTTTCCACTATTCTCTGTCCACTTTAGTCTTTCCACTATAGTCTCCACTTTATTCTGTCCACTACAGTCTTTCCACTAGTCTGTCCACTTTAGTCTTTCCACTTTAGTCTTTCCACTATCGTCTCCACTCTATTCTGTCCACTACAGTTTTTCCACTATAGTCTGTCCACTTTAGTCTTTCCACTATAGTCTGTCCACTTTAGTCTTTCCACTTTAGTCTTTCCACTATTCTCTGTCCACTTTAGTATTTCCACTTTAGTCTTTCCACTACAGTCTCCACTTTATTCTGTCCACTACAGTCTCTCCACTATAGTCTTTCCACTATAGTCTGTCCACTTTAGTCAGTCCACTTTAGTCTTTCCACTGTTCTCTGTCCACTATATTCTTTCCACTATACTGTCCACTTTATTCTGTCCACGACAGTCTTTCCACTATAGTCTGTCCACTTTAGTCTTTCCACTATAGTCTGTCCACTTTAGTCTTTCCACTTTAGTCTTTCCACTATTCTCTGTCCACTTTAGTCTTTCCACTGTAGTCTCCACTTTATTCTGTCCACTACAGTCTTTCCACTATAGTCTTTCCACTATAGTCTGTCCACTTTAGTCATTCCACTTTAGTCTTTCCACTATTCTCTGTCCACTTTAGTATTTCCACTTTAGTCTTTCCACTATAGTCTCCACTTTATTCTGTCCACTACAGTCTCTCCACTATAGTCTTTCCACTATAGTCTGTCCACTTTAGGCTTTCCACTATTCTCTATCCACTTTATTCTTTCCACTATACTCTCCACTTTATTCTGTCCACTATAGTCTTTCCACTATAGTCTGTCCACTTTAGTCTTTCCACTTTAGTTTTTCAATTTTAGTCTGTCCACTTTAGTCTTTCCACTATAGTCTGTCCACTTTAGTCTTTCCACTATTCTCTGTCCACTTTAGTCTTTCCACTATAGTCTGTCCACTTTAGTCTTTCCACTTTAGTCTTTCCACTATTCTCTGTCCACTTTAGTATTTCCACTTTAGTCTTTCCACTACAGTCTCCACTTTATTCTGTCCACTACAGTCTCTCCACTATAGTCTTTCCACTATAGTCTGTCCACTTTAGTCAGTCCACTTTAGTCTTTCCACTGTTCTCTGTCCACTATATTCTTTCCACTATACTGTCCACTTTATTCTGTCCACGACAGTCTTTCCACTATAGTCTGTCCACTTTAGTCTTTCCACTATAGTCTGTCCACTTTAGTCTTTCCACTTTAGTCTTTCCACTATTCTCTGTCCACTTTAGTCTTTCCACTGTAGTCTCCACTTTATTCTGTCCACTACAGTCTTTCCACTATAGTCTTTCCACTATAGTCTGTCCACTTTAGTCATTCCACTTTAGTCTTTCCACTATTCTCTGTCCACTTTAGTATTTCCACTTTAGTCTTTCCACTATAGTCTCCACTTTATTCTGTCCACTACAGTCTTTCCACTATAGTCTTTCCACTATAGTCTGTCCACTTTAGTCTTTCCACTTTATTCTGTCCACTACATTCTTTCCACTTTAGTCTTTCCACTATTCTCTGTCCACTTTAGTCTTTCCACTATAGTCTCCCCTTTATTCTGTCCACTACAGTTTTTCCACTATAGTCTGTCCACTTTAGTCTTTTCAATATTCTCTGTCCACTTTAGTCTTTCCACTATAGTCTCCACTTTATTCTGTCCACTACAGTCTTTCCACTATAGTCTTTCCACTATAGTCTTTCCACTATAGTCTTTCCACTATAGTCTGTCAACTTTAGTCTTTCCACTGTCCATTACAGTCTTTCCACTATAGTCTTTCCACTATAGTCTGTCCACTTTAGTCTCTCCACTTTAGTCTATCCACTATAGTCTCCACTTTATTCTGTCCACTATAGTCTTTCCACTTTAGTCTTTCCACTATTCTCTGTCCACTCTAGTCTTTCCACTTTAGTCTTTCCTCTATAGTCTCCACTTTATTCCGTCCACTACAGTCTTTCCACTATAGTCTTTCCACTATAGTCTGTCCACTTTAGTCTTTCCACTATTCTTTGTCCACTTTAGTCTTTCCACTATAGTCTCCACTTTATTCTGTCCACTACATTCTTTCCACTTTAGTCTTTCCACTATAGTCTTTCCACTTCAGTCTGTCCACTTCAGTCTTTCCACTATAGTCTGTCCACTTTAGTATTTCCACTATAGTCTTTCCACTTTAGTCTGTCCACTTAGTCTTTCCACTTCAGTCTTTCCACTGTAGTCTTTCCACTATAGTCTGTCCACTTTATTCTTTCCACTATTCTCTGTCCACTTTAGTCTTTCCACTATAGTCTACACTTTATTCTGTCCACTACAGTCTTTCCACTATAGTCTGTCCACTTTAGTCTTTCCACTATAGTCTCCACTTTATTCTGTCCACTACAGTCTTTCCACTATAGTATGTCTACTTTAGTCTTTCCACTATTCTCTGTCCACTTTAGTCTGTCCACTATAGTCTGTCCACTTTAGTCTTTCCACTTTAGTCTTTCCACTATAGTCTCCACTTTATTCTGTCCACTACAGTCTTTCCACTATAGTCTTTCCACTATAGTCTGTCCACTTTAGTCTTTCCACTTTAGTTTTTCCACTTTAGTCTGTCCACTTTAGTCTTTCCACTATAGTGTGTCCACTTTAGTCTGTCCACTTTAGTCTTTCCACTATTCTCTGTCCACTTTAGTCTTTCCACTATAGTCTCCACTTTATTCTGTCCACTACAGTATTTCCACTTTAGTCTTTCCACTATAGTCTTTCCACTTCAGTCTGTCCACTTTAATCTTTCCAATATAGTCTGTCCACTTTAGTCTTTCCACTTAGTCTTTCCACTTCAGTCTTTCCACTATAGTCTGTCCACTTTAGTCTTTCCACTTTAGTCGTTCCACTATAGTCTCCACTTTATTCTGTCCACTACAGTCTGTCCACTACAGTCTTTCCACTATAGTCTATCCACTTTAGTCTTTCCACTTTAGTCTTTCCACTATAGTCTCCACTTTATTCTTTCCACTACAGTCTTTCCACTATAGTCTGTCCACTTTAGTCTTTCCACTATTCTCTGTCCACTTTAGTCTTTCCACTATAGTCTCCACTTTATTCTGTCCACTACAGTCTTTCCACTATAATCTGTCCACTTTAGTCTTTCCACTTTAGTCTTTCCACTATCGTCTCCACTCTATTCCGTCCACTACAGTTTTTCCACTATAGTCTGTCCACTTTAGTCTTTCCACTATAGTCTGTCCACTTTAGTCTTTCCACTTTAGTCTTTCCACTATTCTCTGTCCACTTTAGTATTTCCACTTTAGTCTTTCCACTACAGTCTCCACTTTATTCTGTCCACTACAGTCTCTCCACTATAGTCTTTCCACTATAGTCTGTCCACTTTAGTCAGTCCACTTTAGTCTTTCCACTGTTTTCTGTCCACTATATTCTTTCCACTATACTGTCCACTTTATTCTGTCCACGACAGTCTTTCCACTATAGTCTGTCCACTTTAGTCTTTCCACTATAGTCTGTCCACTTTAGTCTTTCCACTTTAGTCTTTCCACTATTCTCTGTCCACTTTAGTCTTTCCACTGTAGTCTCCACTTTATTCTGTCCACTACAGTCTTTCCACTATAGTCTTTCCACTATAGTCTGTCCACTTTAGTCATTCCACTTTAGTCTTTCCACTATTCTCTGTCCACTTTAGTATTTCCACTTTAGTCTTTCCACTATAGTCTCCACTTTATTCTGTCCACTACAGTCTCTCCACTATAGTCTTTCCACTATAGTCTGTCCACTTTAGGCTTTCCACTATTCTCTATCCACTTTATTCTTTCCACTATACTCTCCACTTTATTCTGTCCACTATAGTCTTCCCACTATAGTCTGTCCACTTTAGTCTTTCCACTTTAGTTTTTCAATTTTAGTCTGTCCACTTTAGTCTTTCCACTATAGTCTGTCCACTTTAGTCTTTCCACTATTCTCTGTCCACTTTAGTCTTTCCACTATAGTCTGTCCACTTTAGTCTTTCCACTTTAGTCTTTCCACTATTCTCTGTCCACTTTAGTATTTCCACTTTAGTCTTTCCACTACAGTCTCCACTTTATTCTGTCCACTACAGTCTCTCCACTATAGTCTTTCCACTATAGTCTGTCCACTTTAGTCAGTCCACTTTAGTCTTTCCACTGTTCTCTGTCCACTATATTCTTTCCACTATACTGTCCACTTTATTCTGTCCACGACAGTCTTTACACTATAGTCTGTCCACTTTAGTCTTTCCACTATAGTCTGTCCACTTTAGTCTTTCCACTTTAGTCTTTCCACTATTCTCTGTCCACTTTAGTCTTTCCACTGTAGTCTCCACTTTATTCTGTCCACTACAGTCTTTCCACTATAGTCTTTCCACTATAGTCTGTCCACTTTAGTCATTCCACTTTAGTCTTTCCACTATTCTCTGTCCACTTTAGTATTTCCACTTTAGTCTTTCCACTATAGTCTCCACTTTATTCTGTCCACTACAGTCTTTCCACTATAGTCTTTCCACTATAGTCTGTCCACTTTAGTCTTTCCACTTTATTCTGTCCACTACATTCTTTCCACTTTAGTCTTTCCACTATTCTCTGTCCACTTTAGTCTTTCCACTATAGTCTCCCCTTTATTCTGTCCACTACAGTTTTTCCACTATAGTCTGTCCACTTTAGTCTTTCCAATATTCTCTGTCCACTTTAGTCTTTCCACTATAGTCTCCACTTTATTCTGTCCACTACAGTCTTTCCACTATAGTCTTTCCACTATAGTCTTTCCACTATAGTCTTTCCACTATAGTCTGTCAACTTTAGTCTTTCCACTGTCCATTACAGTCTTTCCACTATAGTCTTTCCACTATAGTCTGTCCACTTTAGTCTCTCCACTTTAGTCTATCCACTATAGTCTCCACTTTATTCTGTCCACTATAGTCTTTCCACTTTAGTCTTTCCACTATTCTCTGTCCACTTTAGTCTTTCCACTTTAGTCTTTCCTCTATAGTCTCCACTTTATTCCGTCCACTACAGTCTTTCCACTATAGTCTGTCAACTTTAGTCTTTCCACTGTCCATTACAGTCTTTCCACTATAGTCTTTCCACTATAGTCTGTCCACTTTAGTCTCTCCACTTTAGTCTATCCACTATAGTCTCCACTTTATTCTGTCCACTATAGTCTTTCCACTTTAGTCTTTCCACTATTCTCTGTCCACTTTAGTCTTTCCACTTTAGTCTTTCCTCTATAGTCTCCACTTTATTCCGTCCACTACAGTCTTTCCACTATAGTCTTTCCACTATAGTCTGTCCACTTTAGTCTTTCCACTATTCTTTGTCCACTTTAGTCTTTCCACTATAGTCTCCACTTTATTCTGTCCACTACATTCTTTCCACTTTAGTCTTTCCACTATAGTCTTTCCACTTCAGTCTGTCCACTTCAGTCTTTCCACTATAGTCTGTCCACTTTAGTCTTTCCACTATAGTCTTTCCACTTTAGTCTGTCCACTTAGTCTTTCCACTTCAGTCTTTCCACTGTAGTCTTTCCACTATAGTCTGTCCACTTTATTCTTTCCACTATTCTCTGTCCACTTTAGTCTTTCCACTATAGTCTACACTTTATTCTGTCCACTACAGTCTTTCCACTATAGTCTGTCCACTTTAGTCTTTCCACTTTAGTCTTTCCACTATAGTATGTCCACTTTAGTCTTTCCACTATTCTCTGTCCACTTTAGTCTGTCCACTATAGTCTGTCCACTTTAGTCTTTCCACTTTAGTCTTTCCACTATAGTCTCCACTTTATTCTGTCCACTACAGTCTTTCCACTATAGTCTTTCCACTATAGTCTGTCCACTTTAGTCTTTCCACTTTAGTTTTTCCACTTTAGTCTGTCCACTTTAGTCTTTCCACTATAGTCTGTCCACTTTAGTCTTTCCACTTTAGTCTTTCCACTTTAGCCTGTCCACTTCAGTGTGTACACTTTAGTCTGTCAACTGAGTCTTTCAAGTTCAGTCTTTCCACTATAGTCTGTCCACTTTAGTCTTCCCACTTTAGTCTGTCCACTATAGTCTCCACTTCATTCTGTCCACTACATTCTTTCCACTTTAGTCTTTCCACTATTCTCTGTCCACTTTAGTCTTTCCACTATAGTCTCCACTTTATTCTGTCCACTACAGTCTTTCCACTATAGTCTTTCCACTATAGTCTGTCAACTTTAGTCTTTCCACAATTCTCTGTCCACTTTAGTCTATCCACTTTAGTCTTTCCACTATAGTCTGTCCACTTTAGTCTTTCCACTTTAGTCTATCCACTATAGTCTCCACTTTATTCTGTCCACTACAGTCTTTCCAATTTAGTCTTTCCACTATTCTCTGTCCACTTTAGTCTATCCACTTTAGTCTTTCCACTATAGTCTCCACTTTATTCCGTCCACTACAGTATTTCCACTATAGTCTTTCCACTATAGTCTGTCCACTTTAGTCTTTCCACTATTCTCTGTCCACTTTAGTTTTTCCACTATAGTCTCCACTTTATTCTGTCCACTAAATTCTTTCCACTTTAGTCTTTCCACTATAGTCTTTCCACTACAGTCTGTCCACTTTAGTCTTTCCACTATAGTCTGTCCACTTTAGTCTTTCCACTATAGTCTTTCCACTTTAGTCTGTCCACTTAGTCTTTCCACTATAGTCTTTCCACTTTAGTCTTTCCACTATTCTCTGTCCACTACAGTCTTTCCACTAGAGTCTTTCCGCTATAGTCTTTCCACTATAGTCTATCAACTTTAGTCTTTCCACTATTCTCTGTCCACTTTAGGCTTTCCACTATAGTCTCCACTTTATTCTGTCCACTACAGTCTTTCCACTATAGTCTTTCCACAATAGTCTGTCCACTTTAGTCTTTCCACTATAGTGTCCACTTTATTCTGTCCACTACAGTCTTTCCACTTTAGTCTTTCCACTATTCTCTGTCCACTTTAGTCTTTCCACTTTAGTCTTTCCACTACAGTCTCCACTTTATTCCGTCCACTACAGTCTTTCCACTATAGTCTTTCCACTATAGTCTGTCCACTTTAGTCTTTCCACTATTCTCTGTCCACTTTAGTCTTTCCACTACAGTCTCCACTTTATTCTGTCCACTACAGTCTTTCCACCTTAGTCTTTCCACTATAGTCTTTCCACTTCAGTCTGTCCACTTTAGTCTTTCCACTATAGTCTGTCCACTTTAGTCTTTCCACTATAGTCTCCACTTTATTATGTCCACTACAGTCTTTCCACTATAGTCTTTCCACTATAGTCTGACCACTTTAGACTTTCCACTATAGTCTCCACTTTATTCTGTCCACTACAGTCTTTCCACTATAGTCTTTCCACTATAGTCTGTCCACTTTAGTCTTTCCACTTTAGTTTTTCCACTTTAGTCTGTCCACTTTAGTCTTTCCACTATAGTCTGTCCACTTTAGTCTTTCCACTTTAGTCTTTCCACTTTATTCTGTCCACTTCAGTGTGTACACTTTAGTCTGTCCACTGAGTCTTTCAACTTCAGTCTTTCCACTATTCTCTGTCCACTTTAGTCTTTCCACTTTAGTCTTTCCACTATAGTCTCCACTTTATTCCGTCCACTATAGTCTTTCCACTATAGTCTTTCCACTATAGTCTGTCCACTTTAGTCTTTCCACTATTCTCTGTCCACTTTAGTCTTTCCACTATAGTCTCCACTTTATTCTGTCCACTACAGTCTTTCCACTTTAGTCTTTCCACTATAGTCTTTCCACTTCAGTCTGTCCACTTTAGTCTTTCCAATATAGTCTGTCCACTTTAGTCTTTCCACTTAGCCTTTCCACTTCAGTCTTTCCACTATAGTCTGTCCACTTTAGTCTTTCCACTTTAGTCGTTCCACTATAGTCTCCACTTTATTCTGTCCACTACAGTCTTTCCACTTTAGTCTTTCCACTGTTCTCTGTCCACTTTAGTCTTTCCACTATAGTCTCCACTTTATTCTGTCCAATACAGTCTTTCCACTGTAGTCTTTCCACTATAGTCTCCCCTTTATTCTGTCCACTACAGTTTTTCCACTATAGTCTGTCCACTTTAGTCTTTCCAATATTCTCTGTCCACTTTAGTCTTTCCACTATAGTCTCCACTTTATTCTGTCCACTACAGTCTTTCCACTATAGTCTTTCCACTATAGTCTTTCCACTATAGTCTTTCCACTATAGTCTGTCAACTTTAGTCTTTCCACTGTCCATTACAGTCTTTCCACTATAGTCTTTCCACTATAGTCTGTCCACTTTAGTCTCTCCACTTTAGTCTATCCACTATAGTCTCCACTTTATTCTGTCCACTATAGTCTTTCCACTTTAGTCTTTCCACTATTCTCTGTCCACTTTAGTCTTTCCACTTTAGTCTTTCCTCTATAGTCTCCACTTTATTCCGTCCACTACAGTCTTTCCACTATAGTCTTTCCACTATAGTCTGTCCACTTTAGTCTTTCCACTATTCTTTGTCCACTTTAGTCTTTCCACTATAGTCTCCACTTTATTCTGTCCACTACAGTCTTTCCACTATAGTCTTTCCACTATAGTCTGTCCACTTTAGTCTTTCCACTTTATTCTGTCCACTACATTCTTTCCACTTTAGTCTTTCCACTATTCTCTGTCCACTTTAGTCTTTCCACTATAGTCTCCCCTTTATTCTGTCCACTACAGTTTTTCCACTATAGTCTGTCCACTTTAGTCTTTCCAATATTCTCTGTCCACTTTAGTCTTTCCACTATAGTCTCCACTTTATTCTGTCCACTACAGTCTTTCCACTATAGTCTTTCCACTATAGTCTTTCCACTATAGTCTTTCCACTATAGTCTGTCAACTTTAGTCTTTCCACTGTCCATTACAGTCTTTCCACTATAGTCTTTCCACTATAGTCTGTCCACTTTAGTCTCTCCACTTTAGTCTATCCACTATAGTCTCCACTTTATTCTGTCCACTATAGTCTTTCCACTTTAGTCTTTCCACTATTCTCTGTCCACTTTAGTCTTTCCACTTTAGTCTTTCCTCTATAGTCTCCACTTTATTCCGTCCACTACAGTCTTTCCACTATAGTCTTTCCACTATAGTCTGTCCACTTTAGTCTTTCCACTATTCTTTGTCCACTTTAGTCTTTCCACTATAGTCTCCACTTTATTCTGTCCACTACATTCTTTCCACTTTAGTCTTTCCACTACAGTCTTTCCACTTCAGTCTGTCCACTTCAGTCTTTCCACTATAGTCTGTCCACTTTAGTCTTTCCACTATAGTCTTTCCACTTTAGTCTGTCCACTTAGTCTTTCCACTTCAGTCTTTCCACTGTAGTCTTTCCACTATAGTCTGTCCACTTTATTCTTTCCACTATTCTCTGTCCACTTTAGTCTTTCCACTATAGTCTACACTTTATTCTGTCCACTACAGTCTTTCCACTATAGTCTGTCCACTTTAGTCTTTCCACTTTAGTCTTTCCACTATAGTCTCCACTTTATTCTGTCCACTACAGTCTTTCCACTATAGTATGTCCACTTTAGTCTTTCCACTATTCTCTGTCCACTTTAGTCTGTCCACTATAGTCTGTCCACTTTAGTCTTTCCACTTTAGTCTTTCCACTATAGTCTCCACTTTATTCTGTCCACTACAGTCTTTCCACTATAGTCTTTCCACTATAGTCTGTCCACTTTAGTCTTTCCACTTTAGTTTTTCCACTTTAGTCTGTCCACTTTAGTCTTTCCACTATAGTCTGTCCACTTTAGTCTTTCCACTTTAGTCTTTCCACTTTAGCCTGTCCACTTCAGTGTGTACACTTTAGTCTATCAACTGAGTCTTTCAAGTTCAGTCTTTCCACTATAGTCTGTCCACTTTAGTCTTCCCACTTTAGTCTGTCCACTATAGTCTCCACTTCATTCTGTCCACTACATTCTGTCCACTTTAGTCTTTCCACTATTCTCTGTCCACTTTAGTCTTTCCACTATAGTCTCCACTTTATTCTGTCCACTACAGTCTTTCCACTATAGTCTTTCCACTATAGTCTGTCAACTTTAGTCTTTCCACTATTCTCTGTCCACTTTAAGCTTTCCACTATAGTCTCCATTTTATTCGGTCCACTATAGTTTTTCCACTATAGTCTTTCCACTATAGTCTGTCCACTTTAGTCTTTCCACTTTAGTCTATCCACTATAGTCTCCACTTTATTCTGTCCACTACAGTCTTTCCAATTTAGTCTTTCCACTATTCTCTGTCCACTTTAGTCTATCCACTTTAGTCTTTCCACTATAGTCTCCACTTTATTCCGTCCACTACAGTATTTCCACTATAGTCTTTCCACTATAGTCTGTCCACTTTAGTCTTTCCACTATTCTCTGTCCACTTTAGTTTTTCCACTATAGTCTCCACTTTATTCTGTCCACTAAATTCTTTCCACTTTAGTCTTTCCACTATAGTCTTTCCACTATAGTCTTTCCACTTTAGTCTTTCCACTATTCTCTGTCCACTACAGTATTTCCACTATAGTCTTTCCACTATAGTCTATCAACTTTAGTCTTTCCACTATTCTCTGTCCACTTTAGTTTTTCCATTATAGTCTCCACTTTATTCTGTCCACTAAATTCTTTCCACTTTAGTCTTTCCACTATAGTCTTTCCACTATAGTCTGTCCACTTTAGTCTTCCCAATTTAGTCTTTCCACTATAGTCTCCACTTTATTCTGTCAACTACATTCTTTCCACTTTAGTCTTTCCACTATTCTCTGTCCACTTTAGTCTTTCCACTATAGTCTCCACTTTATTCTGTCCACTACAGTCTTTCCACTATAGTCTTTCCACTATAGTCTGTCAACTTTAGTCTTTCCACTATTCTCTGTCCACTTTAAGCTTTCCACTATAGTCTCCATTTTATTCGGTCCACTATAGTTTTTCCACTATAGTCTTTCCACTATAGTCTGTCCACTTTAGTCTTTCCACTTTAGTCTATCCACTATAGTCTTCACTTTATTCTGTCCACTACAGTCTTTCCAATTTAGTCTTTCCACTATTCTTTGTCCACTTTAGTCTATCCACTTTAGTCTTTCCACTATAGTCTCCACTTTATTCCGTCCACTACAGTATTTCCACTATAGTCTTTCCACTATAGTCTGTCCACTTTAGTCTTTCCACTATTCTCTGTCCACTTTAGTTTTTCCACTATAGTCTCCACTTTATTCTGTCCACTAAATTCTTTCCACTTTAGTCTTTCCACTATTGTCTTTCCACTACAGTCTGTCCACTTTAGTCTTTCCACTATAGTCTGTCCACTTTAGTCTTTCCACTATAGTCTTTCCACTTTAGTCTGTCCACTTAGTCTTTCCACTATAGTCTTTCCACTTTAGTCTTTCCACTATTCTCTGTCCACTACAGTCTTTCCACTAGAGTCTTTCCGCTATAGTCTTTCCACTATAGTCTATCAACTTTAGTCTTTCCACTATTCTCTGTCCACTTTAGGCTTTCCACTATAGTCTCCACTTTATTCTGTCCACTACAGTCTTTCCACTATAGTCTTTCCAAAATAGTCTGTCCACTTTAGTCTTTCCACTATAGTCTCCACTTTATTCTGTCCACTACAGTCTGTCCACTTTAGTCTTTCCACTTTAGTCTTTCCACTACAGTCTCCACTTTATTCCGTCCACTACAGTCTTTTCACTATAGTCTTTCCACTATAGTCTGTCCACTTTAGTCTTTCCACTATTCTCTGTCCACTTTAGTCTTTCCACTATAGTCTCCACTTTATTCTGTCCACTACAGTCTTTCCACTTTAGTCTTTCCACTATAGTCTTTCCACTTCAGTCTGTCCACTTTAGTCTTTCCACTATAGTCTGTCCACTTTAGTCTTTCCACTATAGTCTCCACTTTATTATGTCCACTACAGTCTTTCCACTATAGTCTTTCCACTATAGTCTGACCACTTTAGACTTTCCACTATAGTCTCCACTTTATTCTGTCCACTACAGTCTTTCCACTATAGTCTTTCCACTATAGTCTGTCCACTTTAGTCTTTCCACTTTAGTTTTTCCACTTTAGTCTGTACACTTTAGTCTTTCCACTATAGTCTGTCCACTTTAGTCTTTCCACTTTAGTCTTTCCACTAGTGGAAAGACTAAAGTGGATAGTCTCCACTTTAGTCTGTCCACTACAGTCTTTCCACTATAGTCTGTCCACTTTAGTCTTTCCACTTTAGTCTTTCCACTATAGTCTCCACTTTATTCTTTCCACTACAGTCTTTCCACTATAGTCTGTCCACTTTAGTCTTTCCACTATTCTCTGTCCACTTTAGTCTTTCCACTATAGTCTCCACTTTATTCTGTCCACTACAGTCTTTCCACTACAGTCTGTCCACTTTAGTCTTTCCACTTTAGTCTTTCCACTATCGTCTCCACTCTATTCTGTCCACTACAGTTTTTCCACTATAGTCTGTCCACTTTAGTCTTTCCACTATAGTCTGTCCACTTTAGTCTTTCCACTTTAGTCTTTCCACTATTCTCTGTCCACTTTAGTATTTCCACTTTAGTCTTTCCACTACAGTCTCCACTTTATTCTGTCCACTACAGTCTCTCCACTATAGTCTTTCCACTATAGTCTGTCCACTTTAGTCAGTCCACTTTAGTCTTTCCACTGTTCTCTGTCCACTTTATTCTTTCCACTATACTGTCCACTTTATTCTGTCCACGACAGTCTTTCCACTATAGTCTGTCCACTTTAGTCTTTCCACTATAGTCCGTCCACTTTAGTCTTTCCACTTTAGTCTTTCCACTATTCTCTGTCCACTTTAGTATTTCCACTTTAGTCTTTCCACTAAAGTCTCCACTTTATTCCGTCCACTACAGTCTTTCCACTATAGTCTTTCCACTATAGTCTGTCCACTTTAGTCTTTCCACTATTCTCTGTCCACTTTAGTCTTTCCAATATAGTCTCCACTTTATTCTGTCCACTACAGTCTTTCCACTTTAGTCTTTCCACTATAGTCTTTCCACTTCAGTCTGTCCAATTTAGTCTTTCCACTATAGTCTGTCCACTTTAGTCTTTCCACTTAGTCTTTCCACTTCAGTCTTTCCACTATAGTCTGTCAACTTTAGTCTTTCCACTATAGTCTCCACTTTATTCTGTCCAATACAGTCTTTCCACTGTAGTCTTTCCACTATAGTCTGTCCACTTTAGTCTTTTCACTATTCTCTGTCCACTTTAGTCTTTCCACTATAGTCTACACTTTATTCTGTCCACTATAGTCTTTCCACTATAGTCTTTCCACTACAGTCTGTCCACTTTAGTCTTTCCACTTTAGTTTTTCCACTTTCGTCTATCCACTTCAGTCTTTCCACTATAGTCTGTCCACTTTAGTCTTTCCACTTTAGTCTTTCCACTACAGTCTCCACTTTAGTCTGTCCACTACAGTCTTTCCACTATAGTCTGTCCACTTTAGTCTTTCCACTTTAGTCTTTCCACTATAGTCTCCACTTTATTCTTTCCACTACAGTCTTTCCACTATAGTCTGTCCACTTTAGTCTTTCCACTATTCTCTGTCCACTTTAGTCTTTCCACTATAGTCTCCACTTTATTCTGTCCACTACAGTCTTTCCACTATAGTCCGTCCACTTTAGTCTTTCCACTTTAGTCTTTCCACTATAGTCTCCACTCTATTCTGTCCACTACAGTTTTTCCACTATAGTCTGTCCACTTTAGTCTTTCCACTATAGTCTGTCCACTTTAGTCTTTCCACTTTAGTCTTTCCACTATTCTCTGTCCACTTTAGTATTTCCACTTTAGTCTTTCCACTACAGTCTCCACTTTATTCTGTCCTCTACAGTCTCTCCACTATCGTCTTTCCACTATAGTCTGTCCACTTTAGTCTGTCCACTTTAGTCTTTCCACTGTTCTCTGTCCACTTTATTCTTTCCACTATACTCTCCATTTTATTCTGTCCACGACAGTCTTTCCACTATAGTCTGTCCACTTTAGTCTTTCCACTATAGTCTGTCCACTTTAGTCTTTCCACTTTAGTCTTTCCACTATTCTCTGTCCACTTTAGTATTTCCACTTTAGTCTTTCCACTACAGTCTCCACTTTATTCCGTCCACTACAGTCTTTCCACTATAGTCTTTCCACTATAGTCTGTCCACTTTATTCTTTCCACTATTCTCTGTCCACTTTAGTCTTTCCACTTCAGTCTGTCCACTTCAGTCTTTCCACTATAGTCTGTCCACTTTAGTCTTTCCACTATAGTCTTTCCACTTTAGTCTGTCCACTTAGTCTTTCCACTTCAGTCTTTCCACTATAGTCTGTCCACTTTAATCTTTGCACTATAGTTTCCACTTTATTCTGTCCACTACAGTCTTTCCACTGTAGTCTATCCACTATAGTCTCCACTTTATTCTGTCCACTACAGTCTTTCCACTTTAGTCTTTCCACTATTCTCTGTCCACTTTAGTCTCTCCACTTTAGTCTTTCCACTATAGTCTCCACTTTATTCCGTCCACTACAGTCTTTCCACTATAGTCTTTCCACTATAGTCTGTCAACTTTAGTCTTTCCACTATTCTCTGTCCACTTTAGTTTTTCCACTATAGTCTCCACTTTATTCTGTCCACTACATTCTTTCCACTATAGTCTGTCCACTTTAGTCTTTCCACTTTAGTCTTTCCACTATAGTCTCCACTTTATTCTTTCCACTACAGTCTTTCCACTATAGTCTGTCCACTTTAGTCTTTCCACTATTCTCTGTCCACTTTAGTCTTTCCACTATAGTCTCCACTTTATTCTGTCCACTACAGTCTTTCCACTACAGTCTGTCCACTTTAGTCTTTCCACTTTAGTCTTTCCACTATCGTCTCCACTCTATTCTGTCCACTACAGTTTTTCCACTATAGTCTGTCCACTTTAGTCTTTCCACTATAGTCTGTCCACTTTAGTCTTTCCACTTTAGTCTTTCCACTATTCTCTGTCCACTTTAGTATTTCCACTTTAGTCTTTCCACTACAGTCTCCACTTTATTCTGTCCACTACAGTCTCTCCACTATAGTCTTTCCACTATAGTCTGTCCACTTTAGTCAGTCCACTTTAGTCTTTCCACTGTTCTCTGTCCACTTTATTCTTTCCACTATACTGTCCACTTTATTCTGTCCACGACAGTCTTTCCACTATAGTCTGTCCACTTTAGTCTTTCCACTATAGTCCGTCCACTTTAGTCTTTCCACTTTAGTCTTTCCACTATTCTCTGTCCACTTTAGTATTTCCACTTTAGTCTTTCCACTACAGTCTCCACTTTATTCCGTCCACTACAGTCTTTCCACTATAGTCTTTCCACTATAGTCTGTCCACTTTAGTCTTTCCACTATTCTCTGTCCACTTTAGTCTTTCCACTATAGTCTCCACTTTATTCTGTCCACTACAGTCTTTCCACTTTAGTCTTTCCACTATAGTCTTTCCACTTCAGTCTGTCCAATTTAGTCTTTCCACTATAGTCTGTCCACTTTAGTCTTTCCACTTAGTCTTTCCACTTCAGTCTTTCCACTATAGTCTGTCAACTTTAGTCTTTCCACTATAGTCTCCACTTTATTCTGTCCAATACAGTCTTTCCACTGTAGTCTTTCCACTATAGTCTGTCCACTTTAGTCTTTTCACTATTCTCTGTCCACTTTAGTCTTTCCACTATAGTCTACACTTTATTCTGTCCACTATAGTCTTTCCACTATAGTCTTTCCACTACAGTCTGTCCACTTTAGTCTTTCCACTTTAGTTTTTCCACTTTCGTCTGTCCACTTCAGTCTTTCCACTATAGTCTGTCCACTTTAGTCTTTCCACTTTAGTCTTTCCACTATAGTCTCCACTTTAGTCTGTCCACTACAGTCTTTCCACTATAGTCTGTCCACTTTAGTCTTTCCACTTTAGTCTTTCCACTATAGTCTCCACTTTATTCTTTCCACTACAGTCTTTCCACTATAGTCTGTCCATTTTAGTCTTTCCACTATTCTCTGTCCACTTTAGTCTTTCCACTATAGTCTCCACTTTATTCTGTCCACTACAGTCTTTCCACTATAGTCTGTCCACTTTAGTCTTTCCACTTTAGTCTTTCCACTATAGTCTCCACTCTATTCTGTCCACTACAGTTTTTCCACTATAGTCTGTCCACTTTAGTCTTTCCACTATAGTCTGTCCACTTTAGTCTTTCCACTTTAGTCTTTCCACTATTCTCTGTCCACTTTAGTATTTCCACTTTAGTCTTTCCACTACAGTCTCCACTTTATTCTGTCCTCTACAGTCTCTCCACTATCGTCTTTCCACTATAGTCTGTCCACTTTAGTCTGTCCACTTTAGTCTTTCCACTGTTCTCTGTCCACTTTATTCTTTCCACTATACTCTCCACTTTATTCTGTCCACGACAGTCTTTCCACTATAGTCTGTCCACTTTAGTCTTTCCACTATAGTCTGTCCACTTTAGTCTTTCCACTTTAGTCTTTCCACTATTCTCTGTCCACTTTAGTATTTCCACTTTAGTCTTTCCACTACAGTCTCCACTTTATTCCGTCCACTACAGTCTTTCCACTATAGTCTTTCCACTATAGTCTGTCCACTTTATTCTTTCCACTATTCTCTGTCCACTTTAGTCTTTCCACTTCAGTCTGTCCACTTCAGTCTTTCCACTATAGTCTGTCCACTTTAGTCTTTCCACTATAGTCTTTCCACTTTAGTCTGTCCACTTAGTCTTCCACTTCAGTCTTTCCACTATAGTCTGTCCACTTTAATCTTTGCACTATAGTTTCCACTTTATTCTGTCCACTACAGTCTTTCCACTGTAGTCTATCCACTATAGTCTCCACTTTATTCTGTCCACTACAGTCTTTCCACTTTAGTCTTTCCACTATTCTCTGTCCACTTTAGTCTCTCCACTTTAGTCTTTCCACTATAGTCTCCACTTTATTCCGTCCACTACAGTCTTTCCACTACAGTCTTTCCACTATAGTCTGTCAACTTTAGTCTTTCCACTATTCTCTGTCCACTTTAGTTTTTCCACTATAGTCTCCACTTTATTCTGTCCACTACATTCTTTCCACTTTAGTCTTTCCACTATAGTCTTTCCACTTCAGTCTGTCCACTTTAGTCTTTCCACTATAGTCTGTCCACTTTAGTCTTTCCACTATAGTCTTTCCACTTTACTCTGTCCACTTAGTCTTTCCACTATAGTCTTTCCACTTTAGTCTTTCCACTATTCTCTGTCCACTACAGTCTTTCCACTATAGTCTTTCCGCTATTGTCTTTCCACTATAGTCTATCAACTTTAGTCTTTCCACTATTCTCTGTCCACTTTAGGCTTTCCACTATAGTATCCACTTTATATAAGGTGGTTATTTTTGTTTATTCGTGGTTACGGTAAGGCCGTTTATAGTCGTATTGCATCGTGTGATGGTTACCTCAACTATAGGGCAACACGCAATAGAACGACGGGCTCCTGATAAATCAGATACGGGCCGACCGTCGAGTGATGGAAATCGAACCCACGATACCGGAGACCGATACTTCCAAGCCTTACGCCGAGCAAGGGCGAGCTTGAAGTATTGCCGCGAGTTGGGGAGCGTGAGCCGTATAAGAGCTTGTAAGGGTAGGCAAACAGAAGAAGATCGATCGGTGAAAAAGGTTGTATTCGTAACGTAACTTACATGATGAATACGGTAAATTAGTAAAGTCCAGTAATATATATCTGTTCTCACTAACAGTATCGCAAATGTTCTGAACCCCGATTCACAAGTGAAATCGGATTAAATAGGCACTCTTCGTCCTGGATGGTGGCATACGTGGGACGTCGCCTCTGGAACTTCGCCGATCACCTTTCTCATCTCTTTTGCTGGGGAACAGGTTTCGGTTCTTCTCGGGTCATGGTTCCTTCCTCCTTGGCACATTGTACTGACTAAGTATTCATATTCTGGCACTGCTTGCTTCTTCGCGCCATATAGGAATTTACTGTCTGCACGACTTCGCAATTTAGCTATTGCGCAGATGCCTTTTTTGCAATGCAATTTCTCTTTGCCAAGTAACGGGATTAAAGTCTTAAGTGTCTAGGCATTTTTATTACAAACTTCCGACGTTCATCTTTTGACGCCCTCGTCAAAATCATGAGGTCCCGTTCCGGTAATTCCTTTCAAGTATTTCACCATTTTTTTTTTTTTTTTAAACAACCCAAAAAAAAAAAAAAAAAAACTTTAAATTTCCCTCACCATTACACTATTTTTACCAGTACGAATTGTATATATTTTTTAAATTCTTTTATATTTTTATTATTTGACAAATACGGGAGTATTCTGTCGTTTCGGTTTGAAAGTTCCGTCACCAATAACGCTACTTACGTTATTTTTAATTTCAAACTACTTTAGCATTTCAATGTTTATTATACTTTTGAGTTTTTCTATTTTAACACTTGACAGCTGCTTCAAAACTACTTTCCAGACTGTCGTTTCGATTATAAGATTGCACAAGGATACTATACTATTTTTGAAGAATTTGATAACACTAATTATTAATCTGTTAACACGATAAGCTATAAGTTTTTAAGAAGGTTTACTGCAGTTTCCGCTATATTTTACTTTGTAGAAACTAAGGTTTTAACGATAAGGCGCCTATCGGTAGTTTCGCTGTCGGTTTTGTGGACGTGCAGAACTCTCTCGCTGTCTACGTGGTCAGTGCCTGATGCATTGGGAAAACAGTTCAGACGGAATCTCGCTGTTGGTTCTAAGTTTATAGACCTCGTTTCCCCCTTTGGTCCTTCTTAAAAATGTAGTTCTCTCACGCGAAAATGGAAAAATTTCCAGTTTAGCTCTTAATCTTTGCTTTTTGTTTAATCCGGCTGGTAGAGGATCAAGCTCCGCGCCCGAATCGCTTCGTATTAGGTTCAATGGAACCAGTTTACGACTAACGATTAAACGATGATGCGAATTCAGCTGTTTTCTAACAAATTGGTCCCATGAATCTTTAGCTGAGTCAGGGGCGGTGAGCACTCCAACTAGGTTGCTTGTATGAGCTACCTTTTGCGTGGTTTTTTCCTCATCCGCCTGTAAGGGCTCGTTCGCAAAGGTGTTTTGTACAGTTTTACTCCATTTCGTTTCTGATGATGCCTTAAGGCCTTTTATCTCGGTGCTTGATCTGATACCAACGTGGTTTGTTTCTGGTTTATATTTTCTAATAACTGAGGATTTATTATTTATGTCGATTAGAGAACCATCTTTTTTATTGGGTTTTAGGGTTCGACGCGTCTCTTTACTTACTGAACCAGACTTTTGGAGATACTCGTCCGCATGCTGATCCGTAGTGCTTCGGCTTACTGACCTAAAATAAACAGTGCTTTAGTCCTTGTACATTCACCTGTCCTTAGCGTCTACACTTCCGACATATCGTTCTATCCTTCTCTACCTTAATCAGGGGCGTTTACGTTACAGAAACTGCAGTATGGTACTTCTATTCTTCATTCAAACTCTGGCGCAGTTGATTTGAGAGTTTTAAGTTCTTCTCCGGGCGATTCGTTATGTTTATTTCGTCGCATGCGCCTTTTTCCAAATAAACGTTGCTTACATTTCATCAGTACACATAAACGAATAAAAAACGATATACACATAACTATTACTACAGTTGATCCTATATTGTACAACGAAGTCCAAGAGAAATAGCCAAAATTATCTTGTAGGTAATTAAGTCGTTCTGCCTCGTTGGTAAATAGTGGTATTTCATTCTCTAGCGCTTCTTTCATTTGGCTTAACAGTATTTCGGTATGCTCACTAGACTTTTGAAATGATGCTTCCATACTCTGACTAATATAGGTACCTCTAGGCATATCCTTAGTTAAGTCGTATGACGGCAGGGGCGCTACTTCTGTCTTAATTTTGTTCATAACTGTAGTAATCAGTGGCGTTCTAATAGTACTATCCTTCGTGATTAATCTACAACCCTGGTTAATCGTAATAATTCCTACATCTTTCAAATATACATCATTTCTATACACGGGGTCGATCTTTTGCGTTGAATTGAAACAAGATAGAACTCCATTAGTTCCTTGAGGTACTGAATAAACCCATTGATCATTTCTTAGGTGTATGAATGTTTCCCTCTTTCTTATTTTAATCCAAGCATCGCAAGACTGCGGGATTTCGTTCGAATCCTTATCTAATAAAAATAAATCAATAACACAACTTCCAATCTTAGAATTATATATTGGAATCGTAAATTGGCAGACTAGATTTCTAAGTTCCATGCACGTGTCTAAATCGTTGCGTCCTAGCAGTGCGTATTTTCTACGATCCTGATCAATCATAAGGTATTCGCTATCTATCTTAATTCTAACCGATGAAGCGCTATTATTTATGTTAACAGGTATTGATCTAATGCTGTAAAGTTGGTACGAAGAATGTTGTTCCACTAAAGGGATCGAAAGTACCGCATAGAGTTGGTCGTTTATGTCCGTTAGGTGTATTCTAAGTTTGTTATAATAATAGTACATATTTGCTACGTCAACTTCCAATGGTAAATGAGTTCCGAATACTAGATGAGCCTTAATTTCTCCAAGCATAGTCGAAAGGGATACTGGGTCCACCAGATCCGGGGTCAATTGGTTCCCGGTTAAACTAAATAAAGCAATCTCTAATTTTGTCATCTCAGTTCCTATGTTCATAAGACTCATCGTTACTATATCTAGTGATACTAAGCTAATACTAGAATAACTTATAAATCTATCGATATCCTTTCTTAACGTATCCATGGTGAAAACAGCTCTACTTATTTTCTTGGACAACATATCAATTTTTTCCTGATGGGAACTAGCAATAGATGCCTGTAAGCGTTGTACATGCAAGGTGGTATTTGTTGCCTTTTCGAGGTTTTTAACCGATTGCCTAACTAAATCTAATTCTTCTTCGGTAGTCACACCAAATAATGATCCCAAAATGTCTCCAACTACAGGTATTAGGGATTTCGCGTTTCTTTTTCCTCTTTTCCTTCTATAGAATACTTCAAAAATTCTGATTGCAGTGGTCTTTAATTTGTGAGTCTCGAGTTCAAACAATTCAAAAAGTGTTTCTAGTCGAGCCCGAAACGGGGTCAAAAAATCTTCAGAGTGTTTTTCTTTGTGTATCATTTCAGCGTCTACTCGAGGTTTTTCAATGATCGGTTTCTTAAGGGGCTTGGGGGTAGTTTTGTCAGGTTTTGCTTCGTCCTTCATTGGGAGTTGAACCCAATCTCCGTACAAGTCAAGTGCGTAGTCGTATCCCATAAATGTGTCGCCATACAAATATTCTCCGTCGTACATTCCTTGTTCTTCGCTTACGTCAGTTATGTTTTCGTACCAAGAACTATAATCAGCTAAAGTTTCATTATTTTTATGTTCGTTTTTGTTGTTAGTAATCGTTTGGTTCAGTAAAAGTTCTCTCTTTTGTCTTGATGCTACAGTGTTATTTACTTCGGTAAACTCTTCTCCATTACTTGTTTGCCCTGTTTGTATTTGGTCTATGGCTGGATTATCAAATTCGCTTTCGTTTGCTAGGGGGGTAACTATTTTTGGGGTCCATCCGTAGGGAGGTACTTTGTGGTGGATATTGGATGCTACGTATGCGGCCTTATGGGTTTTTAAATATTTGAATAGTACTTCCTTTAAGTCATCCGTTTGTCGATGCAGACGTTCCAGTTGCTTTATCAGGATGTCGAAGGGCTCCGGGTCTAGTTTCCAAAAGATGTTCCAACTGCGGGTGGATGCCAAAAGGGAGTTCTCCTGCTTAAAAATTACGCCATTCCGAATAACATCATTGGAGTAAACAGTCCTGGCTGGAAGCAATCCCAAAAGAAAAATCGTGATCCAACGCATTTCTGTAAAAAATAAATATTGAAATTTGTGTTCTGGTGTGTTGTTCAAAGTTTGTGTACTTAGTGTGCCTCGAGGCTGTTGGTGCTGAATGGTTGTTCGCGTTAACCTTGACGAAATCCCCTTTTAGAGGAACGCATCTTTTTTTTCTGGTCGCTGAGTTAGGTTGTTATTCGGGTCAGTGGTCTACTTTCCATGAACACATATCTTCCTTAATATTTATTCAATCCAAGATTTTTTTTTGACAATAATTTGTATGCTGGGGGTGGGTTGTTTACAATTTTCCGTTCTTACTTCCACCCCCAACTTAGTTTGTATCCGACACTTGTCGCAAAAAATAAAATATTCGTCGTCAGGCGACATCGTTACCCTAAGGCTATCCGAGTTAATATGCCTTGCCCAGGCGAAGAAGCTCCGAAAGAGGGAGAGTCTGATGTTTTTACTTCTAATACGAAGTAGCTCCCTGACTCTCCCTTCTCCTTCGATTCGCGCTAATCTTGACATAGCTCCACATAGTTCTGACGTGGAGCCAGGGACGCGATGGTATACGTTGAGCTCTTCGTTTGGGCCGTTCGTTAGGGTAACGATGGCGAAATTTTTCTTCAGTTGCTCGATGACTGCCATTCTATAACATAATACGTTTTGTTAATATTTAATTTAAGGAGAATTCAAGACTCTTAATTTGTTTCAAATTTTTATTTGCTTGTAAATGACCACTGACCAAAATTGAAATTAGCCACTGTTAGTCATTTAACGAAATCGAATGCGTGTCTTATTTTTGTTTACCCAGTTTAGTGTATTGTAATTTACTTGGTTTTATTACTTGTCTACCTGATCGTGTTGTGGTGCCCATGTATTTATCTGCTGCCGTGGTAGGATTCTGCGTTCTTTCTTCTGTTGGCTGGCTCGTTGTTGCTGTGTCAAATAACTTCATGGCGTTTTCGGCTTGTTGTCTACCCAATATGGCTATGCGACGAGCTCCAGCAGCTGCTGAAGTTTCTGGCGTATCGAGTCTTCGGTTTGTCACTCTTCCTGGTGAGGAGTCGGCTACTCTGCGTCCGATGTATCCGGCATTGTTGTCGTCACCGTCATCTTCAGGTGGCGTCTGTACTTCTCGTGAGGGTGAATAGGCGTCGCTGGCGAACTCCGCTGCCTCTTCCTTGCGCGGTGTTCTGGATGGGCCGTAGTCAATTCTTTCGATGGGTATAGCTGGTTCTTCTTCTTCGTAATCGCTGCTGACGTTCTTCTTTGGGCTTCTTCTTTTTGAGCTGAAGCTGAGGTCCGGAATGGGGTCGGGTAGGAAGTCCAGTAGGGAGTCCCTGAAGTGTCTCCATGGCTGTTGTGTTTTCTTCTTTTCCTTCGATACCGAGATGTAGCCGAAGTCTTCTCGTTGTTTTGGCTGCCTTGTGTCCATATCTTCTCGTAGGGGTCGACGGCGTTCTCCGTCTGACGGACCTGGTGTATCTATTGGTTGGTTCAGCTCCTGCCATAATGATAACGGCCTTTCGATTGGACTTTCTAGTGGAAAATCGCTCGTTGGGTTGATTCGTGGTGGGTAGGGGGTAGAAATTCGGTCGGGGAAGAACATCTGTTTGCCAGGTGGCGTCACTTCGTATTCGCTAAGCTCTCCTGGGGACCTGTAAGTACTGTCTGCGAACCTTACCTTTCTGGGAGTTGTGTTCAGCTCGTTTGCCTGATTACTGTTGTATAGGAAATCAATATATTCGCTCTCTTGGTCTGGTGTGCCCGCTTCCCTGTGATTAAGTTTAAAGGGTGATAAATGATCAAATGGAGTGCCAATTGTTGCTTCTTCGTCGTCAGAACTCGTGTTACTATCTGTTGGGTCATGTTGCCATATTCGTGTTTCATGTGTTCGTTTTAACCTGTTTGCATGGCTTACCGTTGTTTTTCGTGTTTTGCAATGTTCGATTTCGTATGTCAACCCGTTGCTTAAAATTGTAACTACTCGATAGGGACCATCGTATCGCATTGACAGCTTTCTTATTTTATCGAAATGTTCCACCTTCAAATATACTACGTCACCGATTTTATAATCGTACTTTCCTCGCGATTTTCTATCGTAATACTGTTTTTGCTTTGACCTTGCTTGTTCCACATTTTCTTTGACTATTTGATAAACTCGTCTCATTTTATTTATCATTTCTTGTTTATAATCTTCAGTATTATTATAATATAATCTTGATTCTAAAATTTGTTCGAATGGCATCGATCCGTCTCTTAAAAACATTAAGAAGTGAGGGGTCTCCTTGGTTGTGGCACTGATACTGTTATTGATTACGTGGCACAAATATGGCAAATACTCGTCCCATTTGTAAATATCATTTTTAGTAGCAATAGATAAAATATTCTGGAATTCGCGATGAGATCTTTCTACTTTATTGGACATGGAATGATAAGCTGAAATTTTCCAATGCTTGATTTTGAGGAAACTAAAGAGACCTTGCGTAATTTCGGCCAAGAAACTAGACTGATTATCACTTACAAGAATATCTGGTAGGCCAAAATACAAGAAAATTTTTGCTAATGCCTTACTTATAGTATACGCTTTTTCATTTTCTAACCCTACTGCAAAGGTAAATCCGGAAAAATGATCAAGCACGGACAAAACAACAACATTATTATTTACTGTCTTAGGTAAATTTCTTCCCCAGGTGTCAAAAGATACGATATGGAAGGGGTAAGCAGCGATAGGAAACTTGCCAAGGGGGGCAACTGGATTTGGGTGTTGTCCCTTTTTCCTTATGCAGTCATCACACGTGTTTACAAAATCCTTTACTTTAGTTGTAGCCGAAGGCATGAAACAAATACTACGTAATTTAGCCAAAGTTTGGTTCATTCCCAAATGTCCGCATAAATTATTATGCACCAATGTGAGTACTTCGTATTCTAATTTTTCGGGTATTACCGGCACAAAATTGACGGCGTCCTTTCTATAGCTTGGTCCATTAGTTACTATTCTAAATAACATTGACTGTTCTGAATCAAAATAAAAGTTATCGATTTCTTTCAAATATCTAGTGAATTCCTTCATATCTGACTGTTCTCCATTCATATGCTTCATAATGGTTTGGCACAAATTGTCCTTTAATTGATAACGCTTAATTTTCTGCGAATTTAGAATTCGAGTGTTCTCATTGGGTGCCTTAACTGAAGGTGGAGCTAAATTAGTTGCATTGACGCTGATTTGCGGGTCGGTAGCGTCGACTGGCTCAGGGTATGCTGCGTTATCCTCATTGGAAGGTGGGTACCGACTAAAGTAATCTGTTGGGTTGCTCACTCCGGCAATGTGTTCAAAGATGTAGTTGAAACTTGACAGATGTATGACATATCTAGCAATTTTACCCTTTAATTCTTTGAAGTTATTTAAGTACTGTAATGTCTTGTGGTCCGATCGTAAAATAAATGGGGTTTTAGTTGCTAATAAGTAAACGCGCCATTGATTCGTAAAATAAATTATGGCCATTAGTTCCCTGTCTGTCGTAGTGTAAGAGAGTTCGGCTTTGTTTAAAGTTTTACTTCCATATGCTATAACCTTTTGTTCATTCCCTATTTTTTGTTCAAGGATGCCGCCAACGGCAATGTCAGAAGCATCAACAGTTAAAATATATTGACCTTCGTTTAAATTTGGCAAAGCTAAGACTGGTTCAGATAACAAGGCCTTCTTAAGTATTTCAAATGCAATTTGGGCCTTATCATTCCATTTTACAGATACTTTAGGATTTTGGGTAAGTATTGTCAGAGGCCGTGCTATTTCTGAAAAATTCTTAATAAATTTACGAAAATAAGAAAAAAATCCAATTAATGATCTAAGTTCCTTAATAGTCTTAGGGACCTTAATATCATGAACGCATTTAATTTTGTCTGGATCCGGTCTTATTTCGCCATGCCCGATCACGTAACCCAAAAAGTTAATTTGCTCTTGCATAATTGACATTTTTGAAGGTCGTAATTTTAAATTAGCAAACAAAAATTTGGCTAGCATGTTATCTAGTACTTCAAGATGGCCTTGATAATCCTTTGTCATTGCCATGACGTCATCTACATAAACTAAACAAGTACGATAAATTTCTTCCCGGAAGAGGAGCTGTAAGCATCTTTGCATTCCGTTACCCGAAGTCTTTAAGCCGAAGGGCATGCGCTCAAATTCCCATGAGCCAAGCCCACAAGTTGTGAAGGTCGTCTTTGTTTTGTCTTCTTCCCTTAAGGGTATTTGCCAATAACCAGCACTTAAATCAAAAGTTGAAAATATCTTATTTATCCCATTTGTACTGGCTCCTGCAATATTATCTATTGTTTCAGAAATATTCGGGAGGGGGAAGGTATCATTTATCACAACTGAGTTTAAATTTCTATAATCAACAACTAGTCTAACTTGACCGTTTTTCTTCGGGACCAAAATTATAGGGCTAGCGTACGGAGAAATACTAGGTCGAATAATGCCCTGTTTATACATTTCATCAATCTTATCTTGTAACCAATGTCGCAAGTTGTGAGGGGTCCTGTACGCTTTCTTTGGTAGGGGATTTCCCGTTGTTTGAATTTCATGTTCATAAAAATTTATTCGGCCGATGTCGTCTTCATGGGTCGAGAATACATATCTGTATTTCCATAACAATTGTTCAACCTTATTTCGCAATTCAGCGCTTTTGATATGATTCAAACTGAACTGCGAAATAAATTGTTCAAAGTTGAATGGGTAGTCGGTCAAAGTGTCTGTATTCACGCTACTAATCGTAAGTGTCTCGTGGTTCATGTTGTCCTTGTTATTCAACACATATAATTCTACAAGGGCCGTATATCTAGGAATAATCACACTATCATTGTCGTGAGGATTCATTATCCAAATATGGGCTAGTCCCTGTGCTGCCTCTATTATTTGCGCGTCTATCTCTATGCCAAGGTTATGGTCACATGGTAATGCTAAACAGTTGACCTTGGATGCAATGTTAGGTACGCTATGCTGGATTAGCACTTTCTGCCAAGTTCGAGGTGCTATTTTATACTTTTTCGATGTCTTAGTGTTCATCTCGTCCATCTGTCTGTCTTGATCTAGCGCATTCTCTTTTACATTACCGGTTTTCGTGTCGTCACGTTTTGGCATGCTGATACTTTCGCGAAGTTCACTGCCAATGCTAATGACCTTCGTTTTTATCTCATGTTCGTTTTGCTCATTGTTACTAGGTGTTTTTTGCACGTAGTTTATGGGTACTTCGCGGTTGGGCGATTGTGCGGGTACTTCGCCCAAAATTGGTCGTTTGAAAATCAGTTTTTTATTCTCTACGTCAAGTATTATTCGATTGTCACGTAAAAAGGGGATGCCTAAAATGCATTCGCAAGGCAAATCTTTACATACTACCACGTTTACATGTAAATTTCTACCAACAATACTTATCGGGAGTTTTATTTTGCCCATTGCCTGTAAATTATGTCCGGTTACTCCGGTCAATCGCACTGCCACACTCTGCAGTTTGTCCTTGACGAAGGTTGGCAATTTTTCGAAACATTTATAAGACAAAATATTAATTGCACTTCCTGAATCAATTAACGCTGAAAAAATCATATCATACGAGCAAAAATTCGGTATTATAGGGAGGGGGTAAACTATGGGGTCGCTGTCATTTCTTATTTGACACAAATTTACTGTTAGAGGCCGGAAAATACGCGTCTTATAGCCAGTAAATCGTCCGGCGATATTTTTTACTGACCTATGTCGTTTCCCTGGCTGACCTTCCACCGTTCTTCCGTCGGAGTTGTTTCAGTCTGCACACAATTCGCGTTCCCCTGAATGCTCGAACGTCGATCCGCTCCGTCTCGATAGCTTTGAAATCCAGCCCGATATGCTGATTGATTAGCGCCGCCGCGATACGCCGTTCGAAACCCGTTAGTATTTCCGCGATTATTAAACGAGCCACGGAAGCCAAACGATCTGTTATTGCTGCCCATTCTTTGGTTGCCGAACGCACCGCGGTTAGTTGACCTTTTCGACCAGCAATCCCTCGCAAAATGACCTACCCGGTTACAATTATAACAGGTAACCTGGGTTCCACCGTTATTGGTATAGTTCCCTCTTATAGTGCCGCCACGTGAATTATTACTTTGTCGATTAGGAAATTGGGGGGGTTGAAATGAGGTTCTGTTCTGTTCAAATCTAACTTGTCTTGGGAGAGACGGGGATCTAGATCGCTGGTAGTTTGGGGCTGATGCGTCAAATGTGTTAGGGGGGCGTCTGAAATTTTGCTGGGAGGGTTGTGATTCCTTTATGTTTTCGGTTTCCTCGGAATTAATATTGCTTATTACCAACTTCGAATGCTTTTCTACTAACATATCAATTGACTGGGCTCTCTCTGTTTCTGCGATTGCGTCTTCGAGGGTGGTAATATTCTTAGACAAAAGTAATCTGAATAATTTGGGCGTCAATCCGTAGGTAAAATTGTGGAAAAGTATTTTATTATACTGTGCCCCAGAGCCTGCCCCGTATTTTTCTTGAGTCATTGATCTTATTTCTTGGGCGTACTCTTGAATGCTTTGACCTGGTTGCAACGTCACAATATCATATTTCAGTTGTGCTTTATGAGATGTTGACTTAAACCTGTTTTTAAATGCTTCAATAACTAACTCTATCGTATTAAACTCTGCCGTTTCCGCGATTGTTTCAAAAAATTGCAGCGCTTGACCTCTTAGCCTAAGAATCAGGATCTGACGTAGGACTGGTAAGTCCAGCTCCGTCATGGTAGCAAACATGGACAACTGTGTACAAAATACGGTAATATCTGAGTGTCCATCATAGTCCGGCAAGATCCTAGCGGCCTCAGCAAGCGAGGTCAGCTTCTGAGCTTTCACGGTAGCATCGGTTGCCATCGTTAAAAAAAAAAAAAATAGACTACAGTTACTTAGGAAAGTTGGTCTTATTCTTTATCTGCACGAGAGGGTGTGAATGAAATTCTAGGTCTAAATCTATAACACTGGGGGGGGGGGTTAGCCTATAGCATAGTGCTCATATAACTTACGCCTTAAACGATCGATTCTCTACCTATTTGCCTTTGTTTACAGTCTTTGCTCGGTTTTATCTTATCCATTTAAGTTCTTGACTCGGGTTCTTTTATATAAGGCCGCGCCAAATTTGTAAGGTGAGGTTTGGCCGTTTATAGTCGAGTTGCATCGTGTGATGGTTACCTCAACTATAGGGCAACACGCAATAGAACGACGGGCTCCTGATAAATCAGATACGGGCCGACCGTCGAGTGATGGAAATCGAACCCACGATACCGGAGACCGATACTTCCAAGCCTTACGCCGAGCAAGGGCGAGCTTGAAGTATTGCCGCGAGTTGGGGAGCGTGAGCCGTATAAGAGCTTGTAAGGGTAGGCAAACAGAAGAAGATCGATCGGTGAAAAAGGTTGTATTCGTAACGTAACTTACATGATGAATACGGTAAATTAGTAAAGTCCAGTAATATATATCTGTTCTCACTAACAGTATCGCAAATGTTCTGAACCCCGATTCACAAGTGAAATCGGATTAAATAGGCACTCTTCGTCCTGGATGGTGGCATACGTGGGACGTCGCCTCTGGAACTTCGCCGATCACCTTTCTCATCTCTTTTGCTGGGGAACAGGTTTCGGTTCTTCTCGGGTCATGGTTCCTTCCTCCTTGGCACATTGTACTGACTAAGTATTCATATTCTGGCACTGCTTGCTTCTTCGCGCCATATAGGAATTTACTGTCTGCACGACTTCGCAATTTAGCTATTGCGCAGATGCCTTTTTTGCAATGCAATTTCTCTTTGCCAAGTAACGGGATTAAAGTCTTAAGTGTCTAGGCATTTTTATTACATTTATTCTGTCCACTACAGTCTTTCCACTATAGTCTTTCCACTATAGTCTGTCCACTTTAGTCTTTCCACTTTAGTCTTTCCACTATAGTCTCCACTTTATTCCGTCCACTACAGTCTTTCCACTATAGTCTGTCCACTTTAGTCTTTCCACTATTCTCTGTCCACTTTAGTCTTTCCACTATAGTCTCCACTTTATTCTGTCCACTACAGTCTTTCCACTTTAGTCTTTCCACTATAGTCTTGCCACTTCAGTCTGTCCACTTTAGTCTTTCCACTATAGTCTGTCCACTTTAGTCTTTCCACTATAGTCTTTCCATTTTAGTCTGTCCACTTAGTCTTTCCACTTCAGTCTTTCCACTATAGTCTGTCCACTTTAGTCTTTCCACTTTAGTCGTTCCACTATAGTCTCCACTTTATTCTGTCCACTACAGTCTTTCCACTATAGTCTTTCCACTATAGTCTGTCCACTTTAGTCTTTCCACTATTCTCTGTCCACTTTAGTCTTTCCACTATAGTCTCCACTTTATTCTGTCCACTACAGTCTTTCCACTTTAGTCTTTCCACTATAGTCTTTCCACTTCAGTCTGTCCACTTTAGTCTTTCCACTATAGTCTGTCCACTTTAGTCTTTCCACTTAGTCTTTCCACTTCAGTCTTTCCACTATAGTCTGTCCACTTTAGTCTTTCGACTATAGTCTCAACTTTATTCTGTCCAATACAGTCTTTCCACTGTAGTCTTTCCACTATAGTCTGTCCACTTTAGTCTTTCCACTATTCTCTGTCCACTTTAGTCTTTCCACTATAGTCTACACTTTATTCTGTCCACTATAGTCTTTCCACTATAGTCTTTCCACTATAGTCTGTCCACTTTAGTCTTTCCACTTTAGTTTTTCCACTTTAGTCTGTCCACTTCAGTCTTTCCACTATAGTCTGTCCACTTTAGTCTTTCCACTTTAGTCTTTCCACTATAGTCTCCACTTTAGTCTGTCCACTACAGTCTTTCCACTATAGTCTGTCCACTTTTTTCTTTCCACTTTAGTCTTTCCACTATAGTCTCCACTTTATTCTTTCCACTAGAGTCTTTCCACTATATCTGTCCACTTTAGTCTTTCCACTATTCTCTGTCCACTTTAGTCTTTCCACTATAGTCTCCACTTTATTCTGTCCACTACAGTCTTTCCACTATAGTCTGTCCACTTTAGTCTTTCCACTTTAGTCTTTCCACTATAGTCTCCACTCTATTCTGTCCACTACAGTTTTTCCACTATAGTCTGTCCACTTCAGTCTTTCCACTATAGTCTGTCCACTTTAGTCTTTCCACTTTAGTCTTTCCACTATTCTCTGTCCACTTTAGTATTTCCACTTTAGTCTTTCCACTACAGTCTCCACTTTATTCTGTCCACTACAGTCTCTCCACTATCGTCTTTCCACTATAGTCTGTCCACTTTAGTCTGTCCACTTTAGTCTTTCCACTGTTCTCTGTCCACTTTATTCTTTCCACTATACTCTCCACTTTATTCTGTCCACGACAGTCTTTCCACTATAGTCTGTCCACTTTAGTCTTTCCACTATAGTCTGTCCACTTTAGTCTTTCCACTTTAGTATTTCCACTATTCTCTGTTCACTTTAGTATTTCCACTTTAATCTTTCCACTACAGTCTCCACTTTATTCTGTCCACTACAGTCTTTCCACTATAGTCTTTCCACTATAGTCTGTCCACTTTAGTCTGTCCACTGTTCTCTGTCCACTTTATTCTTTCCACTATACTCTCCACTTCATTCTGTCCAATACAGTCTTTCCACTATTCTCTGTCCACTTTAGTCTTTCCACTTTAGTCTTTCCACTATAGTCTCCACTTTATTCCGTCCACTACAGTCTTTCCAATATAGTCTTTCCACTATAGTCTGTCCACTTTAGTCTTTCCACTATTCTCTGTCCACTTTAGTCTTTCCACTATAGTCTCCACTTTATTCTGTCCACTACATTCTTTCCACTTTAGTCTTTCCACTATAGTCTTTCCACTTCAGTCTGTCCACTTCAGTCTTTCAACTATAGTCTGTCCACTTTAGTCTTTCCACTATAGTCTTTCCACTTTAGTCTGTCCACTTAGTCTTTCCACTTCAGCTTTTCCACTATAGTCTGTCCACTTTAGTCTTTGCACTATAGTTTCCACTTTATTCTGTCCAATACAGTCTTTCCACTGTAGTCTATCCACTATAGTCTCCACTTTATTCTGTCCACTACAGTCTTTCCACTTTAGTCTTTCCACTATTCTCTGTCCACTTTAGTCTCTCCACTTTAGTCTTTCCACTATAGTCTCCACTTTATTCCGTCCACTACAGTCTTTCCACTATAGTCTTTCCACTATAGTCTGTCATCTTTAGTCTTTCCACTATTCTCTGTCCACTTTAGTTTTTCCACTATAGTCTCCACTTTATTCTGTCCACTACATTCTTTCCACTTTAGTCTTTCCACTATAGTCTTTCCACTTCAGTCTGTCCACTTTAGTCTTTCCACTATAGTCTGTCCACTTTAGTCTTTCCACTATAGTCTTTCCACTTTACTCTGTCCACTTAGTCTTTCCACTATAGTCTTTCCACTTTATTCTTTCCACTATTCTCTGTCCACTACAGTCTTTCCACTATAGTCTTTCCGCTATAGTCTTTCCACTATAGTCTATCAACTTTAGTCTTTCCACTATTCTCTGTCCACGTTAGGCTTTCCACTATAGTCTCCAATTTATTCATTCCACTAGAGTCTTTCCACTATAGTCTTTCCACTATAGTCTGTCCACTTTAGTCTTTCCACTTTAGTCTTTCCACTATAGTCTCCACTTTATTCTGTCCACTACAGTCTTTCCACTTTAGTCTTTCCACTATTCTCTGTCCACTTTAGTCTTTCCACTTTAGTCTTTCCACTACAGTCTCCACTTTATTCCGTCCACTACAGTCTTTCCACTATAGTCTGTCCACTTTAGTCTTTCCACTATTCTCTGTCCACTTTAGTCTTTCCACTATAGTCTCCACTTTATTCTGTCCACTACAGTCTTTCCACTTTAGTCTTTCCACTATAGTCTTTCCTCTTCAGTCTGTCCACTTTAGTCTTTCCACTATAGTCTGTCCACTTTAGTCTTTCCAATATAGTCTTTCCATTTTAGTCTGTCCACTTAGTCTTTCCACTTCAGTCTTTCCACTATAGTCTGTCCACTTTAGTCTTTCCACTTTAGTCGTTCCACTATAGTCTCCACTTTATTCTGTCCACTACAGTCTTTCCACTTTAGTCTTTCCACTGTTCTCTGTCCACTTTAGTCTTTCCACTATAGTCTCCACTTTATTCTGTCCAATACAGTCTTTCCACTGTAGTCTTTCCACTATGGTCTGTCCACTTTAGTCTTTCCACTATATTCTGTCCACTTTAGTCTTTCCACTTTAGTCTACACTTTATTCTGTCCACTATAGTCTTTCCACTATAGTCTGTCCCTTTAATCTTTCCACTTTAGTTTTCCCACTTTAGTCTGTCCACTTCAGTCTTTCCACTATAGTCTGTCCACTTTAGTCTTTCCAATATAGTCTTTCCATTTTAGTCTGTCCACTTAGTCTTTCCACTTCAGTCTTTCCACTATAGTCTGTCCACTTTAGTCTTTCCACTTTAGTCGTTCCACTATAGTCTCCACTTTATTCTGTCCACTACAGTCTTTCCACTTTAGTCTTTCCCCTGTTCTCTGTCCACTTTAGTCTTTCCACTATAGTCTCCACTTTATTCTGTCCAATACAGTCTTTCCACTGTAGTCTTTCCACTATAGTCTGTCCACTTTAGTCTTTCCACTATATTCTGTCCACTTTAGTCTTTCCACTTTAGTCTACACTTTATTCTGTCCACTATAGTCTTTCCACTATAGTCTGTCCCTTTAATCTTTCCACTTTAGTTTTCCCACTTTAGTCTGTCCACTTCAGTCTTTCCACTATAGTCTGTCCACTTAGTCTTTCCACTATAGTCTTTCCACTTTATTCTTTCCACTATTCTCTGTCCACTACAGTCTTTCCACTATAGTCTTTCCGCCATAGTCTTTCCACTATAGTCTATCAACTTTAGTCTTTCCACTATTCTCTGTCCACGTTAGGCTTTCCACTATAGTCTCCAATTTATTCATTCCACTAGAGTCTTTCCACTATAGTCTTTCCACTATAGTCTGTCCACTTTAGTCTTTCCACTTTAGTCTTTCCACTATAGTCTCCACTTTATTCTGTCCACTACAGTCTTTCCACTTTAGTCTTTCCACTATTCTCTGTCCACTTTAGTCTTTCCACTTTAGTCTTTCCACTACAGTCTCCACTTTATTCCGTCCACTACAGTCTTTCCACTATAGTCTGTCCACTTTAGTCTTTCCACTATTCTCTGTCCACTTTAGTCTTTCCACTATAGTCTCCACTTTATTCTGTCCACTACAGTCTTTCCACTTTAGTCTTTCCACTATAGTCTTTCCTCTTCAGTCTGTCCACTTTAGTCTTTCCACTATAGTCTGTCCACTTTAGTCTTTCCAATATAGTCTTTCCATTTTAGTCTGTCCACTTAGTCTTTCCACTTCAGTCTTTCCACTATAGTCTGTCCACTTTAGTCTTTCCACTTTAGTCGTTCCACTATAGTCTCCACTTTATTCTGTCCACTACAGTCTTTCCACTTTAGTCTTTCCACTGTTCTCTGTCCACTTTAGTCTTTCCACTATAGTCTCCACTTTATTCTGTCCAATACAGTCTTTCCACTGTAGTCTTTCCACTATAGTCTGTCCACTTTAGTCTTTCCACTATAGTATGTCCACTTTAGTCTTTCCACTTTAGTCTTTCCACTATAGTCTCCACTTTATTCTTTCCACTACAGTCTTTCCACTATAGTCTGTCCACTTTAGTCTTTCCACTATTCTCTGTCCACTTTAGTCTTTCCACTATAGTCTCCACTTTATTCTGTCCACTATAGTCTGTCCACTTTAGTCTGTCCACTTTAGTCTTTCCACTGTTCTCTGTCCACTTTATTCTTTCCACTATACTCTCCACTTTATTCTGTCCACTACAGTCTTTCCACTATTCTCTGTCCACTTTAGTCTTTCCACTTTAGTCTTTCCACGATAGTCTCCACTTTATTCCGTCCACTTCAGTCTTTCCACTATAGTCTTTCCACTATAGTCTGTCCACTTTAGTCTTTCCACTATTCTCTGTCCACTTTAGTCTTTCCACTATAGTCTCCACTTTCTTCTGTCCACTACATTCTTTCCACTTTAGTCTGTCCACTATAGTCTTTCCACTTCAGTCTGTCCACTTCAGTCTTTCCACTATAGTCTGTCCACTTTATTCCGTCCACTACAGTCTTTCCACTATAGTCTTTCCACTATAGTCTGTCCACTTTAGTCTTTCCACTATTCTCTGTCCACTTTAGTCTTTCCACTATACTCTCCACTTTATTCTGTCCACTACAGTCTTTCCACTATTCTCTGTCCACTTTAGTCTTTCCACTTTAGTCTTTCCACTATAGTCTCCATTTTATTCCGTCCACTACAGTCTTTCCACTATAGTCTTTCCACTATAGTCTGTCCACTTTAGTCTTTCCACTATTCTCTGTCCACTTTAGTCTTTCCACTATAGTCTCCACTTTATTCTGTCCACTACAGTCTTTCCACTATAGTCTGTCCACTTTAGTCTTTCCACTTTAGTCTTTCCACTATAGTCTCCACTTTCTTCTGTCCACTACAGTCTTTCAACTATAGTCTTTCCACTATAGTATGTCCACTTTAGTCTTTCCACTATTCTCTGTCCACTTTAGTCTGTCCACTATAGTCTCCACTTTATTCTGTCCACTACAGTCTTTCCACTATAGTCTTTCCACTATAGTCTGTCCACTTTCGTCTTTCCACTTTAGTCTTTCCACTATTCCCTGTCCACTTTAGTATTTCCACTATTCTCTGTCCACTTTAGTCTTTCCACTATAGTCTCCACTTTATTCTGTCCACTACAGTCTTTCCACTATAGTCTGTCCACTTTAGTCTTTCCACTATTCTCTGTCCACTTTAGTCTTTCCACTATAGTCTCCACTTTATTCTGTCCACTACAGTCTCTCCACTATAGTCTTTCCACTATCGTCTGTCCACTTTAGTCTTTCCACTATTCTCTATCCACATTATTCTTTCCACTATACTCTCCACTTTATTCTGTCCACTACAGTCTTTCCGCTATAGTCTGTCCACTTTAGTCTTTCCACTTTAGTCTTTCCATTTTAGTCTGTCCACTTTAGTCTTTCCACTAGTCTGTCCACTTTAGTCTTTCCACTATTCTCTGTCCACTTTAGTCTTTCCACTATAGTCTCCACTTTATTCTGTCCACTACAGTCTTTCCACTATAGTCTTTCCACTATTCTCTGTCCACTTTAGTCTTTCCACTATAGTCTCCACTTTATTCTGTCCACTACAGTCTCTCCACTATAGTCTTTCCACTATCGTCTGTCCACTTTAGTCTTTCCACTATTCTCTTTCCACATTATTCTTTCCACTATACTCTCCACTTTATTCTGTCCACTACAGTCTTTCCGCTATAGTCTGTCCACTTTAGTCTTTCCACTATAGTCTCCACTTTATTCTGTCCACTACAGTCTTTCCACTATAGTCTGTCCACTTTAGTCTTTCCACTATTCTCTGTCCACTTTAGTCTTTCCACTATAGTCTCCACTTTATTCTGTCCACTACAGTCTTTCCACTATAGTCTGTCCACTTTAGTCTTTCCACTATTCTCTGTCCACTTTAGTCTTTCCACTATACTCTCCACTTTATTCTGTCCACTACAGTCTTTCCACTATTCTCTGTCCACTTTAGTCTTTCCACTTTAGTCTTTCCACTATATTCTCCACTTTAGTCTGTCCACTACAGTCTTTCCACTATAGTCTGTCCACTTTAGTCTTTCCACTTTAGTCTTTCCACTATAGTCTCCACTTTATTCTTTCCACTACAGTCTTTCCACTATAGTCTGTCCACTTTAGTCTTTCCACTATTCTCTGTCCACTTTAGTCTTTCCACTATAGTCTCCACTTTATTCTGTCCACTACAGTCTTTCCACTATAGTCTGTCCACTTTAGTCTTTCCACTTTAGTCTTTCCACTATTCTCAGTCCACTTTAGTATTTCCACTTTAGTCTTTCACTACAGTCTCCACTTTATTCTGTCCTCTACAGTCTCTCCACTATCGTCTTTCCACTATAGTCTGTCCACTTTAGTCTGTCCACTTTAGTCTTTCCACTGTTCTCTGTCCACTTTATTCTTTCCACTATACTCTCCACTTTATTCTGTCCACGACAGTCTTTCCACTATAGTCTGTCCACTTTAGTCTTTCCACTATAGTCTGTCCACTTTAGTCTTTCCACTTTAGTCTTTCCACTATTCTCTGTCCACTTTAGTATTTCCACTTTAGTCTTTCCACTACAGTCTCCACTTTATTCCGTCCACTACAGTCTTTCCACTATAGTCTTTCCACTATAGTCTGTCCAATTTATTCTTTCCACTATTCTCTGTCCACTTTAGTCTTTCCACTTCAGTCTGTCCACTTCAGTCTTTCCACTATAGTCTGTCCACTTTAGTCTTTCCACTATAGTCTTTCCACTTTAGTCTGTCCACTTAGTCTTTCCACTTCAGTCTTTCCACTATAGTCTGTCCACTTTAGTCTTTGCACTATAGTTTCCACTTTATTCTTTCCACTACAGTCTTTCCACTGTAGTCTATCCACTATAATCTCCACTTTATTCTGTCCACTACAGTCTTTCCACTTTAGTCTTTCCACTATTCTCTGTCCACTTTAGTCTCTCCACTTTAGTCTTTCCACTATAGTCTCCACTTTATTCCGTCCACTACAGTCTTTCCACTATAGTCTTTCCACTATAGTCTGTCAACTTTAGTCTTTCCACTATTCTCTGTCCACTTTAGTTTTTCCACTATAGTCTCCACTTTATTCTGTCCACTACATTCTTTCCACTTTAGTCTTTCCACTATAGTCTTTCCACTTCAGTCTGTCCACTTTAGTCTTTCCACTATAGTCTGTCCACTTTAGTCTTTCCACTATACTCTTTCCACTTTACTCTGTCCACTTAGTCTTTCCACTATAGTCTTTCCACTTTAGTCTTTCCACTATTCTCTGTCCACTACAGTCTTTCCACTATAGTCTTTCCGCTATTGTCTTTCCACTATAGTCTATCAACTTTAGTCTTTCCACTATTCTCTGTCCACTTTAGGCTTTCCACTATAGTCTCCACTTTATTCTGTCCACTACAGTCTTTCCACTATAGTCTTTCCACTATAGTCTGTCCACTTTAGTCTTTCCACTTTAGTCTTTCCACTATAGTCTCCACTTTATTCTGTCCACTACAGTCTTTCCACTTTAGTCTTTCCACTATTCTCTGTCCACTTTAGTCTTTCCACTTTAGTCTTTCCACTACAGTCTCCACTTTATTCCGTCCACTACAGTCTTTCCACTATAGTCTGTCCACTTTAGTCTTTCCACTATTCTCTGTCCACTTTAGTCTTTCCACTATAGTCTCCACTTTATTCTGTCCACTACAGTCTTTCCACTTTAGTCTTTCCACTATAGTCTTGCCACTTCAGTCTGTCCACTTTAGTCTTTCCACTATAGTCTGTCCACTTTAGTCTTTCCACTATAGTCTTTCCATTTTAGTCTGTCCACTTAGTCTTTCCACTTCAGTCTTTCCACTATAGTCTGTCCACTTTAGTCTTTCCACTTTAGTCGTTCCACTATAGTCTCCACTTTATTCTGTCCACTACAGTCTTTCCACTATAGTCTTTCCACTATAGTCTGTCCACTTTAGTCTTTCCACTATTCTCTGTCCACTTTAGTCTTTCCACTATAGTCTCCACTTTATTCTGTCCACTACAGTCTTTCCACTTTAGTCTTTCCACTTCAGTCTGTCCACTTTAGTCTTTCCACTATAGTCTGTCCACTTTAGTCTTTCCACTTAGTCTTTCCACTTCAGTCTTTCCACTATAGTCTGTCCACTTTAGTCTTTCCACTATAGTCTCAACTTTATTCTGTCCAATACAGTCTTTCCACTGTAGTCTTTCCACTATAGTCTGTCCACTTTAGTCTTTCCACTATTCTCTATCCACTTTAGTCTTTCCACTATAGTCTACACTTTATTCTGTCCACTATAGTCTTTCCACTATAGTCTTTCCACTATAGTCTGTCCACTTTAGTCTTTCCACTTTAGTTTTTCCACTTTAGTCTGTCCACTTCAGTCTTTCCACTATAGTCTGTCCACTTTAGTCTTTCCACTTTAGTCTTTCCACTATAGTCTCCACTTTAGTCTGTCCACTACAGTCTTTCCACTATAGTCTGTCCACTTTTTTCTTTCCACTTTAGTCTTTCCACTATAGTCTCCACTTTATTCTTTCCACTAGAGTCTTTCCACTATAGTCTGTCCACTTTAGTCTTTCCACTATTCTCTGTCCACTTTAGTCTTTCCACTATAGTCTCCACTTTATTCTGTCCACTACAGTCTTTCCACTATAGTTTGTCCACTTTAGTCTTTCCACTTTAGTCTTTCCACTATAGTCTCCACTCTATTCTGTCCACTACAGTTTTTCCACTATAGTCTGTCCACTTTAGTCTTTCCACTATAGTCTGTCCACTTTAGTCTTTCCACTTTAGTCTTTCCACTATTCTCTGTCCACTTTAGTATTTCCACTTTAGTCTTTCCACTACAGTCTCCACTTTATTCTGTCCACTACAGTCTCTCCACTATCGTCTTTCCACTATAGTCTGTCCACTTTAGTCTGTCCACTTTAGTCTTTCCACTGTTCTCTGTCCACTTTATTCTTTCCACTATACTCTCCACTTTATTCTGTCCGCGACAGTCTTTCCACTATAGTCTGTCCACTTTAGTCTTTCCACTATAGTCTGTCCACTTTAGTCTTTCCACTTTAGTATTTCCACTATTCTCTGTCCACTTTAGTCTTTCCACTATTCTCTGTCCACTTTAGTCTTTCCACTATAGTCTCCACTTTATTCTGTCCACTCCATTCTTTCCACTTTAGTCTTTCCACTATAGTCTTTCCACTTCAGTCTGTCCACTTCAGTCTTTCCACTATAGTCTGTCCACTTTAGTCTTTCCACTATAGTCTTTCCACTTTAGTCTGTCCACTTAGTCTTTCCACTTCAGCTTTTCCACTATAGTCTGTCCACTTTAGTCTTTGCACTATAGTTTCCACTTTATTCTGTCCAATACAGTCTTTCCACTATAGTCTATCCACTATAGTCTCCACTTTATTCTGTCCACTACAGTCTTTCCACTTTAGTCTTTCCACTATTCTCTGTCCACTTTAGTCTCTCCACTTTAGTCTTTCCACTATAGTCTCCACTTTATTCCGTCCACTACAGTCTTTCCACTATAGTCTTTCCACTATAGTCTGCCATCTTTAGTCTTTCCACTATTCTCTGTCCACTTTAGTTTTTCCACTATAGTCTCCACTTTATTCTGTCCACTACATTCTTTCCACTTTAGTCTTTCCACTATAGTCTTTCCACTTCAGTCTGTCCACTTTAGTCTTTCCACTATAGTCTGTCCACTTTAGTCTTTCCACTATAGTCTTTCCACTTTACTCTGTCCACTTAGTCTTTCCACTATAGTCTTTCCACTTTATTCTTTCCACTATTCTCTGTCCACTACAGTCTTTCCACTATAGTCTTTCCGCTATAGTCTTTCCACTATAGTCTATCAACTTTAGTCTTTCCACTATTCTCTGTCCACGTTAGGCTTTCCACTATAGTCTCCAATTTATTCTTTCCACTACAGTCTTTCCACTATAGTCTTTTCACTATAGTCTGTCCACTTTAGTCTTTCCACTTTAGTCTTTCCACTATAGTCTCCACTTTATTCTGTCCACTACAGTCTTTCCACTTTAGTCTTTCCACTATTCTCTGTCCACTTTAGTCTTTCCACTTTAGTCTTTCCACTACAGTCTCCACTTTATTCCGTCCACTACAGTCTTTCCACTATAGTCTGTCCACTTTAGTCTTTCCACTATTCTCTGTCCACTTTAGTCTTTCCACTATAGTCTCCACTTTATTCTGTCCACTACAGTCTTTCCACTTTAGTCTTTCCACTATAGTCTTTCCTCTTCAGTCTGTCCACTTTAGTCTTTCCACTATAGTCTGTCCACTTTAGTCTTTCCAATATAGTCTTTCCATTTTAGTCTGTCCACTTAGTCTTTCCACTTCAGTCTTTTCACTATAGTCTGTCCACTTTAGTCTTTCCACTTTAGTCGTTCCACTATAGTCTCCACTTTATTCTGTCCACTACAGTCTTTCCACTTTAGTCTTTCCACTGTTCTCTGTCCACTTTAGTCTTTCCACTATAGTCTCCACTTTATTCTGTCCAATACAGTCTTTCCACTATAGTCTTTCCACTATAGTCTGTCCACTTTAGTCTTTCCACTATATTCTGTCCACTTTAGTCTTTCCACTATAGTCTACACTTTATTCTGTCCACTATAGTCTTTCCACTATAGTCTGTCCCTTTAATCTTTCCACTTTAGTTTTCCCACTTTAGTCTGTCCACTTCAGTCTTTCCACTATAGTCTGTCCACTTTAGTCTTTCCACTTTAGTCGTTCTACTATAGTCTCCACTTTAGTCTGTCCACTACAGTCTTTCCACTATAGTATGTCCACTTTAGTCTTTCCACTTTAGTCTTTCCACTATAGTCTCCACTTTATTCTTTCCACTACAGTCTTTCCACTATAGTCTGTCCACTTTAGTCTTTCCACTATTCTCTGTCCACTTTAGTCTTTCCACTATAGTCTCCACTTTATTCTGTCCACTATAGTCTGTCCACTTTAGTCTGTCCACTTTAATCTTTCCACTGTTCTCTGTCCACTTTATTCTTTCCACTATACTCTCCACTTTATTCTGTCCACTACAGTCTTTCCACTATTCTCTGTCCACTTTAGTCTTTCCACTTTAGTCTTTCCACGATAGTCTCCACTTTATTCCGTCCACTTCAGTCTTTCCACTATAGTCTTTCCACTATAGTCTGTCCACTTTAGTCTGTCCACTTTATTCCGTCCACTACAGTCTTTCCACTATAGTCTTTCCACTATAGTCTGTCCACTTTAGTCTTTCCACTATTCTCTGTCCACTTTAGTCTTTCCTCTATACTCTCCACTTTATTCTGTCCACTTCAGTCTTTCCACTATTCTCTGTCCACTTTAGTCTGTCCACTTTAGTCTTTCCACTGTTCTCTGTCCACTTTATTCTTTCCACTATACTCTCCACTTTATTCTGTCCACTACAGTCTTTCCACTATTCTCTGTCCACTTTAGTCTTTCCACTTTAGTCTTTCCACGATAGTCTCCACTTTATTCTGTCCACTACAGTCTTTCCACTATTCTCTGTCCACTTTAGTCTTTCCACTATAGTCTGTCCACTTTATTCCGTCCACTACAGTCTTTCCACTATAGTCTTTCCACTATAGTCTGTCCACTTTAGTCTTTCCACTATTCTCTGTCCACTTTAGTCTTTCCTCTATACTCTCCACTTTATTCTGTCCACTTCAGTCTTTCCACTATTCTCTGTCCACTTTAGTCTTTCCACTTTAGTCTTTCCACTATAGTCTCCACTTTATTCTGTCCACTACAGTCTTTCCACTATAGTCTTTCCACTATAGTATGTCCACTTTAGTCTTTCCACTATTCTCTGTCCACTTTAGTCTTTCCACTATAGTCTCCACTTTATTCTGTCCACTACAGTCTCTCCACTATAGTCTTTCCACTATAGTCTGTCCACTTTAGTCTTTCCACTATTCTCTATCCACATTATTCTTTCCACTATACTCTCCACTTTTTTCTGTCCACTACAGTCTTTCCGCTATAGTCTGTCCACTTTAGTCTTTCCACTTTAGTCTTTCCATTTTAGTCTGTCCACTTTAGTCTTTCCACTATAGTCTGTCCCCTTTAGTCTTTCCACTATTCTCTGTCCACTTTAGTCTTTCCACTATAGTCTCCACTTTATTCTGTCCACTACAGTCTTTCCACTATAGTCTGTCCACTTTAGTCTTTCCAATATAGTCTCCACTTTATTCTGTCCACTACAGTCTCTCCACTATAGTCTTTCCACTATAGTCTGTCCACTTTAGTCTTTCCAGTATTCTCTGTCCACTTTATTCTTTCCACTATACTCTCCACTTTATTCTGTCCACTACAGTCTTTCCACTTTAGTCTGTCCACTTTAGTCTTTCCACTTTCGTCTTTCAATTTTAGTCTGTCCACTTTAGTCTTTCCACTATAGTCTGTCCACTTTAGTTTTTCCACTATTCTCTGTCCACTTTAGTCTTTCCACTATAGTCTCCACTTTGTTTTGTCCACTACAGTCTTTCCACTATAGTCTGTCCACTTTAGTCACTCCACTATAGTCTTTCCACTATAGTCTGTCCACTTTAGTCTTTCCACTATTCTCTATCCACTTTATTCTTTCCACTATACTCTCCACTTCATTCTGTCCACTACAGACTTTCCACTATAGTCTTTCCACTATAGTCTGTCCACTTTAGTCTTTCCACTACTCTCTGTCCACTTTAGTCTTTCCACTATAGTCTCCACTTTATTCTGTCCACTACAGTCTTTCCACTATAGTCTTTCCACTATAGTCTGTCCACTTTAGTCTTTCCACTTTAGTCTTTCCACTATTCTCTGTCCACTTTAGTCTTTCCACTTTAGTCTTTCCACTATAGTCTCCACTTTATTCTGTCCACTACAGTCTCTCCACTATAGTCTTTCCACTATAGTCTGTCCACTTTAGTCTTTCCACTATTCTCTGTCCACTTTAGTCTTTCCACTATACTCTCCACTTTATTCTGTCCACTACAGTCTTTCCACTATAATCTTTTCACTATAGTCTATCCACTTTAGTCTTTCCACTATAGTCTCCACTTTATTCTGTCCACTACAGTCTTTCCACTATAGTCTTTCCACTATAGTCTGTCCACTTTAGTCTTTCCACTTTAGTTTTTCCACTTTAGTCTGTCCACTTTAGTATTTCCACTATAGTCTGTCCACTTTAGTCTTTCCACTTTAGTCTTTCCACTTTAGCCTGTCCACTTCAGTGTGTACACTTTAGTAAGTCCACTGAGTCTTTCAACTTCAGTCTTTCCACTATAGTCTGTCCACTTTAGTCTTCCCACTTTAGTCTTTCCACTATAGTCTCCACTTCATTCTGTCCACTACATTCTTTCCACTTTAGTCTTTCCACTATTCTCTGTCCACTTTAGTCTTTCCACTATAGTCTCCACTTTATTCTGTCCACTACAGTCTTTCCACTATAGTCTTCCCACTTTAGTCTTTCCACTATAGTCTCCACTTCATTCTGTCCACTACATTCTTTCCACTTTAGTCTTTCCACTATTCTCTGTCCACTTTAGGCTTTCCACTATAGTCTCCATTTCATTCTATCCACTACAGTCTTTCCACTATAGTCTTTCCACTATAGTCTGTCCAATTTAGTCTTTCCACTTTAGTCTATCCACTACAATCTCCACTTTATTCTCTCGACTACATTCTTTCCACTTTAGTCTTTCCACTATAGTCTTTCCACTTCAGTCTGTCCACTTTAGTCTTTCCACTATAGTCTGTCCACTTTAGTCTTTCCACTATAGTCTTTCCACTTTAGTCTGTCCACTTTAGTATTTCCACTATAGTCTGTCCACTTTAGTCTTTCCACTTTAGTCTTTCCACTTTAGCCTGTCCACTTCAGTGTGTACACTTTAGTCTGTCCACTGAGTCTTTCAACTTCAGTCTTTCCACTATAGTCTGTCCACTTTAGTCTTCCCACTTTAGTCTTTCCACTATAGTCTCCACTTTATTCTGTCCACTACATTCTTTCCACTTTAGTCTTTCCACTATTCTCTGTCCACTTTAGTCTTTCCACTATAGTCTCCACTTTATTCTGTCCACTACAGTCTTTCCACTATAGTCTTTCCACTATAGTCTTTCCACTATAGTCTGTCAACGTCAGACTTTCCACTATAGTCTTTCCACTATAGTCTGTCCACTTTAGTCTTTCCACTACTCTCTGTCCACTTTAGTCTTTCCACTATAGTCTCCACTTTATTCTGTCCACTACAGTCTTTCCACTATAGTCTTTCCACTATAGTCTGTCCACTTTAGTCTTTCCACTTTAGTCTTTCCACTATTCTCAGTCCACTTTAGTCTTTCCACTTTAGTCTTTCCACTATAGTCTCCACTTTATTCTGTCCACTACAGTCTCTCCACTATAGTCTTTCCACTATAGTCTGTCCACTTTAGTCTTTCCAATATTCTCTGTCCACTTTATTCTTTCCACTATACTCTCCACTTTATTCTGTCCACTACAGTCTTTCCACTACAGTCTTTCCACTATAGTCTGTCCACTTTAGTCTTTCCACTTTAGTCTTTCCACTTTAGCCTGTCCACTTCAGTGTGTACACTTTAGTCTGTCCACTGAGTCTTTCAACTTCTGTCTTTCCACTATTCTCTGTCCACTTTAGTCTTTCCACTTTAGTCTTTCCACTATAGTCTCCACTTTATTCCGTCCACTACAGTCTTTCCACTATAGTCTTTCCACTATAGTCTGTCCACTTTAGTCTTTCCACTATTCTCTGTCCACTTTAGTCTTTCCACTATAGTCTCCACTTTATTCTGTCCACTACATTCTTTCCACTTTAGTCTTTCAACTACAGTCTTTCCACTATAATCTTTTCACTATAGTCTATCCACTTTAGTCTTTCCACTATAGTCTCCACTTTATTCTGTCCACTACAGTCTTTCCACTATAGTCTTTCCACTATAGTCTGTCCACTTTAGTCTTCCCACTTTAGTCTTTCCACTATAGTCTCCACTTTATTCTGTCCACTACATTCTTTCCACTTTAGTCTTTCCACTATTCTCTGTCCACTTTAGTCTTTCCACTATAGTCTCCACTTTATTCTGTCCACTACAGTCTTTCCACTATAGTCTTTCCACTATAGTCTTTCCACTATAGTCTGTCAACGTCAGACTTTCCACTATAGTCTTTCCACTATAGTCTGTCCACTTTAGTCTTTCCACTACTCTCTGTCCACTTTAGTCTTTCCACTATAGTCTCCACTTTATTCTGTCCACTACAGTCTTTCCACTATAGTCTTTCCACTATAGTCTGTCCACTTTAGTCTTTCCACTTTAGTCTTTCCACTATTCTCTGTCCACTTTAGTCTTTCCACTTTAGTCTTTCCACTATAGTCTCCACTTTATTCTGTCCACTACAGTCTCTCCACTATAGTCTTTCCACTATAGTCTGTCCACTTTAGTCTTTCCAATATTCTCTGTCCACTTTATTCTTTCCACTATACTCTCCACTTTATTCTGTCCACTACAGTCTTTCCACTACAGTCTTTCCACTATAGTCTGTCCACTTTAGTCTTTCCAATATTCTCTGTCCACTTTATTCTTTCCACTATACTCTCCACTTTATTCTGTCCACTACAGTCTTTCCACTACAGTCTTTCCACTATAGTCTGTCCACTTTAGTCTTTCCACTTTAGTCTTTCCACTTTAGCCTGTCCACTTCAGTGTGTACACTTTAGTCTGTCCACTGAGTCTTTCAACTTCTGTCTTTCCACTATTCTCTGTCCACTTTAGTCTTTCCACTTTAGTCTTTCCACTATAGTCTCCACTTTATTCCGTCCACTACAGTCTTTCCACTATAGTCTTTCCACTATAGTCTGTCCACTTTAGTCTTTCCACTATTCTCTGTCCACTTTAGTCTTTCCACTATAGTCTCCACTTTATTCTGTCCACTACATTCTTTCCACTTTAGTCTTTCCACTATAGTCTTTCCACTTCAGTCTGTCCACTTTAGTCTTTCCACTATAGTCTCCACTTTATTCTGTCCACTACAGTCTCTCCACTATAGTCTTTCCACTACAGTCTGTCCACTTTAGTCTTTCCACTATTCTCTGTCCACTTTAGTCTTTCCACTATACTCTCCACTTTATTCTGTCCACTACAGTCTTTCCACTATTCTCTGTCCACTTTAGTCTTTCCACTATAGTCTGTCCACTTTATTCCGTCCACTACAGTCTTTCCACTATAGTCTTTCCACTATAGTCTGTCCACTTTAGTCTTTCCACTATTCTCTGTCCACTTTAGTCTTTCCTCTATACTCTCCACTTTATTCTGTCCACTTCAGTCTTTCCACTATTCTCTGTCCACTTTAGTCTTTCCACTTTAGTCTTTCCACTATAGTCTCCACTTTATTCTGTCCACTACAGTCTTTCCACTATAGTCTTTCCACTATAGTATGTCCACTTTAGTCTTTCCACTATTCTCTGTCCACTTTAGTCTGTCCACTATAGTCTCCACTTTATTCTGTCCACTACAGTCTTTCCACTATAGTCTTTCCATTATAGTCTGTCCACTTTCGTCTTTCCACTTTAGTCTTTCCACTATTCTCTGTCCACTTTAGTATTTCCACTATTCTCTGTCCACTTTAGTCTTTCCACTATAGTCTCCATTTTATTCTGTCCACTACAGTCTTTCCACTATAGTCTGTCCACTTTAGTCTTTCCACTATTCTCTGTCCACTTTAGTCTTTCCACTATAGTCTCCACTTTATTCTGTCCACTACAGTCTCTCCACTATAGTCTTTCCACTATAGTCTGTCCACTTTAGTCTTTCCACTATTCTCTATCCACATTATTCTTTCCACTATACTCTCCACTTTTTTCTGTCCACTACAGTCTTTCCGCTATAGTCTGTCCACTTTAGTCTTTCCACTATTCTCTATCCACATTATTCTTTCCACTATACTCTCCACTTTTTTCTGTCCACTACAGTCTTTCCATTTTAGTCTGTCCACTTTAGTCTTTCCACTATAGTCTGTCCCCTTTAGTCTTTCCACTATTCTCTGTCCACTTTAGTCTTTCCACTATAGTCTCCACTTTATTCTGTCCACTACAGTCTTTCCACTATAGTCTGTCCACTTTAGTCTTTCCAATATAGTCTCCACTTTATTCTGTCCACTACAGTCTCTCCACTATAGTCTTTCCACTATAGTCTGTCCACTTTAGTCTTTCCAGTATTCTCTGTCCACTTTATTCTTTCCACTATACTCTCCACTTTATTCTGTCCACTACAGTCTTTCCACTATAGTCTGTCCACTTTAGTCTTTCCACTTTCGTCTTTCCATTTTAGTCTGTCCACTTTAGTCTTTCCACTATAGTCTGTCCACTTTAGTTTTTCCACTATTCTCTGTCCACTTTAGTCTTTCCACTATAGTCTCCACTTTGTTCTGTCCACTACAGTCTTTCCACTATAGTCTGTCCACTTTAGTCTCTCCACTATAGTCTTTCCACTATAGTCTGTCCACTTTAGTCTTTCCACTACTCTCTATCCACTTTATTCTTTCCACTATACTCTCCACTTCATTCTGTCCACTACAGACTTTCCACTATAGTCTTTCCACTATAGTCTGTCCACTTTAGTCTTTCCACTACTCTCTGTCCACTTTAGTCTTTCCACTATAGTCTCCACTTTATTCTGTCCACTACAGTCTTTCCACTATAGTCTTTCCACTATAGTCTGTCCACTTTAGTCTTTCTACTTTAGTCTTTCCACTATTCTCTGTCCACTTTAGTCTTTCCACTTTAGTCTTTCCACTATAGTCTCCACTTTATTCTGTCCACTACAGTCTCTCCACTATAGTCTTTCCACTATAGTCTGTTCACTTTAGTCTTTCCACTATTCTCTGTCCACTTTATTCTTTCCACTATACTCTCCACTTTATTCTGTCCACTACAGTCTTTCCACTACAGTCTTTCCACTATAATCTTTTCACTATAGTCTATCCACTTTAGTCTTTCCACTATAGTCTCCACTTTATTCTGTCCACTACAGTCTTTCCACTATAGTCTTTCCACTATAGTCTGTCCACTTTAGTCTTTCCACTTTAGTTTTTCCACTTTAGTCTGTCCACTTTAGTATTTCCACTATAGTCTGTCCACTTTAGTCTTTCCACTTTAGTCTTTCCACTTTAGCCTGTCCACTTCAGTGTGTACACTTTAGTCTGTCCACTGAGTCTTTCAACTTCAGTCTTTCCACTATAGTCTGTCCACTTTAGTCTTCCCACTTTAGTCTTTCCACTATAGTCTCCACTTTATTCTGTCCACTACATTCTTTCCACTTTAGTCTTTCCACTATTCTCTGTCCACTTTAGTCTTTCCACTATAGTCTCCACTTTATTCTGTCCACTACAGTCTTTCCACTATAGTCTTTCCACTATAGTCTTTCCACTATAGTCTGTCAACTTTAGTCTTTCCACTATTCTCTGTCCACTTTAGGCTTTCCACTATAGTCTCCATTTCATTCTATCCATTACAGTCTTTCCACTATAGTCTTTCCACTATAGTCTGTCCACTTTAGTCTTTCCACTTTAGTCTATCCACTACAATCTCCACTTTATTCTGTCCACTACAGTCTTTCCACTATTCTCTGTCCACTTTAGTCTTTCTACTTTAGTCTTTCAACTATAGTCTCCACTTTATTCCGTCCATTACAGTCTTTCCACTATAGTCTTTCCACTATAGTCTGTCCACTTTAGTCTTTCCACTATTCTCTGTCCACTTTAGTCTTTCCACTTTAGTTTTTCCACTTTAGTCTGTCCACTTTAGTCTTTCCACTATTCTCTGTCCACTTTAGTCTTTCCACTATAGTCTCCACTTTATTATGTCCACTACAGTCTTTCCACTATAGTATTTCCACTATAGTCTGTCCACTTTAGTCTTTCCACTATAGTCTGTCCACTTTAGTCTTTCCACTATTCTCTGTCCACTTTAGTCTTTCCACTATAGTCTCCACTTTATTATGTCCACTACAGTCTTTCCACTATAGTCTTTCCACTATAGTCTGTCCACTTTAGTCTTTCCACTATAGTCTGTCCACTTTAGTCTTTCCACTTTAGTCTTTCCACTATAGTCTGTCCACTTTAGTCTTTCCACTATTCTCTGTCCACTTAAGTCTTTCCACTATAGTCTCCACTTTATTCTGTCCACTATATTCTTTCCACTTTAGTCTTTCCACTTTAGTCTGTCCACTTTAGTCTTTCCACTATAGTCTGTCCACTTTAGTCTTTCCACTTTAGTCTTTCCACTTTATTCTGTCCACTTCAGTGTGTACACTTTAGTCTGTCCACTGAGTCTTTCAACTTCAGTCTTTCCACTATAGTCTGTCCACTTTAGTCTTCCCACTTTAGTCTTTCCACTAAAGTCTCCACTTTATTCTGTCCACTACATTCTTTCCACTTTAGTCTTTCCACTATTCTCTGTCCACTTTAGTCTTTCCACTATAGTCTCCACTTTATTCTGTCCACTACAGTCTTTCCACTATAGTCGTTCCACTATAGTCTGTCATTTTTAGTCTTTCCACTATTCTCTGTCCACTTTAGGCTTTCCACTATAGTCTCCATTTTATTCTGTCCACTACAGTTTTTCCACTATCGTCTTTCCACTATAGTCTGTCCACTTTAGTCTTTCCACTTTAGTCTATCCACTATAGTCTCCACTTTATTCTGTTCACTATAGTCTTTCCACTTTAGTCTTTCCACTATTCTCTGTCCACTTTAGTCTTTCCACTTTAGTCTTTCCACTATAGTCTCCACTTTATTCTGTCCACTACAGTCTCTCCATTATAGTCTTTCCACTATAGTCTGTCCACTTTAGTCTTTCCACTATTCTCTGTCCACTTTATTCTTTCCACTATACTCTCCACTTTATTCTGTCCACTGCAGTCTTTCCACTACAGTCTTTCCACTATAATCTTTCCACTATAGTCTATCCACTTTAGTCTTTCCACTATAGTCTCCACTTTATTCTGTCCACTACAGTCTTTCCACTATAGTCTTTCCACTATAGTCTGTCCACTTTAGTCTTTCCACTTTAGTTTTTCCACTTTAGTCTGTCCACTTTAGTCTTTCCACTATAGTCTGTCCACTTTAGTCTTTCCACTTTAGTCTTTCCACTTTAGCCTGTCCACTTCAGTGTGTACACTGTAGTCTGTCCACTGAGTCTTTCAACTTCAGTCTTTCCACTATAGTCTGTCCACTTTAGTCTTCCCACTTTAGTCTTTCCACTATAGTCTCCACTTTATTCTGTCCACTACATTCTTTCCACTTTAGTCTTTCCACTATTCTCTGTCCACTTTAGTCTTTCCACTATAGTCTCCACTTTATTCTGTCCACTACAGTCTTTCCACTATAGTCTTTCCACTATAGTTTTTCCACTATAGTCTGTCAACTTTAGTCTTTCCACTATTCTCTGTCCACTTTAGGCTTTCCACTATAGTCTCCATTTTATTCTGTCCACTACAGTCTTTCCACTATAGTCTTTCCACTATAGTCTGTCCACTTTAGTCTTTCCACTTTAGTCTATCCACTACAATCTCCACTTTATTCTGTCCACTACAGTCTTCAAACTATTCTCTGTCCACTTTAGTCTTTCCACTTTAGTCTTTCCACTATAGTCTCCACTTTATTCCGTCCATTACAGTCTTTCCACTATAGTCTTTCCACTATAGTCTGTCCACTTTAGTCTTTCCACTATTCTCTGTCCACTTTAGTCTTTCCACTTTAGTCTGTCCACTTTAGTCTTTCCACTATAGTCTTTCCACTATAGTCTCCACTTTATTCTGTCCACTACATTCTTTCCACTTTAGTCTTTCCACTATTCTCTGTCCACTTTAGTCTTTCCACTATAGTCTCCATTTTATTCTGTCCACTTCAGTCTTTCCACTATTTTCTATCCACTTTAGTCTTTCCACTATAGTCTGTCCACTTTAGTCTTTCCACTATTCTCTGTCCACTTTAGTCTTTCCACTATAGTCTCCACTTTATTATGTCCACTACAGTCTTTCCACTATAGTATTTCCACTATAGTCTGTCCACTTTAGACTTTCCACTATAGTCTCCACTTTATTCTGTCCACTACAGTCTTTCCACTATAGTCTTTCCACCATAGTCTGTCCACTTTAGTCTTTCCACTATAGTCTGTCCACTTTAGTCTTTCCACTTTAGTCTTTCCACTATAGTCTGTCCACTTTAGTCTTTCCACTATTCTCTGTCCACTTTAGTCTTTCCACTATAGTCTCCACTTTATTCTGTCCACTATATTCTTTCCACTTTAGTCTTTCCACTTTAGTCTGTCCACTTTAGTCTTTCCACTATAGTCTGTCCACTTTAGTCTTTCCACTTTAGTCTTTCCACTTTAGTCTGTCCACTTCAGTGTGTACACTTTAGTCTGTCCACTGAGTCTTTCAACTTCAGTCTTTCCACTATAGTCTGTCCACTTTAGTCTTCCCACTTTAGTCTTTCCACTAAAGTCTCCACTTTATTCTGTCCACTACATTCTTTCCACTTTAGTCTTTCCACTATTCTCTGTCCACTTTAGTCTTTCCACTATAGTCTCCACTTTATTCTGTCCACTACAGACTTTCCACTATAGTCTTTCCACTATAGTCTGTCATTTTTAGTCTTTCCACTATTCTCTGTCCACTTTAGGCTTTCCACTATAGTCTCCATTTTATTCTGTCCACTACAGTTTTTCCACTATCGTCTTTCCACTATAGTCTGTCCACTTTAGTCTTTCCACTTTAGTCTATCCACTATAGTCTCCACTTTATTCTGTCCACTATAGTCTTTCCACTTTAGTCTTTCCACTATTCTCTGTCCAATTTAGTCTTTCCACTTTAGACTTTCCACTATAGTCTCCACTTTATTCCGTCCATTACAGTCTTTCCACTATAGTCTTTCCACTATAGTCTGTCCACTTTAGTCTTTCCACTATTCTCTGTCCACTTTAGTCTTTCCAATTTACTTTTTCCACTTCAGTCTGTCTACTTTAGTCTTTCCACTATAGTCTTTCCACTATAGTCTGTCCACATCAGTCTTTCCACTATTCTCTGTCCACTTTAGTCTTTCCACTATAATCTGTCCACTTTAGTCTTTCCACTATTCTCTGTCCACTTTAGTCTTTCCACTATAGTCTCCACTTTATTATGTCCACTACAGTCTTTCCATTATAGTCTTTCCACTATAGTCTGTCCACTTTAGACTTTCCACTATAATCTCCACTTTATTCTGTCCACTACAGTCTTTCCACTATAGTCTTTCCACGATAGTCTGTCCACTTTAGTCTTTCCACTTTAGTTTTTCCACTTCAGTGTGTACACTTTAGTCTGTCCACTGAGTCTTTCAACTTCAGTCTTTCCACTATAGTCTGTCCACTTTAGTCTTCCCACTTTAGTCTTTCCACTATAGTCTCCACTTTATTCTGTCCACTAAATTCTTTCCACTTTAGTCTTTCCACTATTCTCTGTCCACTTTAGTCTTTCCACTATAGTCTCCACTTTATTCTGTCCACTACAGTCTTTCCACTATAGTCTTTCCACTATAGTCTTTCCACTATAGTCTGTCAACGTCAGACTTTCCACTATAGTCTTTCCACTATAGTCTGTCCACTTTAGTCTTTCCACTACTCTCTGTCCACTTTAGTCTTTCCACTATAGTCTCCACTTTATTCTGTCCACTACAGTCTTTCCACTATAGTCTTTCCACTATAGTCTGTCCACTTTAGTCTTTCCACTTTAGTCTTTCCACTATTCTCTGTCCACTTTAGTCTTTCCACTTTAGTCTTTCCACTATAGTCTCCACTTTATTCTGTCCACTACAGTCTCTCCACTATAGTCTTTCCACTATAGTCTGTCCACTTTAGTCTTTCCACTATTCTCTGTCCACTTTATTCTTTCCACTATACTCTCCACTTTATTCTGTCCACTACAGTCTTTCCACTACAGTCTTTCCACTATAGTCTGTCCACTTTAGTCTTTCCACTTTAGTCTTTCCACTTTAGCCTGTCCACTTCAGTGTGTACACTTTAGTCTGTCCACTGAGTCTTTCAACTTCTGTCTTTCCATTATTCTCTGTCCACTTTAGTCTTTCCACTTTAGTCTTTCCACTATAGTCTCCACTTTATTCCGTCCACTACAGTCTTTCCACTATAGTCTTTCCACTATAGTCTGTCCACTTTAGTCTTTCCACTATTCTCTGTCCACTTTAGTCTTTCCACTATAGTCTCCACTTTATTCTGTCCACTACATTCTTTCCACTTTAGTCTTTCCACTATAGTCTTTCCACTTCAGTCTGTCCACTTTAGTCTTTCCACTATAGTCTCCACTTTATTCTGTCCACTACAGTCTCTCCACTATAGTCTTTCCACTATAGTCTGTCCACTTTAGTCTTTCCACTATTCTCTGTCCACTTTAGTCTTTCCACTATACTCTCCACTTTATTCTGTCCACTACAGTCTATCCACTATTCTCTGTCCACTTTAGTCTTTCCACTATAGTCTGTCCACTTTATTCCGTCCACTACAGTCTTTCCACTATAGTCTTTCCACTATAGTCTGTCCACTTTAGTCTTTCCACTATTCTCTGTCCACTTTAGTCTTTCCTCTATACTCTCCACTTTATTCTGTCCACTTCAGTCTTTCCACTATTCTCTGTCCACTTTAGTCTTTCCACTTTAGTCTTTCCACTATAGTCTCCACTTTATTCTGTCCACTACAGTCTTTCCACTATAGTCTTTCCACTATAGTATGTCCACTTTAGTCTTTCCACTATTCTCTGTCCACTTTAGTCTGTCCACTATAGTCTCCACTTTATTCTGTCCACTACAGTCTTTCCACTATAGTCTTTCCATTATAGTCTGTCCACTTTCGTCTTTCCACTTTAGTCTTTCCACTATTCTCTGTCCACTTTAGTATTTCCACTATTCTCTGTCCACTTTAGTCTTTCCACTATAGTCTCCATTTTATTCTGTCCACTACAGTCTTTCCACTATAGTCTGTCCACTTTAGTCTTTCCACTATTCTCTGTCCACTTTAGTCTTTCCACTATAGTCTCCACTTTATTCTGTCCACTACAGTCTCTCCACTATAGTCTTTCCACTATAGTCTGTCCACTTTAGTCTTTCCACTATTCTCTATCCACATTATTCTTTCCACTATACTCTCCACTTTATTCTGTCCACTTCAGTCTTTCCACTATTCTCTGTCCACTTTAGTATTTCCACTATTCTCTGTCCACTTTAGTCTTTCCACTATAGTCTCCATTTTATTCTGTCCACTACAGTCTTTCCGCTATAGTCTGTCCACTTTAGTCTTTCCACTTTAGTCTTTCCATTTTAGTCTGTCCACTTTAGTCTTTCCACTATAGTCTGTCCCCTTTAGTCTTTCCACTATTCTCTGTCCACTTTAGTCTTTCCACTATAGTCTCCACTTTATTCTGTCCACTACAGTCTTTCCACTATAGTCTGTCCACTTTAGTCTTTCCAATATAGTCTCCACTTTATTCTGTCCACTACAGTCTCTCCACTATAGTCTTTCCACTATAGTCTGTCCACTTTAGTCTTTCCAGTATTCTCTGTCCACTTTATTCTTTCCACTATACTCTCCACTTTCTTCTGTCCACTACAGTCTTTCCACTATAGTCTGTCCACTTTAGTCTTTCCACTTTCGTCTTTCCATTTTAGTCTGTCCACTTTAGTCTTTCCACTATAGTCTGTCCACTTTAGTTTTTCCACTATTCTCTGTCCACTTTAGTCTTTCCACTATAGTCTCCACTTTGTTCTGTCCACTACAGTCTTTCCACTATAGTCTGTCCACTTTAGTCTCTCCACTATAGTCTTTCCACTATAGTCTGTCCACTTTAGTCTTTCCACTACTCTCTATCCACTTTATTCTTTCCACTATACTCTCCACTTCATTCTGTCCACTACAGACTTTCCACTATAGTCTTTCCACTATAGTCTGTCCACTTTAGTCTTTCCACTACTCTCTGTCCACTTTAGTCTTTCCACTATAGTCTCCACTTTATTCTGTCCACTACAGTCTTTCCACTATAGTCTTTCCACTATAGTCTGTCCACTTTAGTCTTTCCACTTTAGTCTTTCCACTATTCTCTGTCCACTTTAGTCTTTCCACTTTAGTCTTTCCACTATAGTCTCCACTTTATTCTGTCCACTACAGTCTCTCCACTATAGTCTTTCCACTATAGTCTGTTCACTTTAGTCTTTCCACTATTCTCTGTCCACTTTATTCTTTCCACTATACTCTCCACTTTATTCTGTCCACTATAGTCTTTCCACTACAGTCTTTCCACTATAATCTTTTCACTATAGTCTATCCACTTTAGTCTTTCCACTATAGTCTCCACTTTATTCTGTCCACTACAGTCTTTTCACTATAGTCTTTCCACTATAGTCTGTCCACTTTAGTCTTTCCACTTTAGTTTTTCCACTTTAGTCTGTCCACTTTAGTATTTCCACTATAGTCTGTCCACTTTAGTCTTTCCACTTTAGTCTTTCCACTTTAGCCTGTCCACTTCAGTGTGTACACTTTAGTCTGTCCACTGAGTCTTTCAACTTCAGTCTTTCCACTATAGTCTGTCCACTTTAGTCTTCCCACTTTAGTCTTTCCACTATAGTCTCCACTTTATTCTGTCCACTACATTCTTTCCACTTTAGTCTTTCCACTATTCTCTGTCCACTTTAGTCTTTCCACTATAGTCTCCACTTTATTCTGTCCACTACAGTCTTTCCACTATAGTCTTTCCACTATAGTCTTTCCACTATAGTCTGTCAACTTTAGTCTTTCCACTATTCTCTGTCCACTTTAGGCTTTCCACTATAGTCTCCATTTCATTCTATCCACTACAGTCTTTCCACTATAGTCTTTCCACTATAGTCTGTCCACTTTAGTCTTTCCACTTTAGTCTATCCACTACAATCTCCACTTTATTCTGTCCACTACAGTCTTTCCACTATTCTCTGTCCACTTTAGTCTTTCCACTTTAGTCTTTCAACTATAGTCTCCACTTTATTCCGTCCATTACAGTCTTTCCACTATAGTCTTTCCACTATAGTCTGTCCACTTTAGTCTTTCCACTATTCTCTGTCCACTTTAGTCTTTCCACTTTAGTTTTTCCACTTTAGTCTGTCCACTTTAGTCTTTCCACTATACTCTGTCCACTTCAGTCTTTCCACTATTTTCTATCCACTTTAGTCTTTCCACTATAGTCTGTCCACTTTAGTCTTTCCACTATTCTCTGTCCACTTTAGTCTTTCCACTATAGTCTCCACTTTATTATGTCCACTACAGTCTTTCCACTATAGTATTTCCACTATAGTCTGTCCACTTTAGTCTTTCCACTATAGTCTGTCCACTTTAGTCTTTCCACTATTCTCTGTCCACTTTAGTCTTTCCACTATAGTCTCCACTTTATTATGTCCACTACAGTCTTTCCACTATAGTCTTTCCACTATAGTCTGTCCACTTTAGTCTTTCCACTATAGTCTGTCCACTTTAGTCTTTCCACTTTAGTCTTTCCACTTTATTCTGTCCACTTCAGTGTGTACACTTTAGTCTGTCCACTGAGTCTTTCAACTTCAGTCTTTCCACTATAGTCTGTCCACTTTAGTCTTCCCACTTTAGTCTTTCCACTAAAGTCTCCACTTTATTCTGTCCACTACATTCTTTCCACTTTAGTCTTTCCACTTTAGTCTGTCCACTTTAGTCTTTCCACTATAGTCTGTCCACTTTAGTCTTTCCACTTTAGTCTTTCCACTTTATTCTGTCCACTTCAGTGTGTACACTTTAGTCTGTCCACTGAGTCTTTCAACTTCAGTCTTTCCACTATAGTCTGTCCACTTTAGTCTTCCCACTTTAGTCTTTCCACTAAAGTCTCCACTTTATTCTGTCCACTACATTCTTTCCACTTTAGTCTTTCCACTATTCTCTGTCCACTTTAGTCTTTCCACTATAGTCTCCACTTTATTCTGTCCACTACAGTCTTTCCACTATAGTCGTTCCACTATAGTCTGTCATTTTTAGTCTTTCCACTATTCTCTGTCCACTTTAGGCTTTCCACTATAGTCTCCATTTTATTCTGTCCACTACAGTTTTTCCACTATCGTCTTTCCACTATAGTCTGTCCACTTTAGTCTTTCCACTTTAGTCTATCCACTATAGTCTCCACTTTATTCTGTCCACTATAGTCTTTCCACTTTAGTCTTTCCACTATTCTCTGTCCACTTTAGTCTTTCCACTTTAGTCTTTCCACTATAGTCTCCACTTTATTCTGTCCACTACAGTCTCTCCATTATAGTCTTTCCACTATAGTCTGTCCACTTTAGTCTTTCCACTATTCTCTGTCCACTTTATTCTTTCCACTATACTCTCCACTTTATTCTGTCCACTGCAGTCTTTCCACTACAGTCTTTCCACTATAATCTTTCCACTATAGTCTATCCACTTTAGTCTTTCCACTATAGTCTCCACTTTATTCTGTCCACTACAGTCTTTCCACTATAGTCTTTCCACTATAGTCTGTCCACTTTAGTCTTTCCACTTTAGTTTTTCCACTTTAGTCTGTCCACTTTAGTCTTTCCACTATAGTCTGTCCACTTTAGTCTTTCCACTTTAGTCTTTCCACTTTAGCCTGTCCACTTCAGTGTGTACACTTTAGTCTGTCCACTGAGTCTTTCAACTTCAGTCTTTCCACTATAGTCTGTCCACTTTAGTCTTCCCACTTTAGTCTTTCCACTATAGTCTCCACTTTATTCTGTCCACTACATTCTTTCCACTTTAGTCTTTCCACTATTCTCTGTCCACTTTAGTCTTTCCACTATAGTCTCCACTTTATTCTGTCCACTACAGTCTTTCCACTATAGTCTTTCCACTATAGTTTTTCCACTATAGTCTGTCAACTTTAGTCTTTCCACTATTCTCTGTCCACTTTAGGCTTTCCACTATAGTCTCCATTTTATTCTGTCCACTACAGTCTTTCCACTATAGTCTTTCCACTATAGTCTGTCCACTTTAGTCTTTCCACTTTAGTCTATCCACTACAATCTCCACTTTATTCTGTCCATTACAGTCTTCAAACTATTCTCTGTCCACTTTAGTCTTTCCACTATAGTCTCCACTTTATTCCGTCCATTACAGTCTTTCCACTATAGTCTTTCCACTATAGTCTGTCCACTTTAGTCTTTCCACTATTCTCTGTCCACTTTAGTCTTTCCACTTTAGTCTGTCCACTTTAGTCTTTCCACTATAGTCTTTCCACTATAGTCTCCACTTTATTCTGTCCACTACATTCTTTCCACTTTAGTCTTTCCACTATTCTCTGTCCACTTTAGTCTTTCCACTATAGTCTCCATTTTATTCTGTCCACTTCAGTCTTTCCACTATTTTCTATCCACTTTAGTCTTTCCACTATAGTCTGTCCACTTTAGTCTTTCCACTATTCTCTGTCCACTTTAGTCTTTCCACTATAGTCTCCACTTTATTATGTCCACTACAGTCTTTCCACTATAGTATTTCCACTATAGTCTGTCCACTTTAGACTTTCCACTATAGTCTCCACTTTATTCTGTCCACTACAGTCTTTCCACTATAGTCTTTCCACCATAGTCTGTCCACTTTAGTCTTTCCACTATAGTCTGTCCACTTTAGTCTTTCCACTTTAGTCTTTCCACTATAGTCTGTCCACTTTAGTCTTTCCACTATTCTCTGTCCACTTTAGTCTTTCCACTATAGTCTCCACTTTATTCTGTCCACTATATTCTTTCCACTTTAGTCTTTCCACTTTAGTCTGTCCACTTTAGTCTTTCCACTATAATCTGTCCACTTTAGTCTTTCCACTTTAGTCTTTCCACTTTAGTCTGTCCACTTCAGTGTGTACACTTTAGTCTGTCCACTGAGTCTTTCAACTTCAGTCTTTCCACTATAGTCTGTCCACTTTAGTCTTCCCACTTTAGTCTTTCCACTAAAGTCTCCACTTTATTCTGTCCACTACATTCTTTCCACTTTAGTCTTTCCACTATTCTCTGTCCACTTTAGTCTTTCCACTATAGTCTCCACTTTATTCTGTCCACTACAGACTTTCCACTATAGTCTTTCCACTATAGTCTGTCATTTTTAGTCTTTCCACTATTCTCTGTCCACTTTAGGCTTTCCACTATAGTCTCCATTTTATTCTGTCCACTACAGTTTTTCCACTATCGTCTTTCCACTATAGTCTGTCCACTTTAGTCTTTCCACTTTAGTCTATCCACTATAGTCTCCACTTTATTCTGTCCACTATAGTCTTTCCACTTTAGTCTTTCCACTATTCTCTGTCCACTTTAGTCTTTCCACTTTAGACTTTCCACTATAGTCTCCACTTTATTCCGTCCATTACAGTCTTTCCACTATAGTCTTTCCACTATAGTCTGTCCACTTTAGTCTTTCCACTATTCTCTGTCCACTTTAGTCTTTCCAATTTACTTTTTCCACTTTAGTCTGTCTACTTTAGTCTTTCCACTATAGTCTTTCCACTATAGTCTGTCCACTTCAGTCTTTCCACTATTCTCTGTCCACTTTAGTCTTTCCACTATAATCTGTCCACTTTAGTCTTTCCACTATTCTCTGTCCACTTTAGTCTTTCCACTATAGTCTCCACTTTATTATGTCCACTACAGTCTTTCCATTATAGTCTTTCCACTATAGTCTGTCCACTTTAGACTTTCCACTATAATCTCCACTTTATTCTGTCCACTACAGTCTTTCCACTATAGTCTTTCCACGATAGTCTGTCCACTTTAGTCTTTCCACTTTAGTTTTTCCACTTCAGTGTGTACACTTTAGTCTGTCCACTGAGTCTTTCAACTTCAGTCTTTCCACTATAGTCTGTCCACTTTAGTCTTCCCACTTTAGTCTTTCCACTATAGTCTCCACTTTATTCTGTCCACTACATTCTTTCCACTTTAGTCTTTCCACTATTCTCTGTCCACTTTAGTCTTTCCACTATAGTCTCCACTTTATTCTGTCCACTACAGTCTTTCCACTATAGTCTTTCCACTATAGTCTGTCAACTTTAGTCTTTCCACTATTCTCTGTCCACTTTAGGCTTTCCACTATAGTCTCCATTTTATTCTGTCCACTACAGTTTTTCCACTATCGTCTTTCCACTATAGTCTGTCCACTTTTGTCTTTCCACTTTAGTCTATCCACTATGGTCTGCACTTTATTCTGTCTACTACAGTCTTTACACTTTTGTCTTTCCACTATTCTCTGTCCACTTTAGTATTTCCACTATTCTCTGTCCACTTTAGTCTTTCCACTATAGTCTGTCCACTTCTGTCTTTCCACTATTCTCTGTCCACTTTAGTCTTTCCACTATAGTCTCCACTTTATTCTGTCCACTACTGTCTTTCCACTATAGTCTGTCCACTTTAGTCTTTCCACTATAGTCTTTCCACTATAGTATGTCCACTTTAGTCTTTCCACTATTCTCTGTCCACTTTAGTCTGTCCACTATAGTCTCCACTTTATTCTGTCCACTACAGTCTTTCCACTATAGTCTTTCCACTATAGTCTGTCCACTTTCGTCTTTCCACTTTAGTCTTTCCACTCTTCTCTGTCCACTTTAGTATTTCCACTATTCTCTGTCCACTTTAGTCTTTCCACTATAGTCTCCACTTTATTCTGTCCACTACAGTCTTTCCACTATAGTCTGTCCACTTTAGTCTTTCCACTATAGTCTCCACTTTATTCTGTCCACTACAGTCTCTCCACTATAGTCTTTCCACTATAGTCTGTCCACTTTAGTCTTTCCACTATAGTCTGTCCCCTTTAGTCTTTCCACTATTCTCTGTCCACTTCTGTCCACTTTAGTCTTTCCACTATAGTCTCCACTTTATTCTGTCCACTACAGTCTTTCCACTATAGTCTGTCCACTTTAGTCTTTCCAATATAGTCTCCACTTTATTCTGTCCACTACAGTCTCTCCACTATAGTCTTTCCACTATAGTCTGTCCACTTTAGTCTTTCCAGTATTCTCTGTCCACTTTATTCTTTCCACTATACTCTCCAATTTATTCTGTCCACTACAGTCTTTCCACTATAGTCTGTCCACTTTAGTCTTTCCACTTTCGTCTTTCCATTTTAGTCTGTCCACTTTAGTCTTTCCACTATAGTCTGTCCACTTTAGTCTTTCCACTATTCTCTGTCCACTTTAGTCTCTCCACTATAGTCTCCACTTTATTCTGTCCACTACAGTCTTTCCACTATAGTCTTTCCATTATAGTCTGTCCACTTTAGTCTCTCCACTATAGTCTTTCCACTATAGTCTGTCCACTTTAGTCTTTCCACTATTCTCTATCCACTTTATTCTTTCCACTATACTCTCCACTTCATTCTGTCCACTACAGACTTTCCACTATAGTCTTTCCACTATAGTCTGTCCACTTTAGTCTTTCCACTACTCTCTGTCCACTTTAGTCTTTCCACCATAGTCTCCACTTTATTCTGTCCACTACAGTCTTTCCACTATAGTCTTTCCACTATAGTCTTTCCACTATAGTCTCCACTTTATTCTGTCCACTACAGTCTTTCCACTTTAGTCTTTCCACTTTAGTCTTTCCACTTTAGTCTTTCCACTATTCTCTGTCCACTTTAGTCTTTCCACTTTAGTCTTTCCACTATAGTCTCCACTTTATTCTGTCCACTACAGTCTCTCCACTACAGTCTTTCCACTATAGTCTGTCCACTTTAGTCTTTCCACTATTCTCTGTCCACTTTATTCTTTCCACTATACTCTCCACTTTATTCTGTCCACTACAGTCTTTCCACTACAGTCTTTCCACTATAATCTTTCCACTATAGTCTATCCTCTTTAGTCTTTCCACTACAGTCTCCACTTTATTCTGTCCACTACAGTCTTTCCACTATAGTCTTTCCACTATAGTCTGTCCACTTTAGTCTTTCCACTTTAGTTTTTCCACTTTAGTCTGTCCACTTTAGTCTTTCCACTATAGTCTGTCCACTTTAGTCTTTCCACTTTAGTCTTTCCACTTTAGCCTGTCCACTTCAGTGTGTACACTTTAGTCTGTCCACTGAGTCTTTCAACTACAGTCTTTCCACTATAGTCTGTCCACTTTAGTCTTCCCACTTTAGTCTTTCCACTATAGTCTCCACTTTATTCTGTCCACTACATTCTTTACACTTTAGTCTTTCCACTATTCTCTGTCCACTTTAGTCTTTCCACTATAGTCTCCACTTTATTCTGTCCACTACAGTCTTTCCACTATAGTCTTTCCACTATAGTCTTTCAACTTTAGTCTTTCCACTATTCTCTGTCCACTTTAGGCTTTCCACTATAGTCTCCATTTAATTCTGTCCACTACAGTCTTTCCACTATAGTCTTTCCACTATAGTCTGTCCACTTTAGTCTTTCTACTTTAGTCTATCCACTATAGTCTCCACTTTATTCTGTCCACTACAGTCTTTCCACTATTCTCTGTCCACTTTAGTCTTTCCACTTTAGTCTTTCCACTATAGTCTCCACTTTATTCCGTCCATTACAGTCTTTCCACTATAGTCTTTCCACTTTAGTCTTTCCACTATTCTCTGTCCACTTTAGTCTTTCCACTTTAGTTTTTCCACTTTAGTCTGTCCACTTTAGTCTTTTCACTATAGTCTTTCCACTATAGTCTGTCCACTTCAGTCTTTCCACTATTCTCTATCCACTTTAGTCTTTCCACTATAGTCTGTCCACTTTAGTCTTTCCACTATTCTCTGTCCACTTTAGTCTTTCCACTATAGTCTCCACTTTATTATGTCCACTACAGTCTTTCCACTATAGTCTTTCCACTATAGTCTGTCCACTTTAGACTTTCCACTATAGTCTCCTCTTTATTCTGTCCACTACAGTCTTTCCACTATAGTCTTTCCACTATAGTCTGTCCACTTTAGTCTTTCCACTTTAGTCTTTCCACTTTAGTCTGTCCACTTTAGTCTTTCCACTATAGTCTGTCCACTTTAGTCTTTCCACTTTAGTCTTTCCACTTTATTCTGTCCACTTCAGTGTGTACACTTTAGTCTGTCCACTGAGTCTTTCAACTTCAGTCTTTTCACTATAGTCTGTCCACTTTAGTCTTTCCACTAAAGTCTCCACTTTATTCTGTCCACTACATTCTTTCCACTTTAGTCTTTCCACTATTCTCTGTCCACTTTAGTCTTTCCACTATAGTCTGTCCACTTCAGTCTTTCCACTATTCTCTGTCCACTTTAGTCTTTCCACTTTAGTCTTTCCACTATAGTCTCCACTTTATTCTGTCCACTACAGTCTCTCCACTATAGTCTTTCCACTATAGTCTGTCCACTTTAGTCTTTCCACTATTCTCTGTCCACTTTATTCTTTCCACTATATTCTCCACTTTATTCTGTCCACTACAGTCTTTCCACTACAGTCTTTCCACTATAATCTTTCCACTATAGTCTATCCACTTTAGTCTTTCCACTATAGTCTCCACTTTATTCTGTCCACTATAGTCTGTCCACTTTAGTCTTTCCACTTTAGTCTTTCCACTATAGTCTCCACTTTATTCCGTCCATTACTGTCTTTCCACTATAGTCTTTCCACTATAGTCTGTCCACTTTAGTCTTTCCATTATTCTCTGTCCACTTTAGTCTTTCCACTTTACTTTTTCCACTTTAGTCTGTCCAATTTAGTCTTTCCACTATAGTCTGTCCACTTCAGTCTTTCCACTATTCTCTGTCCACTTTAGTCTTTCCACTATAGTCTGTCCACTTTAGTCGTTCCACTATTCTCTGTCCACTTTAGTCTTTCCACTACAGTCTCCACTTTATTATGTCCACTACAGTCTTTCCACTATAGTCTTTCCACTATAGTCTGTCCACTTTAGACTTTCCACTATAGTCTCCACTTTATTCTGTCCACTACAGTCTTTCCACTATAATCTTTCCACTATAGTCTATCCACTTTAGTCTTTCCACTATAGTCTCCACTTTATTCTGTCCACTATAGTCTGTCCACTTTAGTCTTTCCACTTTAGTCTTTCCACTATAGTCTCCACTTTATTCCGTCCATTACTGTCTTTCCACTATAGTCTTTCCACTATAGTCTGTCCACTTTAGTCTTTCCATTATTCTCTGTCCACTTTAGTCTTTCCACTTTACTTTTTCCACTTTAGTCTGTCCACTTTAGTCTTTCCACTTTAGTTTTTCCACTTCAGTGTGTACACTTTAGTCTTTCCACTGAGTCTTTCTACTTCAGTCTTTCCACTATAGTCTGTCCACTTTAGTCTTCCCACTTTAGTCTTTCCACTATAGTCTCCACTTTATTCTGTCCACTACATTCTTTCCACTTTAGTCTTTCCACTATTCTCTGTCCACTTTAGTCTTTCCTCTATAGTCTCCACTTTCTTCTGTCCACTACAGTCTTTCCACTATAGTCTTTCCACTATAGTCTGTCAACTTTAGTCTTTCCACTATTCTCTGTCCACTTTAGGCTTTCTACTATAGTCTCCATTTTATTCTGTCCACTACAGTTTTTCCACTATCGTCTTTCCACTATAGTCTGTCCACTTTAGTCTTTCCACTTTAGTCTATCCACTATAGTCTCCACTTTATTCTGTCCACTACAGTCTTTCCACTTTAGTCTTTCCACTATTCTCTGTCCACTTTAGTCTTTCCACTTTACTCTTTCCACTATAGTCTCCACTTTATTCCGCCCACTACAGTCTTTCCACTATAGTCTTTCCACTATTCTCTGTCCACTTTAGTTTTTCCACTATAGTCTCCACTTTATTCTGTCCACTACATTCTTTCCACTTTAGTCTTTCCACTATAGTCTTTCCACTTCAGTCTGTCCACTTTAGTCTTTCCACTATAGTCTGTCCACTTTAGTCTTTCCACTATAGTCTTTCCACTTTAGTCTGTCCACTTAGTCTTTCCACTATAGTCTTTCCACTTTAGTCTTTCCACTATTCTCTGTCCACTACAGTCTTTCCACTATAGTCTTTCCGCTAAAGTCTTTCCACTATAGTCTATCAACTTTATCTTTCCACTATTCTCTGTCCACTTTAGGCTTTCCACTATAGTCTCCACTTTATTCTGTCCACTACAGTCTTTCCACTATAGTCTTTCCACTCTAGTCTGTCCACTTTAGTCTTTCCACTTTAGTCTTTCCACTATAGTCTCCACTTTATTCTGTCCACTACAGCCTTCCCATTTTCTTCTTTCCACTATTCTCTGTCCACTTTAGTCTTTCCACTTTAGTCCTTCCACTACAGTCTCCACTTTATTCCGTCAACTACAGTCTTTCCACTATAGTCTTTCCACTATAGTCTGTCCACTTTAGTCTTTCCACTATTCTCTGTCCACTTTAGTCTTTCCACTATAGTCTCCACTTTATTCTGTCCACTACAGTCTTTCCACTATAGTCTTTCCACTATAGTCTGTCCACTTTAGTCTCTCCACTATAGTCTTTCCACTATAGTCTGTTCACTTTAGTCTTTCCACTATTCTCTATCCACTTTATTCTTTCCACTATACTCTCCACTTCATTCTGTCCACTACAGACTTTCCACTATAGTCTTTCCACTATAGTCTGTCCACTTTAGTCTTTCCACTACTCTCTGTCCACTTTAGTCTTTCCACTATAGTCTCCACTTTATTCTGTCCACTACAGTCTTTCCACTATTGTCTTTCCACTATAGTCTGTCCACTTTAGTCTTTCCACTTTAGTCTTTCCACTATTCTCTGTCCACTTTAGTCTTTCCACTTTAGTCTTTCCACTGTAGTCTCCACTTTATTCTGTCCACTACAGTCTCTCCACTATAGTCTTTCCACTATAGTCTGTCCACTTTAGTCTTTCCACTATTCTCTGTCCACTTTATTCTTTCCACTATACTCTCCACTTTATTCTGTCCACTACAGTCTTTCCACTACAGTCTTTCCACTATAATCTTTCCACCATAGTCTATCCACTTTAGTCTTTCCACTATAGTCTCCACTTTATTCTGTCCACTACAGTCTTTCCACTATAGTCTTTCCACTATAGTCTGTCCACTTTAGTCTTTCCACTTTAGTTTTTCCACTTTAGTCTGTCCACTTTAGTCTTTCCACTATAGTCTGTCCACTTTAGTCTTTCCACTTTAGTCTTTCCACTTTAGCCTGTCCACTTCAGTGTGTACACTTTAGTCTGTCCACTGAGTCTTTCAACTTCAGTCTTTCCACTATAGTCTGTCCACTTTAGTCTTCCCACTTTAGTCTTTCCACTATAGTCTCCACTTTATTCTGTCCACTACATTCTTTCCACTTTAGTCTTTCCACTATTCTCTGTCCACTTTAGTCTTTCCACTATAGTCTCCACTTTATTCTGTCCACTATAGTCTTTCCACTACAGTCTTTCCACTATAGTCTTTCCACTATAGTCTGTCAACTTTAGTCTTTCCACTATTCTCTGTCCACTTTAGGCTTTCCACTATAGTCTCCATTTTATTCTGTCCACTACAGTCTTTCCACTATAGTCTTTCCACTATAGTCTGTCCACTTTAGTCTTTCCACTTTAGTCTATCCACTATAGTCTCCACTTTATTCTGTCCACTACAGTCTTTCCACTATTCTCTGTCCACTTTAGTCTTTCCACTTTAGTCTTTCCACTATAATCTCCACTTTATTCCGTCCATTACAGTCTTTCCACTATAGTCTTTCCACTATAGTCTGTCCACTTTAGTCTTTCCACTATTCTCTGTCCACTTTAGTCTTTCCACTTTAGTTTTTCCACTTTAGTCTGTCCACTTTAGTCTTTCCACTATAGTCTTTCCACTATAGTCTGTCCACTTCAGTCTTTCCACTATTCTCTATCCACTTTAGTCTTTCCACTATAGTCTGTCCACTTTAGTCTTTCCACTATTCTCTGTCCACTTTAGTCTTTCCACTATAGTCTCCACTTTATTATGTCCACTACAGTCTTTCCACTATTGTCTTTCCACTATAGTCTGTCCACTTTAGACTTTCCACTATAGTCTCCACTTTATTCTGTCCACTACAGTCTTTCCACTATAGTCTTTCCACTATAGTCTGTCCACTTTAGTCTTTCCACTTTAGTCTTTCCACTTTAGTCTGTCCACTTTAGTCTTTCCGCTATAGTCTGTCCACTTTAGTCTTTTCATTTTAGTCTTTCCACTTTATTCTGTCCACTTCAGTGTGTACACTTTAGTCCGTCCACTGAGTCTTTCAACTTCAGTCTTTCCACTATAGTCTGTCCACTTTAGTCTTCCCACTTTAGTCTTTCCACTAAAGTCTCCACTTTATTCTGTCCACTACATTCTTTCCACTTTAGTCTTTCCACTATTCTCTGTCCACTTTAGTCTTTCCACTATAGTCTCCACTTTATTCTGTCCACTACAGTCTTTCCACTATAGTCTTTCCACTATAGTCTGTCATTTTTAGTCTTTCCACTATTCTCTGTCCACTTTAGGCTTTCCACTATAGTCTCCATTTTATTCTGTCCACTACAGTTTTTCCACTATCGTCTTTCCACTATAGTCTGTCCACTTTAGTCTTTCCACTTTAGTCTATCCACTATAGTCTCCACTTTATTCTGTCCACTATAGTCTTTCCACTTTAGTCTTTCCACTATTCTCTGTCCACTTTAGTCTTTCCACTTTAGTCTTTCCACTATAGTCTCCACTTTATTCCGTCCATTACAGTCTATCCACTATAGTCTTTCCACTATAGTCTGTCCACTTTAGTCTTTCCACTATTCTCTGTCCACTTTAGTCTTTCCACTTTACTTTTTCCACTTTAGTCTGTCCACTTTAGTCTTTCCACTATAGTCTTTCCACTATAGTCTGTCCACTTCAGTCTTTCCACTATTCTCTGTCCACTTTAGTCTTTCCACTATAGTCTGTCTACTTTAGTCTTTCCACTCTTCTCTGTCCACTTTAGTCTTTCCACTATAGTCTCCACATTATTATGTCCACTACAGTCTTTCCACTATAGTCTTTCCACTATAGTCTGTCCACTTTAGACTTTCCACTATAGTCTCCAATTTATTCTGTCCACTACAGTCTTTCCACTATAGTCTTTCCACGATAGTCTGTCCACTTTAGTCTTTCCACTTTAGTTTTTCCACTTCAGTGTGTACACTTTAGTCTGTCCATCCACTGAGTCTTTCAACTTCAGTCTTTCCACTATAGTCTGTCCGCTTTAGTCTTCCCACTTTAGTCTTTCCACTATTCTCTGTCCACTTTAGTCTTTCCACTATAGTCTCCACTTTATTCTGTCCACTACAGTCTTTCCACTATAGTCTTTCCACTATAGTCTGTCAACTTTAGTCTTTCCACTATTCTCTGTCCACTTTAGGCTTTCCACTATAGTCTCCATTTTATTCTGTCCACTACAGTTTTTCCACTATCGTCTTTCCACTATAGTCTGTCCACTTTAGTCTTTCCACTTTAGTCTATCCACTATAGTCTCCACTTTATTCTGTCCACTACAGTCTTTCCACTTTAGTCTTTCCACTTTAGTCTTTCCACTATTCTCTGTCCACTTTAGTCTTTCCACTTTAGTCTTTCCACTATAGTCTCCACTTTATTCCGTCCACTACAGTCTTTCCACTATAGTCTTTCCACTATAGTCTGTCCACTTTAGTCTTTCCACTATTCTCTGTCCACTTTAGTTTTTCCACTATAGTCTCCACTTTATTCTGTCGACTACATTCTTTCCACTTTAGTCTTTCCACTATAGTCTTTCCACTTCAGTCTGTCCACTTTAGTCTTTCCACTATAGTCTGTCCACTTTAGTCTTTCCACTATAGTCTTTCCACTTTAGTCTGTCCACTTAGTCTTTCCACTATAGTCTTTCCACTTTAGTCTTTCCACTATTCTCTGTCCACTACAGTCTTTCCACTATAGTCTTTCCGCTATAGTCTTTCCACTATAGTCTATCAACTTTAGTCTTTCCACTATTCTCTGTCTACTTTAGGCTTTCCACTATAGTGTCCACTTTATTCTGTCCACTACAGTTTTTCCACTATAGTCTTTCCACTATAGTCTGTCCACTTTAGTCTTTCCACTTTAGTCTTTCCACTATAGTCTCCACTTTATTCTGTCCACTACAGCCTTCCCATTTTCTTCTTTCCACTATTCTCTGTCCACTTTAGTCTTTCCACTTTAGTCTTTCCACTACAGTCTCCACTTTATTCCGTCAACTACAGTCTTTCCACTATAGTCTTTCCACTATACACTATTCTCACTATTCACACTATTCTCTTTCCACTTTAGTCTTTCCACTATAGTCTCCACTATAGTCTTTCCACTATAGTCTCCACTTTATTCCACTACAGTCTTTCCACTACAGTCTTTCCACTATAGTCTTTCCACTATAGTCTTTCAACTTTAGTCTTTCAACTATTCTCTGTCCACTTTAGGCTTTCCACTATAGTCTCCATTTTATTCTGTCCACTACAGTCTTTCCACTATAGTCTTTCCACTATAGTCTCTCCACTTTAGTCTTTCCACTTTAGTCTATCCACTATAGTCTCCACTTTATTCTGTCAACTACAGTCTTTCCACTATTCTCTGTCCACTTTAGTCTTTCCACTTTAGTCTTTCCACTATAGTCTCCACTTTATTCCGTCCATTACAGTCTTTCCACTATAGTCTTTCCACTATAGTCTGTCCACTTTAGTCTTTCCACTATTCTCTGTCCACTTTAGTCTTTCCACTTTAGTTTTTCCACTTTAGTCTGTCCACTTTAGTCTTTCCACTATAGTCTTTCCACTATAGTCTGTCCACTTCAGTCTTTCCACTATTCTCTATCCACTTTAGTCTTTCCACTATAGTCTGTCCACTTTAGTCTTTCCACTATTCTCTGTCCACTTTAGTCTTTCCACTATAGTCTCCACTTTATTATGTCCACTACAGTCTTTCCACTATTGTCTTTCCACTATAGTCTGTTCACTTTAGACTTTCCACTATAGTCTCCACTTTATTCTGTCCACTACAGTCTTTCCACTATAGTCTTTCCACTATAGTCTGTCCACTTTAGTCTTTCCACTTTAGTCTTTCCACTTTAGTCTGTCCACTTTAGTCTTTCCGCTATAGTCTGTCCACTTTAGTCTTTCCATTTTAGTCTTTCCACTTTATTCTGTCCACTTCAGTGTGTACACTTTAGTCCGTCCACTGAGTCTTTCAACTTCAGTCTTTCCACTATAGTCTGTCCACTTTAGTCTTCCCACTTTAGTCTTTCCACTAAAGTCTCCACTTTATTCTGTCCACTACATTCTTTCCACTTTAGTCTTTCCACTATTCTCTGTCCACTTTAGTCTTTCCACTATAGTCTCCACTTTATTCTGTCCACTACAGTCTTTCCACTATAGTCTTTCCACTATAGTCTTTCCACTATAGTCTGTCATTTTTAGTCTTTCCACTATTCTCTGTCCACTTTAGGCTTTCCACTATAGTCTCCATTTTATTCTGTCCACTACAGTTTTTCCACTATCGTCTTTCCACTATAGTCTGTCCACTTTAGTCTTTCCACTTTAGTCTATCCACTATAGTCTCCACTTTATTCTGTCCATTATAGTCTTTCCACTTTAGTCTTTCCACTATTCTCTGTCCACTTTAGTCTTTCCACTTTAGTCTTTCCACTATAGTCTCCACTTTATTCCGTCCATTACAGTCTTTCCACTATAGTCTTTCCACTATAGTCTGTCCACTTTAGTCTTTCCACTATTCTTTGTCCACTTTAGTCTTTCCACTTTACTTTTTCCACTTTAGTCTGTCCACTTTAGTCTTTCCACTATAGTCTTTCCACTATAGTCTGTCCACTTCAGTCTTTCCACTATTCTCTGTCCACTTTAGTCTTTCCACTATAGTCTGTCCACTTTAGTCTTTCCACTATTCTCTGTCCACTTTAGTCTTTCCACTATAGTCTCCACTTTATTTTGTCCACTACAGTCTTTCCACTATAGTCTTTCCACTATAGTCTGTCCACTTTAGACTTTCCACTATAGTCTCCACTTTATTCTGTCCACTACAGTCTTTCCACTATAGTCTTTCCACGATAGTCTGTCCACTTTAGTCTTTCCACTTTAGTTTTTCCACTTCAGTGTGCACACTTTAGTCTGTCCACTGAGTCTTTCAACTTCAGTCTTTCCACTATAGTCTGTCCACTTTAGTCTTCCCACTTTAGTCTTTCCACTATTCTCTGTCCACTTTAGTCTTTCCACTATAGTCTCCAATTTCTTCTGTCCACTACAGTCTTTCCACTATAGTCTTTCCACTATAGTCTGTCAACTTTAGTCTTTCCACTATTCTCTGTCCACTTTAGGCTTTCCACTATAGTCTCCATTTTATTCTGTCCACTACAGTTTTTCCACTATCGTCTTTCCACTATAGTCTGTCCACTTTAGTCTTTCCACTTTAGTCTATCCACTATAGTCTCCACTTTATTCTGTCCACTACAGTCTTTCCACTTTAGTCTTTCCACTTTAGTCTTTCAACGTTAGTCTTTCCACTATAGTCTCCACTTTATTCCGTCCACTACAGTCTTTCCACTATAGTCTTTCCACTACAGTCTTTCCACTATAATCTTTCCACCATAGTCTATCCACTTTAGTCTTTCCACTATAGTCTCCACTTTATTCTGTCCACTACAGTCTTTCCACTATAGTCTTTCCACTATAGTCTGTCCACTTTAGTCTTTCCACTTTAGTTTTTCCACTTTAGTCTGTCCACTTTAGTCTTTCCACTATAGTCTGTCCACTTTAGTCTTTCCACTTTAGTCTTTCCACTTTAGCCTGTCCACTTCAGTGTGTACACTTTAGTCTGTCCACTGAGTCTTTCAACTTCAGTCTTTCCACTATAGTCTGTCCACTTTAGTCTTCCCACTTTAGTCTTTCCACTATAGTCTCCACTTTATTCTGTCCACTACATTCTTTCCACTTTAGTCTTTCCACTATTCTCTGTCCACTTTAGTCTTTCCACTATAGTCTCCACTTTATTCTGTCCACTATAGTCTTTCCACTACAGTCTTTCCACTATAGTCTTTCCACTATAGTCTGTCAACTTTAGTCTTTCCACTATTCTCTGTCCACTTTAGGCTTTCCACTATAGTCTCCATTTTATTCTGTCCACTACAGTCTTTCCACTATAGTCTTTCCACTATAGTCTGTCCACTTTAGTCTTTCCACTTTAGTCTATCCACTATAGTCTCCACTTTATTCTGTCCACTACAGTCTTTCCACTATTCTCTGTCCACTTTAGTCTTTCCACTTTAGTCTTTCCACTATAATCTCCACTTTATTCCGTCCATTACAGTCTTTCCACTATAGTCTTTCCACTATAGTCTGTCCACTTTAGTCTTTCCACTATTCTCTGTCCACTTTAGTCTTTCCACTTTAGTTTTTCCACTTTAGTCTGTCCACTTTAGTCTTTCCACTATAGTCTTTCCACTATAGTCTGTCCACTTCAGTCTTTCCACTATTCTCTATCCACTTTAGTCTTTCCACTATAGTCTGTCCACTTTAGTCTTTCCACTATTCTCTGTCCACTTTAGTCTTTCCACTATAGTCTCCACTTTATTATGTCCACTACAGTCTTTCCACTATTGTCTTTCCACTATAGTCTGTCCACTTTAGACTTTCCACTATAGTCTCCACTTTATTCTGTCCACTACAGTCTTTCCACTATAGTCTTTCCACTATAGTCTGTCCACTTTAGTCTTTCCACTTTAGTCTTTCCACTTTAGTCTGTCCACTTTAGTCTTTCCGCTATAGTCTGTCCACTTTAGTCTTTTCATTTTAGTCTTTCCACTTTATTCTGTCCACTTCAGTGTGTACACTTTAGTCCGTCCACTGAGTCTTTCAACTTCAGTCTTTCCACTATAGTCTGTCCACTTTAGTCTTCCCACTTTAGTCTTTCCACTAAAGTCTCCACTTTATTCTGTCCACTACCTTCTTTCCACTTTAGTCTTTCCACTATTCTCTGTCCACTTTAGTCTTTCCACTATAGTCTCCACTTTATTCTGTCCACTACAGTCTTTCCACTATAGTCTTTCCACTATAGTCTGTCATTTTTAGTCTTTCCACTATTCTCTGTCCACTTTAGGCTTTCCACTATAGTCTCGATTTTATTCTGTCCACTACAGTTTTTCCACTATCGTCTTTCCACTATAGTCTGTCCACTTTAGTCTTTCCACTTTAGTCTATCCACTATAGTCTCCACTTTATTCTGTCCACTATAGTCTTTCCACTTTAGTCTTTCCACTATTCTCTGTCCACTTTAGTCTTTCCACTTTAGTCTTTCCACTATAGTCTCCACTTTATTCCGTCCATTACAGTCTATCCACTATAGTCTTTCCACTATAGTCTGTCCACTTTAGTCTTTCCACTATTCTCTGTCCACTTTAGTCTTTCCACTTTACTTTTTCCACTTTAGTCTGTCCACTTTAGTCTTTCCACTATAGTCTTTCCACTATAGTCTGTCCACTTCAGTCTTTCCACTATTCTCTGTCCACTTTAGTCTTTCCACTATAGTCTGTCTACTTTAGTCTTTCCACTCTTCTCTGTCCACTTTAGTCTTTCCACTATAGTCTCCACATTATTATGTCCACTACAGTCTTTCCACTATAGTCTTTCCACTATAGTCTGTCCACTTTAGACTTTCCACTATAGTCTCCAATTTATTCTGTCCACTACAGTCTTTCCACTATAGTCTTTCCACGATAGTCTGTCCACTTTAGTCTTTCCACTTTAGTTTTTCCACTTCAGTGTGTACACTTTAGTCTGTCCATCCACTGAGTCTTTCAACTTCAGTCTTTCCACTATAGTCTGTCCGCTTTAGTCTTCCCACTTTAGTCTTTCCACTATTCTCTGTCCACTTTAGTCTTTCCACTATAGTCTCCACTTTATTCCGTCCATTACAGTCTATCCACTATAGTCTTTCCACTATAGTCTGTCCACTTTAGTCTTTCCACTATTCTCTGTCAACTTTAGTCTTTCCACTTTACTTTTTCCACTTTAGTCTGTCCACTTTAGTCTTTCCACTATAGTCTTTCCACTATAGTCTGTCCACTTCAGTCTTTCCACTATTCTCTGTCCACTTTAGTCTTTCCACTATAGTCTGTCTACTTTAGTCTTTCCACTCTTCTCTGTCCACTTTAGTCTTTCCACTATAGTCTCCACATTATTATGTCCACTACAGTCTTTCCACTATAGTCTTTCCACTATAGTCTGTCCACTTTAGACTTTCCACTATAGTCTCCAATTTATTCTGTCCACTACAGTCTTTCCACTATAGTCTTTCCACGATAGTCTGTCCACTTTAGTCTTTCCACTTTAGTTTTTCCACTTCAGTGTGTACACTTTAGTCTGTCCATCCACTGAGTCTTTCAACTTCAGTCTTTCCACTATAGTCTGTCCGCTTTAGTCTTCCCACTTTAGTCTTTCCACTATTCTCTGTCCACTTTAGTCTTTCCACTATAGTCTCCACTTTATTCTGTCCACTACAGTCTTTCCACTATAGTCTTTCCACTATAGTCTGTCAACTTTAGTCTTTCCACTATTCTCTGTCCACTTTAGGCTTTCCACTATAGTCTCCATTTTATTCTGTCCACTACAGTTTTTCCACTATCGTCTTTCCACTATAGTCTGTCCACTTTAGTCTTTCCACTTTAGTCTATCCACTATAGTCTCCACTTTATTCTGTCCACTACAGTCTTTCCACTTTAGTCTTTCCACTCTAGTCTTTCCACTATTCTCTGTCCACTTTAGTCTTTCCACTTTAGTCTTTCCACTATAGTCTCCACTTTATTCCGTCCACTACAGTCTTTCCACTATAGTCTTTCCACTATAGTCTGTCCACTTTAGTCTTTCCACTATTCTCTGTCCACTTTAGTTTTTCCACTATAGTCTCCACTTTATTCTGTCGACTACATTCTTTCCACTTTAATCTTTCCACTATAGTCTTTCCACTTCAGTCTGTCCACTTTAGTCTTTCCACTATAGTCTGTCCACTTTAGTCTTTCCACTATAGTCTTTCCACTTTAGTCTGTCCACTTAGTCTTTCCACTATAGTCTTTCCACTTTAGTCTTTCCACTATTCTCTGTCCACTACAGTCTTTCCACTATAGTCTTTCCGCTATAGTCTTTCCACTATAGTCTATCAACTTTAGTCTTTCCACTATTCTCTGTCTACTTTAGGCTTTCCACTATAGTGTCCACTTTATTCTGTCCACTACAGTTTTTCCACTATAGTCTTTCCACTATAGTCTGTCCACTTTAGTCTTTCCACTTTAGTCTTTCCACTATAGTCTCCACTTTATTCTGTCCACTACAGCCTTCCCATTTTCTTCTTTCCACTATTCTCTGTCCACTTTAGTCTTTCCACTTAGTCTTTCCACTACAGTCTCCACTTTATTCCGTCAACTACAGTCTTTCCACTATAGTCTTTCCACTATAGTCTGTCCACTTTAGTCTTTCCACTATTCTCTGTCCACTTTAGTCTTTCCACTATTCTCTGTCCACTACAGTCTTTCCACTATAGTCTTTCCGCTATCGTCTTTCCACTATAGTCTATCAACTTTGTCTGTCTGTCCACTTTAGTCTTTCCACTTTAGTCTTTCCACTATAGTCTCCACTTTATTCTGTCCACTACAGCCTTCCCATTTTCTTCTTTCCACTATTCTCTGTCCACTTTAGTCTTTCCACTTTAGTCTTTCCACTACAGTCTCCACTTTATTCCGTCAACTACAGTCTTTCCACTATAGTCTTTCCACTATACACTATTCTCACTATTCACACTATTCTCTTTCCACTTTAGTCTTTCCACTATAGTCTCCACTATAGTCTTTCCACTATAGTCTCCACTTTATTCCACTACAGTCTTTCCACTACAGTCTTTCCGCTATAGTCTTTCCACTATAGTCTGTCAACTTTAGTCTTTCCACTATTCTCTGTCCACTTTAGGCTTTCCACTATAGTCTCCATTTTATTCTGTCCACTACAGTCTTTCCACTATAGTCTTTCCACTATAGTCTCTCCACTTTAGTCTTTCCACTTTATTCTATCCACTATAGTCTCCACTTTATTCTGTCAACTACAGTCTTTCCACTATTCTCTGTCCACTTTAGTCTTTCCACTTTAGTCTTTCCACTATAGTCTCCACTTTATTCCGTCCATTACAGTCTTTCCACTATAGTCTTTCCACTATAGTCTGTCCACTTTAGTCTTTCCACTATTCTCTGTCCACTTTAGTCTTTCCACTTTAGTTTTTCCACTTTAGTCTGTCCACTTTAGTCTTTCCACTATAGTCTTTCCACTATAGTCTGTCCACTTCAGTCTTTCCACTATTCTCTATCCACTTTAGTCTTTCCACTATAGTCTGTCCACTTTAGTCTTTCCACTATTCTCTGTCCACTTTAGTCTTTCCACTATAGTCTCCACTTTATTATGTCCACTACAGTCTTTCCACTATTGTCTTTCCACTATAGTCTGTCCACTTTAGACTTTCCACTATAGTCTCCACTTTATTCTGTCCACTACAGTCTTTCCACTATAGTCTTTCCACTATAGTCTCTCCACTTTAGTCTTTCCACTTTAGTCTTTCCACTTTAGTCTGTCCACTTTAGTCTTTCCGCTATAGTCTGTCCACTTTAGTCTTTCCATTTTAGTCTTTCCACTTTATTCTGTCCACTTCAGTGTGTACACTTTAGTCCGTCCACTGAGTCTTTCAACTTCAGTCTTTCCACTATAGTCTGTCCACTTTAGTCTTCCCACTTTAGTCTTTCCACTAAAGTCTCCACTTTATTCTGTCCACTACATTCTTTCCACTTTAGTCTTTCCACTATTCTCTGTCCACTTTAGTCTTTCCACTATAGTCTCCACTTTATTCTGTCCACTACAGTCTTTCCACTATAGTCTTTCCACTATAGTCTGTCATTTTTAGTCTTTCCACTATTCTCTGTCCACTTTAGGCTTTCCACTATAGTCTCCATTTTATTCTGTCCACTACAGTTTTTCCACTATCGTCTTTCCACTATAGTCTGTCCACTTTAGTCTTTCCACTTTAGTCTATCCACTATAGTCTCCACTTTATTCTGTCCATTATAGTCTTTCCACTTTAGTCTTTCCACTATTCTCTGTCCACTTTAGTCTTTCCACTTTAGTCTTTCCACTATAGTCTCCACTTTATTCCGTCCATTACAGTCTTTCCACTATAGTCTTTCCACTATAGTCTGTCCACTTTAGTCTTTCCACTATTCTTTGTCCACTTTAGTCTTTCCACTTTACTTTTTCCACTTTAGTCTGTCCACTTTAGTCTTTCCACTATAGTCTTTCCACTATAGTCTGTCCACTTCAGTCTTTCCACTATTCTCTGTCCACTTTAGTCTTTCCACTATAGTCTGTCCACTTTAGTCTTTCCACTATTCTCTGTCCACTTTAGTCTTTCCACTATAGTCTCCACTTTATTTTGTCCACTACAGTCTTTCCACTATAGTCTTTCCACTATAGTCTGTCCACTTTAGACTTTCCACTATAGTCTCCACTTTATTCTGTCCACTACAGTCTTTCCACTATAGTCTTTCCACGATAGTCTGTCCACTTTAGTCTTTCCACTTTAGTTTTTCCACTTCAGTGTGCACACTTTAGTCTGTCCACTGAGTCTTTCAACTTCAGTCTTTCCACTATAGTCTGTCCACTTTAGTCTTCCCACTTTATTCTTTCCACTATTCTCTGTCCACTTTAGTCTTTCCACTATAGTCTCCAATTTCTTCTGTCCACTACAGTCTTTCCACTATAGTCTTTCCACTATAGTCTGTCAACTTTAGTCTTTCCACTATTCTCTGTCCACTTTAGGCTTTCCACTATAGTCTCCATTTTATTCTGTCCACTACAGTTTTTCCACTATCGTCTTTCCACTATAGTCTGTCCACTTTAGTCTTTCCACTTTAGTCTATCCACTATTGTCTCCACTTTATTCTGTCCACTACAGTCTTTCCACTTTAGTCTTTCCACTTTAGTCTTTCAACGTTAGTCTTTCCACTATAGTCTCCACTTTATTCCGTCCACTACAGTCTTTCCACTATAGTCTTTCCACTATAGTCTGTCCACTTTAGTCTTTCCACTATTCTCTGTCCACTTTAGTTTTTCCACTATAGTCTCCACTTTATTCTGTCCACTACATTCTTTCCACTTTAGTCTTTCCACTATAGTCTTTCCACTTCATTCTGTCCACTTTAGTCTTTCCACTATAGTCTGTCCACTTTAGTCTTTCCACTATAGTCTTTCCACTTTAGTCTGTCCACTTAGTCTTTCCACTATAGTCTTTCCACTTTAGTCTTTCCACTATTCTCTGTCCACTACAGTCTTTCCACTATAGTCTTTCCGCTATAGTCTTTCCACTATAGTCTATCAACTTTAGTCTTTCCACTATTCTCTGTCCACTTTAGGCTTTCCACTATAGTGTCCACTTTATTCTGTCCACTTCAGTCTTTCCACTATAGTCTTTCCACTATAGTCTGTCCACTTTAGTCTTTCCACTTTAGTCTTTCCACTATAGTCTCCACTTTATTCTGTCCACTACAGCCTTCCCATTTTCTTCTTTCCACTATTCTCTGTCCACATTAGTCTGTCCACTTTAGTCTTTCCACTACAGTCTCCACTTTATTCCGTCAACTACAGTCTTTCCACTATAGTCTTTCCACGATAGTCTGTCCACTTTAGTCTTTCCACTATTCTCTGTCCACTTTAGTCTTTCCACTATTCTCTGTCCACTACAGTCTTTCCACTATAGTCTTTCCGCTATCGTCTTTCCACTATAGTCTATCAACTTTAGTCTTTCCACTATTCTCTGTCCACTTTAGGCTTTCCACTATAGTCTCCACTTTATTCTGTCCACTACAGTCTTTCCACTATAGTCTTTCCACTATAGTCTGTCCACTTTAGTCTTTCCACCTTAGTCTTTCCACTATAGTCTCCACTTTATTCTGTCCACTACAGTCTTTCCACTTTAGTCTTTCCACTATTCTCTGTCCACTTTAGTCTTTCCACTTTAGTCTTTCCACTACAGTCTCCACTTTATTCCGTCAACTACAGTCTTTCCACTATAGTCTTTCCACTATAGTCTGTCCACTTTAGTCTTTCCATTATTCTCTGTCCACTTTAGTCTTTCCACTATAGTCTCCACTTTATTCTGTCCACGACAGTCTTTCCACTTTAGTCTTTCCACTATAGTCTTTCCACTTCAGTCTGTCCACTTTAGCCTTTCCACTACAGTCTGTCCACTTTAGTCTTTCCACTATAGTCTTTCCATTTTAGTCTGTCCACTTAGTCTTTCCACTTCAGTCTTTCCACTATAGTCTGTCCACTTTAGTCTTTCCACTTTAGTCGTTCCACTATAGTCTCCACTTTATTCTGTCCACTACAGTCTTTCCACTTTAGTCTTTCCACTGTTCTCTGTCCACTTTAGTCTTTCCACTATAGTCTCGCCTTTATTCTGTCCAATACAGTCTTTCCACTGTAGTCTTTCCTCTATAGTCTGTCCGCTTTAGTCTTTCCACTATTCTCTGTCCACTTTAGTCTTTCCACTATAGTCTACACTTTATTCTGTCCACTATAGTCTTTCCACTATAGTTTTTCCACTATAGTCTGTCAACTTTAGTCTTTCCACTTTAGTTTTTCCACTTAAGTCTGTCCACTTCAGTCTTTCCACTATAGTCTGTCCACTTTAGTCTTTCCACTTTAGTCTTTCCACTATAGTCTCCACTTTAGTCTGTCCACTACAGTCTTTCCACTATAGTCTGTCCACTTTAGTCTTTCCACTATTCTCTGTCCACTTTAGTCTTTCCACTATAGTCTCCACTTTATTCTTTCCACTACAGTCTTTCCACTATAGTCTGTCCACTTTAGTCTTTCCACTTTAGTCTTTCCACTATAGTCTCCACTCTATTCTGTCCACTACAGTCTTTACACAATAGTCTGTCCAGTTTGGTCTTTCCACTATAGTCTGTCCACTTTAGTCTTTCCACTTTAGTCTTTCCACTATTCTCTGTCCACTTTAGTATTTCCACTTTAGTCTTTCCACTACAGTCTCCACTTTATTCTGTCCACTACAGTCTCTCCACTATAGTCTTTCCACTATAGTCTGTCCACTTTAGTCTGTCCACTTTAGTCTTTCCCCTGTTCTCTGTCCACTTTATTCTTTCCACTATACTCTCCACTTTATTCTGTCCACTACAGTCTTTCCACTATAGTCTGTCCACTTTAGTCTTTCCACTTTAGTCTTTCCATTTTAGTTTGTCCACTTTAGTCTTTCCACTTTAGTCTTTCCACTTTAGTCTTTCCACTATTCTCTGTCCACTTTAGTATTTCCACTTTAGTCTTTCCACTATAGTCTCCACTTTAGTCTCTCCACTACAGTCTCTCCACTATAGTCTTTCCACTATAGTCTGTCCACTTTAGTCTTTCCACTATTCTCTATCCACTTTATTCTTTCCACTATACTCTCCACTTTATTCTGTCCACTACAGTATTTCCACTATAGTCTGTCCACTTTAGTCTGTCCACTTTAGTCTTTCCCCTGTTCTCTGTCCACTTTATTCTTTCCACTATACTCTCCACTTTATTCTGTCCACTACAGTCTTTCCACTATAGTCTGTCCACTTTAGTCTTTCCATTTTAGGCTGTCCTCTTTATTCTTTCCACTATACTCTCCACTTTCTTCTGTCCACTACAGTCTTTCCACTATAGTCTGTCCACTTTAGTCTTTCCACTTTAGTCTTTCCATTTTAGTCTGTCCACTTTAGTCTTTCCACTATATTCTGTCCCCTTTAGTCTTTCCACTATTCTCTGTCCACTTTAGTCTTTCCACTATAGTCTCCACTTTATTCTGTCCACTACAGTCTTTCCACTATAGTCTTTCCACTATAGTCTGTCCGCTTTAGTCTTTCCAATATAGTCTCCACTTTATTCTGTCCACTACAGTCTCTCCACTATAGTCTTTCCACTATAGTCTGTCCACTTTAGTCTTTCCACTATTCTCTATCCACTTTATTCTTTCCACTATACTCTCCACTTTATTCTGTCCACTACAGTCTTTCCACTATAGTCTGTCCACTTTAGTCTGTCCACTTTAGTCTTTCCCCTGTTCTCTGTCCACTTTATTCTTTCCACTATACTCTCCACTTTATTCTGTCCACTACAGTCTTTCCACTTTAGTCTGTCCACTTTAGTCTTTCCATTTTAGGCTGTCCACTTTAGTCTTTCCACTATAGTCTGTCCACTTTAGTCTTTCCACTATTCTCTGTCCACTTTAGTCTTTCCACTATAGTCTCCACTTTATTCTGTCCACTACAGTCTTTCCACTATAGTCTTTCCACTATAGTCTGTCCACTTTAGTCTCTCCACTATAGTCTTTCCACTATAGTCTGTCCACTTTAGTCTTTCCACTATTCTCTATCCACTTTATTCTTTCCACTATACTCTCCACTTTATTCTGTCCACTACAGTCTTTCCACTATAGTCTGTCCACTTTAGTCTGTCCACTTTAGTCTTTCCCCTGTTCTCTGTCCACTTTATTCTTTCCACTATACTCTCCACTTTATTCTGTCCACTACAGTCTTTCCACTATAGTCTGTCCACTTTAGTCTTTCCATTTTAGGCTGTCCACTTTATTCTTTCCACTATACTCTCCACTTTATTCTGTCCACTACAGTCTTTCCACTATAGTCTGTCCACTTTAGTCTTTCCACTTTAGTCTTTCCATTTTAGTCTGTCCACTTTAGTCTTTCCACTATATTCTGTCCCCTTTAGTCTTTCCACTATTCTCTGTCCACTTTAGTCTTTCCACTATAGTCTCCACTTTATTCTGTCCACTACAGTCTTTCCACTATAGTAATTCCACTATAGTCTGTCCGCTTTAGTCTTTCCAATATAGTCTCCACTTTATTCTGTCCACTACAGTCTCTCCACTATAGTCTTTCCACTATAGTCTGTCCACTTTAGTCTTTCCACTATTCTCTATCCACTTTATTCTTTCCACTATACTCTCCACTTTATTCTGTCCACTACAGTCTTTCCACTATAGTCTGTCCACTTTAGTCTGTCCACTTTAGTCTTTCCCCTGTTCTCTGTCCACTTTATTCTTTCCACTATACTCTCCACTTTATTCTGTCCACTACAGTCTTTCCACTTTAGTCTGTCCACTTTAGTCTTTCCATTTTAGGCTGTCCACTTTAGTCTTTCCACTATAGTCTGTCCACTTTAGTCTTTCCACTATTCTCTGTCCACTTTAGTCTTTCCACTATAGTCTCCACTTTATTCTGTCCACTACAGTCTTTCCACTATAGTCTGTCCACTTTAGTCTCTCCACTATAGTCTTTCCACTATAGTCTGTCCACTTTAGTCTTTCCACTATTCTCTATCCACTTTATTCTTTCCACTATGAAATGAATGAAAAACGGTGGGCGGTGAGCATTGAGAAATCTGCAGCTGAGGATTTTTGCAAATCAGCGAAGGAAGTTTTGCCTGGTTCTAATGTCAAGGTTTTTTCTAAAAAACACTTCGGCGTTATTCGAGAAGTCCCGTCTGATTTTGACCTTGAATCGTTACGGAACCAGTTCGGTATAGTTGGATCTAGTCGGCTTGGAACAAGCAAATCGGTAAAGCTCGAGTTTGCGGACATGATTTCCAAAGGGTCATTTCTACGGAACGGTGTGAAGATCGGGTACGAAAATTTCCGTGTATATGAGTTTAAGCAATTGCCAAAGTGTTGCTTCAAGTGCCGTTCTCCGGAACACTTGGAAAGTGCCTGTACTAGTCGTACTCCCAAGTGCGCTCGTTGTGCTGGGCCGCATACATTCACAAACAGTGATCCTTGTACGGAATCTCCGAAATGTGCAAATTGTGGAGAATCTCATCCATCTTACAGCCTACGATGCCCTGTGATTAAAAAGATCATTGACAAGGTCTATTCTCAGAAATGAATTCGGAAATCAGTATAGTCTCATTCAATGTTAATGGAACGAGAGGCAAGGACTTTTTGATTGATGAACTGTATGCTAATTACGATGTGGTTTGTCTCCAGGAGCATTTACTAACGGCTCTCAGCGACAATTTTTTGAGACGAAGCAATGATCACATGGTCTTTGTGCGTCCAGCTAAAGTTACGCGTGGTCGCCCTTCTGGCGGTTTAGCTTGTGCGTTTAAGAAAAATATCCCTGGTGCGAGTCCTGTGCTTTTCCAATCAGATGATACTTTTCTTGCTGTACGACTTGGTAACATTGTGTTTATTAATGTGTATTTGCCGTATAATGACCGTTCTATTCGTTCACTTCAGAAGTTTTCATGTGCTTGTAATGGTCTTAAAACTTTAACTCAAAAGATTTCTGATCACGGGCTGCATTTTGTCATTGCTGGGGACTTTAATACTGATCTTGCTTCTGATAATGTAAGGAATGACCAGCTTCTTGACTCTCTCCCTGCTTACAAAATTGTTCAGAAGTCCCATGATTATACGTATATTCACCATTCAGGTAGTAAATCAAATATTGATCATGTTGTGTGTTCTGCGACTCTAGTTTGCTCTCCAGTTACGGTTCATTTTGATGAGCAAGATCTTGATCATCTTCCGCTGTCATTTTGTTTACCAAAGCTAGCAATTTCTTCTGGAAGTGCTCCCAAGAATCATGGTTCACGTTCTAAATGGTTTTACAAACTTGATTGGAAAAATGCGAATTTTTCTGTTTATCTTATTACACTGGCTTCATTTTTAAGTACGATTCATGTTCCGTATCAGCTTTTGCAGTGTAGTCAGAATCCCGCTTATGCTAAGTATGAAATTGACCGATATTATCATTCTATTCTTTCCGCTATTAAAGAAGCCGAAAGGATTTCTGTACCAGTTAAGCGTGTCCGAATGAAAACTCAAAAACCTCTTTGGTCTCGTGACCCTCACCTTAAGGCTTGTAAAAACAAAGCTAAATTTTGGTTAAAAATCTGGGCAGAATGTGGTCGGCCGAAGTGCGGTAATGTTTTTCTTATTAAACAGAAAACTAAATTAGAATTTAAGAAGTACCTGAAAAGTGTTCGTTATCGTGGGCTTGATTTTCCGTCTTCATCAAAAGAATGGAGCAAAGTAATTAATTCGAGTAAAATTGATGATTCTGATGTAAGTAGTGATGCTATTCCACCAAGTAGTTGGCATACTCATTATTCAAAGATATTCTCTGTGTTAAATTATTGTGTTCATAGTAAGTTTCGTGAAGCACTTCTTAAGATAATCCCTAGTTTTTTGAGTCAGCGTTATGTGCTTCCCATTTCGCTACATGATGTTATGAATGCTTTAAAACATCTCAAGTCGAAATCCATCGATGCTGATGGCATTTCAAAAAAACATCTAGCTCCCGAATGTGCGGAACTTGTATCACATCTTGCGCTTTTGTTTCAAATGTGTTTGGCGTCTTCCGTTGTCCCAGAAAGCTTTCTGTGTGGGAGCGTGACTTCAATTTTAAAAAGAGGGAAATCGCCTACAGATTGCTCTTCTTACCGTCCAATTACCGTCTCCTGCAATATTAGCAAGGTTTTTGAGTATGTACTTTTACCTAGCTTAACGCAAAATATTTCTTTCTTCGGGGATAATCAGCTTGGTTTCAGATCTGGTGTGGGGTGCCAACATGCACATCGTGTCCTTTCTTCCATTCTACTTTCTAATTCTTCCAAGGGTAAAGGTGTCTATCTCTGTACTCTTGATCTTTCCAAGGCTTTCGACTCTGTTGTTCATAACCAACTTTTCTTTTCTTTGGCTTCTTCTGGTGTAAACTTTTCAGTTGTTTACCTTCTACGGTTCTGGTACTCTAACTCTTACCTCCGCTTGAAATCTTCTCCAGAAACAACTATTAAAGTACTTCGAGGTGTAAGGCAGGGGGGTGTTTTATCACCAACCCTTTTCAAAATTTGTATTTCTACTGTTCTGGAAAAGATCTCAGGCACTTATTTTACTGGTTCTACTGATGTTTCTTATATAGCTTATGCTGACGACATCCTGTTGATCAGCCGTACTAAATCAGCTCTTTCTGCGATGGTTTCTCTAGTTTCTCAGTCTTTCCTGGATATTGGCTTATCTCTGAATCTTGATAAATGTGAATTCTTGTCTTACAACCTGTCTTCGTCTACTCCGCTAGTATGTAATGAATTTTCTGTTGTTTCTGTTTCTTCTTTTCGGTGGCTAGGGATTACTGTTTCTGATTCTTTAGCTCTCTTCCGTAGACAGATTGTTGCAGATGCAGTAAAAAAAATTCAACTTAGTTATTCAAAAATTGTAGCAAACCGTGGAAAATATAACAGAAGAGCTCTTGGGCGTTTATTCTCAACGTTTTCTGATCATTCTGTTCTTTATTTTTCGGGTGTTCATTCTGTTCTGAAGCTAAAAGATTTGAAGAAAATGAAAGTTACATATTTCAAATTTTGCAAATTTCTGCTTTCTCTGCCACCGTGGACTAGAAATCGGTACTTGGTTAAAAAATATAATGTTACGGATGTAGTTCAAAAGCTCGGTGACCTACACAGAAAGCTTTCTGTGGACGCATTTTGTAAAATAGGCCCTGATCACGGTCTTATTCAGTTTTTTGTTGAAGAGGATAGTGTTTAGTTGAAGTTATTTTTCTTTTTATAGTTTACTCCACTTGTACTACTTGTTTCTTGTAGTTGTGGGTGATAAATAAATAATAATAATAATAGTATACTCTCCACTTTATTCTGTCCACTACAGACTTTCCACTATAGTCTTTCCACTGTAGTCTGTCCACTTTAGTCTTTCCACTACTCTCTGTCCACTTTAGTCTTTCCACTATAGTCTCCACTTTATTCTGTCCACTACATTCTTTCCACTTTAGTCTTTCCACTATTCTCTGTCCACTTTAGTCTTTCCACAATAGTCTCCACTTTATTCTGTCCACTACAGTCTTTCCACTATAGTCTTTCCACTATAGTCTTTCCACTATAGTCTGTCAACTTTAGTCTTTCCACTATTCTCTGTCCACTTTAGGCTTTCCACTATAGTCTCCATTTTATTCTGTCCACTACAGTTTTTCCACTATAGTCTTTCCACTATAGTCTGTCCACTTTAGTCTTTCCACTTTTGTCTATCCACTATAGTCTCCACTTTATTCCGTCCATTACAGTCTTTCCACTATAGTCTTTCCACTATAGTCTGTCCACTTTAGTCTTTCCACTATTCTCTGTCCACTTTAGTCTTTCCACTTTAGTTTTTCCACTTTAGTCTGTCCACTTTAGTCTTTCCACTATAGTCTTTCCACTATAGTCTGTCCACTTCAGTCTTTCCACTATTCTCTGTCCACTTTAGTCTTTCCACTATAGTCTGTCCACTACAGTCTCCACTTTATTCCGTCAACTACAGTCTTTCCACTATAGTCTTTCCATTTTAGTCTGTCCACTTAGTCTTTCCACTTCAGTCTTTCCACTATAGTCTGTCCACTTTAGTCTTTCCACTTTAGTCGTTCCACTATAGTCTCCACTTTATTCTGTCCACTACAGTCTTTCCACTTTAGTCTTTCCACTGTTCTCTGTCCACTTTAGTCTTTCCACTATAGTCTCGCCTTTATTCTGTCCAATACAGTCTTTCCACTGTAGTCTTTCCTCTATAGTCTGTCCGCTTTAGTCTTTCCACTATTCTCTGTCCACTTTAGTGTTTCCACTATAGTCTACACTTTATTCTGTCCACTATAGTCTTTCCACTATAGTTTTTCCACTATAGTCTGTCAACTTTAGTCTTTCCACTTTAGTTTTTCCACTTAAGTCTGTCCACTTCAGTCTTTCCACTATAGTCTGTCCACTTTAGTCTTTCCACTTTAGTCTTTCCACTATAGTCTCCACTTTAGTCTGTCCACTACAGTCTTTCCACTATAGTCTGTCCACTTTAGTCTTTCCACTATTCTCTGCCCACTTTAGTCTTTCCACTATAGTCTCCACTTTATTCTTTCCACTACAGTCTTTCCACTATAGTCTGTCCACTTTAGTCTTTCCACTTTAGTCTTTCCACTATAGTCTCCACTCTATTCTGTCCACTACAGTCTTTCCACTATAGTCTGTCCACTTTGGTCTTTCCACTATAGTCTGTCCACTTTAGTCTTTCCACTTTAGTCTTTCCACTATTCTCTGTCCACTTTAGTATTTCCACTTTAGTCTTTCCACTACAGTCTCCACTTTATTCTGTCCACTAGAGTCTCTCCACTATAGTCTTTCCACTATAGTCTGTCCACTTTAGTCTGTCCACTTTAGTCTTTCCCCTGTTCTCTGTCCACTTTATTCTTTCCACTATACTCTCCACTTTATTCTGTCCACTACAGTCTTTCCACTATAGTCTGTCCACTTTAGTCTTTCCACTTTAGTCTTTCCATTTTAGTTTGTCCACTTTAGTCTTTCCACTTTAGTCTTTCCACTTTAGTCTTTCCACTATTCTCCGTCCACTTTAGTATTTCCACTTTAGTCTTTCCACTATAGTCTCCACTTTAGTCTCTCCACTACAGTCTCTCCACTATAGTCTTTCCACTATAGTCTGTCCACTTTAGTCTTTCCACTATTCTCTATCCACTTTATTCTTTCCACTATACTCTCCACTTTATTCTGTCCACTACAGTCTTTCCACTATAGTCTGTCCACTTTAGTCTGTCCACTTTAGTCTTTCCCCTGTTCTCTGTCCACTTTATTCTTTCCACTATACTCTCCACTTTATTCTGTCCACTACAGTCTTTCCACTATAGTCTGTCCACTTTAGTCTTTCCATTTTAGGCTGTCCACTTTATTCTTTCCACTATACTCTCCACTTTATTCTGTCCACTACAGTCTTTCCACTATAGTCTGTCCACTTTAGTCTTTCCACTTTAGTCTTTCCATTTTAGTCTGTCCACTTTAGTCTTTCCACTATATTATGTCCCCTTTAGTCTTTCCACTATTCTCTGTCCACTTTAGTCTTTCCACTATAGTCTCCACTTTATTCTGTCCACTACAGTCTTTCCACTATAGTCTTTCCACTATAGTCTGTCCGCTTTAGTCTTTCCAATATAGTCTCCACTTTATTCTGTCCACTACAGTCTCTCCACTATAGTCTTTCCACTATAGTCTGTCCACTTTAGTCTTTCCACTATTCTCTATCCACTTTATTCTTTCCACTATACTCTCCACTTTATTCTGTCCACTACAGTCTTTCCACTATAGTCTGTCCACTTTAGTCTGTCCACTTTAGTCTTTCCCCTGTTCTCTGTCCACTTTCTTCTTTCCACTATACTCTCCACTTTATTCTGTCCACTACAGTCTTTCCACTATAGTCTGTCCACTTTAGTCTTTCCATTTTAGGCTGTCCACTTTAGTCTTTCCACTATAGTCTGTCCACTTTAGTCTTTCCACTATTCTCTGTCCACTTTAGTCTTTCCACTATAGTCTCCACTTTATTCTGTCCACTACAGTCTTTCCACTATAGTCTTTCCACTATAGTCTGTCCACTTTAGTCTCTCCACTATAGTCTTTCCACTATAGTCTGTCCACTTTAGTCTTTCCACTATTCTCTATCCACTTTATTCTTTCCACTATACTCTCCACTTTATTATGTCCACTACAGACTTTCCACTATAGTCTTTCCACTGTAGTCTGTCCACTTTAGTCTTTCCACTACTCTCTGTCCACTTTAGTCTTTCCACTATAGTCTCCACTTTATTCTGTCCACTACATTCTTTCCACTTTAGTCTTTCCACTATTCTCTGTCCACTTTAGTCTTTCCACAATAGTCTCCACTTTATTCTGTCCACTACAGTCTTTCCACTATAGTCTTTCCACTATAGTCTTTCCACTATAGTCTGTCAACTTTAGTCTTTCCACTATTCTCTGTCCACTTTAGGCTTTCCACTATAGTCTCCATTTTATTCTGTCCATTACAGTTTTTCCACTATAGTCTTTCCACTATAGTCTGTCCACTTTAGTCTTTCCACTTTTGTCTATCCACTATAGTCTCCACTTTATTCCGTCCATTACAGTCTTTCCACTATAGTCTTTCCACTATAGTCTGTCCACTTTAGTCTTTCCACTATTCTCTGTCCACTTTAGTCTTTCCACTTTAGTTTTTCCACTTTAGTCTGTCCACTTTAGTTATTCCACTATAGTCTTTCCACTATAGTCTGTCCACTTCAGTCTTTCCACTATTCTCTGTCCACTTTAGTCTTTCCACTATAGTCTGTCCACTTTAGTCTTTCCACTATTCTCTGTCCACTTTAGTCTTTCCACTATAGTCTCCACTTTATTATGTCCACTACAGTCTTTCCACTATAGTCTGTCCACTTTAGACTTTCCCCTATAGTCTCCACTTTAGTCTGTCCACTTTAGTCTTTCCACTATAGTCTTTCCACTATAGTCTGTCCACTTCAGTCTTTCCACTATTCTCTGTCCACTTTAGTCTTTCCACTATAGTCTGTCCACTTTAGTCTTTCCACTATTCTCTGTCCACTTTAGTCTTTCCACTATAGTCTCCACTTTATTCTGTCCACTACAGACTTTCCACTATAGTCTTTCCACTGTAGTCTGTCCACTTTAGTCTTTCCACTACTCTCTGTCCACTTTAGTCTATCCACTATAGTCTCCACTTTATTCCGTCCACTACAGTCTTTCCACTATAGTCTTTCCACTATAGTCTGTCCACTTTAGTCTTTCCACTATTCTCTTTCCACTTTAGTTTTTCCACTATAGTCTCCACTTTATTCTGTCCACTACATTCTTTCCACTTTAGTCTTTCCACTATAGTCTTTCCAAATCAGTCTGTCCACTTTAGTCTTTCCACTGTAGTCTGTCCACTTTAGTCTTTCCACTATATTCTTTCCACTTTAGTCTGTCCACTTAGTCTTTCCACTATAGTCTTTCCACTTTAGTCCTTCCACTATTCTCTGTCCTCTACAGTCTTTCCACCATAGTCTTTCCGCTATAGTCTTTCCACTATAGTCTATGAACTTTAGTCTTTCCACTATTCTCTGTCCACTTTAGGCTTTCCACTATAGTCTCCACTTTATTCTGTCCACTACAGTCTTTCCACTATAGTCTTTCCACTATAGTCTGTCCACTTTAGTCTTTCCACTTTAGTCTTTCCACTATAGTCTCCACTTTATTCTGTCCACTACAGTCTTTCCACTATAGTCTTTCCACTATAGTCTGTCCACTTTAGTCTTTCCACTATAGTCAACACTTTATTCTGTCCACTATAGTCTTTCCACTATAGTCTTTCCACTATGGTCTGTCCACTTTAGTCTTTCCACTTTAGTTTTTCCACTTTAGTCTGTCCACTTCAGTCTTTCCACTATAGTCTGTCCACTTTAGTCTTTCCACTTTAGTCTTTCCACTATAGTCTCCACTTTAGTCTGTCCACTACAGTCTTTCCACTATAGTCTGTCCACTTTATTTATTTTATTTATTTTATTTCAAATAAGGCCAACATGGGCCGCAAAATAACAAAAACACACTCAACAAACAAACAAATGTAAATACGAGGTCACTTACGTGACTCCCGTCAAAAGCCCTGCGTACAACTCACGAGTCCACGCAAGCCATACAGGCAGAGAAAGCCGCATCTGAGGCCCACAAAGAATCCTAAGAAGTGGGCTAGGGGATCGGAGGATCCTGGTTTGAAGGGAAAGAATTGACCGCCTCCGAAGTTCACCAAAAGATGGAAGCCCTTCACCAACAAATATTCCCGATGCACTACAATTCCAAGGAAGACCGTGAAGCCACCGGAACGAATTATTATACATAACCCGAAAAGAATTCTCACATTTCACACTGACATTACACGCAAGAGGAAGGCAGTAAAGTGGCGTGCAGTAAGCCCTGAAAAGAAAACTCTTTACCGGGGCCTCGCAGCTACCAAACCTCCTTATCAGTATATTTGCTCTAATAGATAGAGACCTCATAAGCGAAGAAACATGCGCTTCAGCAGTCATCGAAGATGTCTATCCACTTTAGTCTTTCCACTTTAGTCTTTCCACTTTAGTCTTTCCACTATAGTCTCCACTTTATTCTTTCCACTACAGTCTTTCCACTATAGTCTGTCCACTTTAGTCTTTCCACTATTCTCTGTCCACTTTAGTCTTTCCACTATAGTCTCCACTTTATTCTGTCCACTACAGTCTTTCCACCATAGTCTGTCCACTTTAGTCTTTCCACTTTAGTCTTTCCACTATAGTCTCCACTCTATTCTGTCCACTACAGTCTTTCCACTATAGTCAGTCCACTTTAGTCTTTCCACTATAGTCTGTCCACTTTAGTCTTTCCACTTTAGTCTTTCCCCTATTCTTTGTCCACTTTAGTATTTCCACTTTAGTCTTTCCACTACAGTCTCCACTTTATTCTGTCCACTACAGTCTCTCCACTATAGTTTTTCCACTATAGTCTGTCCACTCTAGTCTGTCCACTTTAGTCTTTCCACTGTTCTCTGTCCACTTTATTCTTTCCACTATACTCTCCACTTTATTCTGTCCACTACAGTCTTTCCACTATTGTCTATCCACTTTAGTCTTTCCACTTTAGTCTTTCCATTTTAGTCTGTCCACTTTAGTCTTTCCACTATAGTCTGTCCACTTTAGTCTTTCCACTTTAGTCTTTCCACTATTCTCTGTCCACTTTAGTATTTCCACTTTAGTCTTTCCACTATAGTCTCCACTTTATTCTGTCCACTACAGTCTCTCCACTATAGTCTTTCCACTATAGTCTGTCCACTTTAGTCTTTCCACTATTCTCTATCCACATTATTCTTTCCGCTATACTCTCCACTTTATTCTGTCCACTACAGTCTTTCCACTATAGTCTGTCCACTTTAGTCTTTCCACTTTAGTCTTTCCATTTTAGTCTGTCCACTTTAGTCTTTCCACTATAGTCTGTCCCCTTTAGTCTGTCCACTATTCTCTGGCCACTTTAGTCTTTCCACTATAGTCTCCACTTTATTCTGTCCACTACAGTCTTTCCACTATAATCTTTCCACTATAGTCTGTCCACTTTAGTCTTTCCAATATAGTCTCCACTTTATTCTGTCCACTACAGTCTCTCCACTATTGTCTTTCCACTATAGTCTGTCCACTTTAGTCTTTCCACTATTCTCTATCCACTTTATTCTTTCCACTGTACTCTCCACTTTATTCTGTCCACTACAGTATTTCCACTATAGTCTGTCCACTTGTCTGTCCACTTTAGTCTTCCCACTTTAGTCTTTCCACTTTAGTCTCCACTTTATTCTGTCCACTACATTCTTTCCACTTTAGTCTTTCCACTATTCTCTGTCCACTTTAGTGTACACTTTAGTCTGTAAACTGAGTCTTTCAACTTCAGTCTTTCCACTACAGTCTTTCCACTATAGTCTGTCCACTTTAGTCTTTCCACTTTAGTCTTTCCACTATAGTCTCCACTTTATTCTGTCCACTACAGTCTTTCCACTATAGTCTGTCCACTTTAGTCTTTCCACTATAGTCCGTCCACTTTAGTCTTTCCACTATTCTCTGTCCACTTTAGTATTTCCACTTTAGTCTTTCCACTACAGTCTCCACTTTATTCTGTCCACTACAGTCTCTCCACGATAGTCTTTCCACTTTAGTCTTTCCATTTTAGTCTGTCCACTTTAGTCTTTCCACTATTCTCTTTCCACTTTAGTCTTTCCACTATAGTCTCCACTTTATTCTGTCCACTACAGTCTTTCCACTATAGTCTGTAAACTTTAGTCTTTCCACTTTAGTCTTTCCACTATATTCTCCACTTTATTCTGTCCACTACAGTCTTTCCACTATAGTCTGTCCACTTTAGTCTTTCCACTATAGTCTGTCCACTTTAGTCTTTACACTTTAGTCTTTCCACTATTCTCTGTCCACTTTAGTCTTTCCACTATAGTCTCCACACAGTCTCTCCACTATAGTCTTTCCACTATAGTCTGTCCACTTTAGTCTGTCCACTTTAGTCTTTCCACTGTAGTCTTTCCACTATAGTCTCCACTTTATTCTTTCCACTACAGTCTTTCCACTATAGTCTGTCCACTTTAGTCTTTCCACTATTCTCTGTCCACTTTAGTCTTTCCACGATAGTCTCCACTTTATTCTGTCCACTACAGTCTTTCCACTATAGTCTGTCCACTTTAGTCTTTCCACTTTAGTCTTTCCACTATAGTCTCCACTTTAGTCTGTCCACTACAGTCTTTCCACTGTAGTCTGTCAACTTTAGTCTTTCCACTTTAGTCTTTCCACTATAGTCTCCACTTTATTCTTTCCACTACAGTCTTTCCACTATAGTCTGTCCACTGTAGTCTTTCCACTATAGTCTCCACTTTATTCTGTCCACTACAGTCTTTCCACTATAGTCTGTCCACTTTAGTCTTTCCACTATAGTCTGTCCACTTTAGTCTTTCCACTTTAGTCTTTCCACTATTCTCTGTCCACTTTAGTATTTCCACTTTAGTCTTTCCACTACAGTCTCCACTTTATTCTGTCCACTACAGTCTCTCCACTATAGTCTTTCTACTATAGTCTGTCCACTTTAGTCTGTCCACTTTAGTCTTTCCACTGTTCTCTGTCCATTTTATTCTTTCCACTATGCTCTCCACTTTATTCTGTCCACTACAGTCTTTCCACTATAGTCTGTCCACTTTAGTCTTTCCACTACAGTCTCCACTTTATTCTGTCCACTACAGTCTCTCCACTATAGTCTTTCCACTATAGTCCTTCCACTTTAGTCTTTCCACTTTAGTCTTTCCACTGTTCTCTGTCCACTTTATTCTTTCCACTATACTCTCCACTTTATTCTGTCCATTACAGTCTTTCCACTATAGTCTGTCCACTTTAGTCTTTCCACTTTAGTCTTTCCATTTTAGTCTGTCCACTTTAGTCTTTCCACTATAGTCTGTCCACTTTAGTCTTTCCACTATTTTCTGTCCACTTTAGTCTTTCCACTATAGTCTCCACTTTATTCTGTCCACTACAGTCTTTCCACTATAGTTTTCCACTATAGTCTGTCCACTTTAGTCTTTCCACTTTATTCTTTCCACTATAGTCTCCACTTCATTCTGTCCACTACAGTCTCTCCACTATAGTCTTTCCACTATAGTCTGTCCACTTTAGTCTTTCCACTATTCTCTGTCCACTTTATTCTTTCCACTATACACTCCACTTTATTCTGTCCACTACAGTCTGTCCACTATAGTCTGTCCACTTTAGTCTTTCCACTTTAGTCTTTCCATTTTAGTCTGTCCACTTTAGTCTTTCCACTATTCTCTGTCCACTTTAGTCTTTCCACTATAGTCTCCACTTTATTCTGTCCACTACAGTCTTTCCACTATAGTCTGTCCACTTTAGTCTTTCCACTATAGTCTCCACTTTATTCTGTCCACTACAGTCTTTCCACTATAGTCTGTCCACTTTAGTCTTTCCACTAAAGTCTGTCCACTTTAGTCTTTCCACTTTAGTCTTTCCACTATTCTCTGTCCACTTTAGTATTTCCACTTTTGTCTTTCCACCATAGTCTCCACTTTATTCTGTCCACTACAGTCTCTCCACTATAGTCTTTCCACTATAGTCTGTCCACTTTAGTCTGTCCACTTTAGCCTTTCCACTGTTCTCTGTAAACTTTATTCTTTCCACTATACTTTCCACTTTATTCTGTCCACTACAGTCTTTCCACTATAGTCTGTCCACTTTAGTCTTTCCACTTTAGTCTTTCCACTTTAGTCTTTCCATTTTAGTCTGTCCACTTAAGTCTTTCCACTATAGTCTCCAATTTATTCTGTCCACTACAGTCTTTCCACTATAGTCTTTCCACTATAGTCTGTCCACTTTAGTCTTTCCACTTTATTCTGTCCACTACAGTCTTTCCACTATAGTCTGTCCACTTTAGTCTTTCCACTATTCTCTGTCCACTTTATTCTTTCCACTATACTCTCCACTTTATTCTGTCCACTACAGTCTTTCCACTATAGTCTTTCCACTATAGTCTATCAACTTTAGTCTTTCCACTATTCTCTGACCACTTTTGGCTTTCCACTATAGTCTCCACTTTATTCTGTCCACTACAGTCTTTCCACTTTAGTCTTTCCACTATTCTCTGTCCACTTTAGTTTTTCCACTACAGTCTCCACTTTATTCTGTCCACTACAGTCTTTCCACTGTAGTCTTTCCACTATAGTCTGTCCACTTTAGTCTTTCCACTATTCTCTGTCCACTTTAGTCTTTCCACTACAGTCTACACTTTATTGTGTCCACTACAGTCTTTCCACTACAGTCTGTCCACTTTAGTCTTTCCACTTTAGTTTTTCCACTTTAGTCTGTCCACTTCAGTCTTTCCACTATAGTCTGTCCACTTTAGTCTTTCCACTTTAGTCTTTCCACTATAGTCTCCACTTTAGTCTGTCCACTACAGTCTTTCCACTATAGGCTGTCCACTTTAGTCTTTCCACTTTAGTCTTTCCACTATAGTCTCCACTTTATTCTGTCCACTACAGTCTTTCCACTATAGTCTTTCCACTATAGTCTTTCCACTATAGTCTGTCCACTTTAGTCTTTCCACTTTAGTCTTTCCACTATAGTCTCAACTTTATTCTGTCCACTACAGTCTTTCCACTTTAGTCTTTCCACTATTCTCTGTCCACTTTAGTCTTTCCACTTTAGTCTTTCCACTATAGTCTCCACTTTATTCCGTCCACTACAGTCTTTCCACTATAGTCTTTCCACTATAGTCTTTCCACTATAGTCTGGCCACTTTAGTCTTTACACTATTCTCTGTCCACTTTAGTCTTTCCACTATAGTCTCCACTTTATTCTGTCCACTAAAGTCTTTCCACTATAGTCTTTCCACTATAGTCTTTCCACTTTAGTCTTTCCACTTTATTCTGTCCACTACAGTCTTTCCACTATAGTCTGTCCACTTTAGTCTTTCCACTATTCTCTGTCCACTTTATTCTTTCCACTATACTCTCCACTTTATTCTGTCCACTACAGTCTTTCCACTATAGTCTTTCCACTATAGTCTATCAACTTTAGTCTTTCCACTATCTCTGACCACTTTAGGCTTTCCACTATAGTCTCCACTTTATTCTGTCCACTACAGTCTTTCCACTATTCTCTGTCCACTTTAGTTTTTCCACTATAGTCTCCACTTTATTCTGTCCACTACAGTCTTTCCACTGTAGTCTTTCCACTATAGTCTGTCCACTTTAGTCTTTCCACTATTCTCTGTCCACTTTAGTCTTTCCACTATAGTCTACACTTTATTGTTTCCACTACTGTCTTTCCACTATAGTCTTTCCACTATAGTCTGTCCACTTTAGTCTTTCCACTTTATTTTTTCCACTTTAGTCTGTCCACTTCAGTCTTTCCACGATAGTCTGTCCACTTTAGTCTTTCCACTTTAGTCTTTCCACTATAGTCTCCACTTTAGTCTGTCCACTACAGTCTTTCCACTATTGTCTGTCCACTTTAGTCTTTCCAGTATAGTCTCCACTTTATTCTGTCCACTACAGTCTATCCACTATAGTCTTTCCACTATAGTCTTTCCACTATAGTCTGTCCACTTTAGTCTTTCCACTTTAGTCTTTCCACTACAGTCTCAACTTTATTCTGTCCACTACAGTCTTTCCACTTTAGTATTTCCACTATTCTCTGTCCACTTTAGTCTTTCCACTTTAGTCTTTCCACTATCGTCTCCACTTTCTTCCGTCCACTACAGTCTTACCACTATAGTCTTTCCACTATAGTCTGTCCACTTTAGTCTTTCCACTATTCTCTGTCCACTTTAGTCTTTCCACTATAGTCTCCACTTTATTCTGTCCACTACAGTCTTTCCACTTTAGTCTTTCCACTATAGTCTTTCCACTATAGTCTCCACTTTATTCTGTCCACTACAGTCTTTCCACTATAGTCTGTCCACTTTAGTCTTTCCACTAAAGTCTGTCCACTTTAGTCTTTCCACTTTAGTCTTTCCACTATTCTCTGTCCACTTTAGTATTTCCACTTTTGTCTTTCCACCATAGTCTCCACTTTATTCTGTCCACTACAGTCTCTCCACTATAGTCTTTCCACTATAGTCGGTCCACTTTAGTCTGTCCACTTTAGTCTTTCCACTGTTCTCTGTAAACTTTATTCTTTCCACTATACTTTCCACTTTATTCTGTCCACTACAGTCTTTCCACTATAGTCTGTCCACTTTAGTCTTTCCACTTTAGTCTTTCCACTTTAGTCTTTCCATTTTAGTCTGTCCACTTTAGTCTTTCCACTATAGTCTCCAATTTATTCTGTCCACTACAGTCTTTCCACTATAGTCTTTCCACTATAGTCTGTCCACTTTAGTCTTTCCACTTTATTCTGTCCACTACAGTCTTTCCACTATAGTCTGTCCACTTTAGTCTTTCCACTACTCTCTGTCCACTTTATTCTTTCCACTATACTCTCCACTTTATTCTGTCCACTACAGTCTTTCCACTATAGTCTTTCCACTATAGTCTATCAACTTTAGTCTTTCCACTATTCTCTGACCACTTTTGGCTTTCCACTATAGTCTCCACTTTATTCTGTCCACTACAGTCTTTCCACTTTAGTCTTTCCACTATTCTCTGTCCACTTTAGTTTTTCCACTACAGTCTCCACTTTATTCTGTCCACTACAGTCTTTCCACTGTAGTCTTTCCACTATAGTCTGTCCACTTTAGTCTTTCCACTATTCTCTGTCCACTTTAGTCTTTCCACTACAGTCTACACTTTATTGTGTCCACTACAGTCTTTCCACTATAGTCTTTCCACTACAGTCTGTCCACTTTAGTCTTTCCACTTTAGTTTTTCCACTTTAGTCTGTCCACTTCAGTCTTTCCACTATAGTCTGTCCACTTTAGTCTTTCCACTTTAGTCTTTCCACTATAGTCTCCACTTTAGTCTGTCCACTACAGTCTTTCCACTATAGGCTGTCCACTTTAGTCTTTCCACTTTAGTCTTTCCACTATAGTCTCCACTTTATTCTGTCCACTACAGTCTTTCCACTATAGTCTTTCCACTATAGTCTTTCCACTATAGTCTGTCCACTTTAGTCTTTCCACTTTAGTCTTTCCACTATTGTCTCAACTTTATTCTGTCCACTACAGTCTTTCCACTTTAGTCTTTCCACTATTCTCTGTCCACTTTAGTCTTTCCACTTTAGTCTTTCCACTATAGTCTCCACTTTATTCCGTCCACTACAGTCTTTCCACTATAGTCTTTCCACTATAGTCTTTCAACTATAGTCTGGCCACTTTAGTCTTTACACTATTCTCTGTCCACTTTAGTCTTTCCACTATAGTCTCCACTTTATTCTGTCCACTAAAGTCTTTCCACTATAGTCTTTCCACTATAGTCTTTCCACTTTAGTCTTTCCACTTTATTCTGTCCACTACAGTCTTTCCACTATAGTCTGTCCACTTTAGTCTTTCCACTATTCTCTGTCCACTTTATTCTTTCCACTATACTCTCCACTTTATTCTGTCCACTACAGTCTTTCCACTATAGTCTTTCCACTATAGTCTATCAACTTTAGTCTTTCCAATATCTCTGACCACTTTAGGCTTTCCACTATAGTCTCCACTTTATTCTGTCCACTACAGTCTTTCCACTATTCTCTGTCCACTTTAGTTTTTCCACTATAGTCTCCACTTTATTCTGTCCACTAAAGTCTTTCCACTGTAGTCTTTCCACTATAGTCTGTCCACTTTAGTCTTTCCACTATTCTCTGTCCACTTTAGTCTTTCCACTATAGTCTACACTTTATTGTTTCCACTACTGTCTTTCCACTATAGTCTTTCCACTATAGTCTGTCCACTTTAGTCTTTCCACTTTATTTTTTCCACTTTAGTCTGTCCACTTCAGTCTTTCCACGATAGTCTGTCCACTTTAGTCTTTCCACTTTAGTCTTTCCACTATAGTCTCCACTTTAGTCTGTCCACTACAGTCTTTCCACTATTGTCTGTCCACTTTAGTCTTTCCAGTATAGTCTCCACTTTATTCTGTCCACTACAGTCTATCCACTATAGTCTTTCCACTATAGTCTTTCCACTATAGTCTGTCCACTTTAGTCTTTCCACTTTAGTCTTTCCACTACAGTCTCAACTTTATTCTGTCCACTACAGTCTTTCCACTTTAGTATTTCCACTATTCTCTGTCCACTTTAGTCTTTCCACTTTAGTCTTTCCACTATCGTCTCCACTTTCTTCCGTCCACTACAGTCTTTCCACTATAGTCTTTCCACTATAGTCTGTCCACTTTAGTCTTTCCACTATTCTCTGTCCACTTTAGTCTTTCCACTATAGTCTCCACTTTATTCTGTCCACTACAGTCTTTCCACTTTAGTCTTTCCACTATAGTCTTTCCACTTCAGTCTGTCCACTTTAGTCTTTCCACTATAGTCTGTCCACTTTAGTCTTTCTAATATAGTCTTTCCATTTTAGTCTGTCCACTTAGTCTTTCCACTTCAGTCTTTCCACTATAGTCTGTCCACTTTGGTCTTTCCACTTTAGTCGTTCCACTATAGTCTCCACTTTATTCTGTCCACTACAGTTTTTCCACTTTAGTCTTTCCACTATTCTCTGTCCACTTTAGTCTTTCCACTATAGTCTCCACTTTATTCTGTCCACTACAGTCTTTCCACTGTAGTCTTTCCACTATAGTCTGTCCACTTTAGTCTTTCCACTATTCTCTGTCCACTTTAGTCTTTCCACTATCGTCTACACTTTATTGTGTCCACTACAGTCTTTCCACTATAGTCTTTCCACTATAGTCTGTCCACTTTAGTCTTTCCACTATAGTCTGTCCATTTTAGTCTTTCCACTATAGTCTCCACTTTATTCTGTCCACTACAGTCTTTCCACTATAGTCTTTCCACTATAGTCTGTCCACTTTAGTCTTTCCACTTTATTCTTTCCACTACAGTCTTTCCACTATAGTCTGTCCACTTAAGTCTTTCCACTATTCTTTGTCCACTTTATTCTTTTCACTATACTCTCCACTTTATTCTGTCCACTATAGTCTTTCCACTATAGTCTTTCCACTATAGTCTATTAACTTTAGTCTTTCCACTATTCTCTGACGACTTTAGGCTTTCCACTATAGTCTCCACTTTATTCTGTCCTCTACAGTCTTTCCACTTTAGTCTTTCCACTATTATCTGTCCACTTTAGTTTTTCCACTATAGTCTCCACTTTATTCTGTCCACTAAAGTCTTTCCACTTTAGTCTTTCCACTATTCTCTGTCCACTTTAGTCTTTCCACTATAGTCTCCACTTTATTCTGTCCACTACAGTCTTTCCACTGTAGTCTTTCCACTATAGTCTGTCCACTTTAGTCTTTCCACTATTCTCTGTCCACTTTAGTCTTTCCACTATCGTCTACACTTTATTGTGTCCACTACAGTCTTTCCACTATAGTCTTTCCACTATAGTCTGTCCACTTTAGTCTTTCCACTATTCTCTGTCCACTTTAGTCTTTCCACTATAGTCTATACTTTATTGTGTCCACTACAGTCTTTCCACTATAGTCTTTCCACTATAGTCTGTCCACTTTAGTCTTTCCACTTTAGTTTTTCCACTTTAGTCTGTCCACTTCAGTCTTTCCACTATAGTCTGTCCACTTTAGTCTTTCCACTTTAGTCTTTCCACTATAGTCTCCATTTTAGTCTGTCCACTACAGTCTTTCCACTATAGTCTGTCCACTTTAGTCTTTCCACTTTAGTCTTTCCACTATAGTCTCCACTTTATTCTGTCCACTACAGTCTTTCCACTATAGTCTTTCCACTATAGTCTTTCCACTATAGTCTGTCCACTTTAGTCTTTCCACTTTAGTCTTTCCACTATAGTCTCAACTTTATTCTGTCCACTACAGTCTTTCCACTTTAGTCTTTCCACTATTCTCTGTCCACTTTAGTCTTTCCACTGTAGTCTCCACTTTATTCCGTCCACTACAGTCTTTCCACTATAGTCTTTCCACTATAGTCTGTCCACTTTAGTCTTTCCACTATTCTCATTCCACTTTATTCTTTCCACTATACTCTCCACTTTATTCTGTCCACTACAGTCTTTCCACTATAGTCTTTCCACTATAGTCTATCAACTTTAGTCTTTCCACTATTCTCTGACCACTTTTGGCTTTCCACTATAGTCTTCACTTTATTCTGTCCACTACAGTCTTTCCACTTTAGTCTTTCCACTATTCTCTGTCCACTTTAGTTTTTCCACTATAGTCTCCACTTTATTCTGTCCACTACAGTCTTTCCACTGTAGTCTTTCCACTATAGTCTGTCCACTTTAGTCTTTCCACTATTCTCTGTCCACTTTAGTCTTTCCACTATAGTCTACACTTTATTGTGTCCACTACAGTCTTTCCACTATAGTCTTTCCACTACAGTCTGTCCACTTTAGTCTTTCCACTTTAGTTTTTCCACTTTAGTCTGTCCACTTCAGTCTTTCCACTATAGTCTGTCCACTTTAGTCTTTCCACTTTAGTCTTTCCACCATAGTCTCCACTTTAGTCTGTCCACTACAGTCTTTCCACTATAGGCTGTCCACTTTAGTCTTTCCACTTTAGTCTTTCCACTATAGTCTCCACTTTATTCTGTCCACTACAGTCTTTCCATTATAGTCTTTCCACTATAGTCTTTCCACTATAGTCTGTCCACTTTAGTCTCTCCACTTTAGTCTTTCCACTATAGTCTCAACTTTATTCTGTCCACTACAGTCTTTCCACTTTAGTCTTTCCACTATTCTCTGTCCACTTTAGTCTTTCCACTATAGTCTCCACTTTATTCCGTCCACTACAGTCTTTCCACTATAGTCTTTCCACTATAGTCTGGCCACTTTAGTCTTTACACTATTCTCTGTCCACTTTAGTCTTTCCACTATAGTCTCCACTTTATTCTGTCCACTAAAGTCTTTCCATTATAGTCTTTCCACTATAGTCTTTCCACTATAGTCTGTCCACTTTAGTCTTTCCACTATAGTCTGTCCACTTTAGTCTTTCCACTATAGTCTCCACTTTATTCTGTCCACTACAGTCTTTCCACTATACTCTTTCCACTATAGTCTGTCCACTTTAGTCTTTCCACTTTATTCTGTCCACTACAGTCTTTCCACTATAGTCTGTCCACTTAAGTCTTTCCACTATTCTTTGTCCACTTTATTCTTTCCACTATACTCTCCACTTTATTCTGTCCACTATAGTCTTTCCACTATAGTCTTTCCACTATAGTCTATTAACTTTAGTCTTTCCACTATTCTCTGACGACTTTAGGCTTTCCACTATAGTCTCCACTTTATTCTGTCCACTACAGTCTTTCCACTTTAGTCTTTCCACTATTCTCTGTCCACTTTAGTTTTTCCACTATAGTCTCCACTTTATTCTGTCCACTACAGTCTTTCCACTGTAGTCTTTCCACTATAGTCTGTCCACTTTAGTCTTTCCACTATTCTCTGTCCACTTTAGTCTTTCCACTATAGTCTACACTTTATTGTGTCCACTACAGTCTTTCCACTATAGTCTTTCCACTACAGTCTGTCCACTTTAGTCTTTCCACTTTAGTTTTTCCACTTTAGTCTGTCCACTTCAGTCTTTCCACTATAGTCTGTCCACTTTAGTCTTTCCACTTTAGTCTTTCCACCATAGTCTCCACTTTAGTCTGTCCACTACAGTCTTTCCACTATAGGCTGTCCACTTTAGTCTTTCCACTTTAGTCTTTCCACTATAGTCTCCACTTTATTCTGTCCACTACAGTCTTTCCATTATAGTCTTTCCACTATAGTCTTTCCACTATAGTCTGTCCACTTTAGTCTTTCCACTTTAGTCTTTCCACTATAGTCTCAACTTTATTCTGTCCACTACAGTCTTTCCACTTTAGTCTTTACACTATTCTCTGTCTACTTTAGTCTTTCCACTATAGTCTCCACTTTATTCCGTCCACTACAGTCTTTCCACTATAGTCTTTCCACTATAGTCTTTCCACTATAGTCTGGCTACTTTAGTCTTTACACTATTCTCTGTCCACTTTAGTCTTTCCACTATAGTCTCCACTTTATTCTGTCCACTAAAGTCTTTCCATTATAGTCTTTCCACTATAGTCTGTTCACTTTAGTCTTTCCACTTTATTCTGTCCACTACAGTCTTTCCACTATAGTCTGTCCACTTTAGTCTTTCCACTATTCTCTGTCCACTTTATTCTTTCCACTATACTCTCAACTTTATTCTGTCCACTACAGTCTTTCAACTATAGTCTTTCCACTATAGTCTATCAACTTTAGTCTTTCCACTATTCTCTGACCACTTTAGGCTTTCCACTATAGTCTCCACTTTATTCTGTAAACTACAGTCTTTCCACTATTCTCTGTCCACTTTAGTTTTTCCACTATAGTCTCCACTTTATTCTGTCCACTACAGTCTTTCCACTGTAGTCTTTCCACTATAGTCTGTCCACTTTAGTCTTTCCACTATTCTCTGTCCACTTTAGTCTTTCCACTATAGTCTACACTTTATTGTTTCCACTACTGTCTTTCCACTATAGTCTTTCCACTATAGTCTGTCCACTTTAGTCTTTCCACTTTAGTTTTTCCACTTTAGTCTCTCCACTTCAGTCTTTCCACTATAGTCTGTCCACTTTAGTCTTTCCACTTTAGTCTTTCCACTATAGTCTCCACTTTAGTCTGTCCACTACAGTCTTTCCACTATTGTCTGTCCACTTTAGTCTTTCCACTTTAGTCTTTCCAGTATAGTCTCCACTTTATTCTGTCCACTTTAGTCCTTCCACTATAGTCTCAACTTTATTCTGTCCACTACAGTCTTTCCACTATAGTCTCCACTTTAGTCTGTCCACTACAGTCTTTCCACTATTGTCTGTCCACTTTAGTCTTTCCACTATAGTCTTTCCACTATAGTCTGTCCACTTTAGTCTTTCCACTTTAGTCCTTCCACTACAGTCTCAACTTTATTCTGTCCACTACAGTCTTTCCACTTTAGTCTTTCACTATTCTCTGTCCACTTTAGTCTTTCCACTTTAGTCTTTCCACTATCGTCTCCACTTTCTTCCGTCCACTACAGTCTTTCCACTATAGTCTTTCCACTATAGTCTGTCCACTTTAGTCTTTCCACTTTAATCTTTCCACTATAGTCTCCACTTTATTCTGTCCAATACAGTCTTTCCACTATAGTCTTTCCACTATAGTCTTTCCACTATAGTCTGTCCACTTTAGTCTTTCCACTTTAGTCTTTCCACTATAGTCTCAACTTTATTCTGTCCACTACAGTCTTTCCACTTTAGTCTTTCCACTATTCTCTGTCCACTTTAGTCTTTCCACTATAGTCTGTCCACTTTAGTCTTTCCACTTCAGTTTGTCCACTTTAGTCTGTCCACTACAGTCTTTCCACTATAGTCTTTCCACTATAGTCTGTCCACTTTAGTCTTTCCACTTCAGTTTGTCCACTTTAGTCTGTCCACTTCAGTCTTTCCACTATAGTCTGTCCACTTTAGTCTTTCCACTTTAGTCTTTCCACTATAGTCTCCACTTTAGTCTGTCCACTACAGTCTTTCCACTATAGTCTGTCCACTTTAGTATTTCCACTTTAGTCTTTCCATTGTAGTCTCCACTTTATTATGTCCACTACAATCTTTCCACTATAGTCTTTCCACTATAGTCTGTCCACTTTAGTCTTTCCACTATTCTCTGTCCACTTTAGTCTTTCCACTATAGTTTCCACTTTATTCTGTCCACTACAGTCTTTCCACTATAGTCTTTCCACTATAGTCTGTCCACTTTAGTCGTTCCACTATTCTCTGTCCTTTTTATTCTTTCCACTATACTCTCCACTTTATTCTGTCCACTATAGTCTTTCCACTATAGTCTGTCCACTTTAGTCTTTCCACTTTAGTCTTTCCACTATAGTCTCCACTTTATTCTGTCCACTACAGTCTTTCCACTTTAGTCTTTCCACTATTCTCTGTACACTTTAGTATTTCCACTTTAGTCTTTCCACTTTATTCTGTCCACTACAGTCTTTCCACTATAGTTTGTCCACTATAGTCTGTCCACTTTAGTCTTTCCACTTTATTCGGTCCACTTTAGTCTTTCCACTATAGTCTGTCCACTTTAGTCTTTCCACTATTCTCTGTCCACTTTAGTCTTTCCACTATAGTCTCCACTTTATTCTGTCCACTACAGTCTTTCCACTATAATTTTTCCACTATAGTCTGTCCACTTTAGTCTTTCCACTTTATTCGGTTCACTACAGTCTTTCCAATTTAGTCTTTCCACTATTCTCTGTCCACTTTAGCCTTTCCACTTTAGTCTTTCCACTATACTCTCCACTTGATTCTGTCCACTACAGTATTTCCACTATAGTCTGTCCACTTTTGTCTGTCCACTTTAGTCTTTCCACTATAGTCTGTCCACTGTAGTCTTTCCACTATTCTCTGTCCACTTTAGTCTTTCCACTATAGTCTCCACTTTATTCTGTCCACTACAGTCTTTCCACTATCGTCTGTCCACTTTAGTCTTTCCACTATAGTCTGTCCACTTTAGTCTTTCCACTATAGTCTCTCCACTTTAGTCTTTCCACTTTAGTCTTTCCACGATTCTCTGTCCACTTTTGTATTTCCACTTTAGTCTTTCCACTATAGTCTCCACTTTATTCTGTCCACTACAGTCTCTCCACTATAGTCTTTCCACTATAGTCTGTCCACTTTAGTCTGTCCACTTTAGTCTTTCCACTGTTCTCTGTCCACTTTATTCTTTCCACTATACTCTCCACTTTATTCTGTCCACTACAGTCTTTCCAATATAGTCTGTCCACTTTAGTCTTTCCACTTTAGTCTTTCCATTTTAGTCTGTCCACTTTAGTCTTTCCACTATAGTCTGTCCACTTTAGTCTTTCCACTATTCTCTGTCCACTTTAGTCTTTCCACAATAGTCTCCACTTTATTCTGTCCACTACAGTCTTTCAACTATAGTCTTTCCACTATGGTCTATTAACTTTAGTCTTTCCACTATTCTCTGACGACTTTAGGCTTTCCACTATAGTCTCCACTTTATTCTGTCCACTACAGTCTTTCCACTTTAGTCTTTCCACTATTCTCTGTCCACTTTAGTTTTTCCACTATAGTCTCCACTTTATTCTGTCCACTACAGTCTTTCCACTGTAGTCTTTCCACTATAGTCTGTCCACTTTAGTCTTTCCACTATTCTCTGTCCACTTTAGTCTTTCCACTATAGTCTATACTTTATTGTGTCCACTACAGTCTTTCCACTATAGTCTTTCCACTATAGTCTGTCCACTTTAGTCTTTCCACTTTAGTTTTTCCACTTTAGTCTGTCCACTTCAGTCTTTCCACTTTAGTCTTTCCACTTTAGTCTTTCCACTATAGTCTCCATTTTAGTCTGTCCACTACAGTCTTTCCACTATAGTCTGTCCACTTTAGTCTTTCCACTTTAGTCTTTCCACTATAGTCTCCACTTTCTTCTGTCCACTACAGTCTTTCCACTATAGTCTTTCCACTATAGTCTTTCCACTATAGTCTGTCCACTTTAGTCTTTCCACTTTAGTCTTTCCACTATAGTCTCAACTTTATTCTGTCCACTACAGTCTTTCCACTTTAGTCTTTCCACTATTCTCTGTCCACTTTAGTCTTTCCACTTTAGTCTTTCCACTGTAGTCTCCACTTTATTCCGTCCACTACAGTCTTTCCACTATAGTCTTTCCACTATAGTCTGTCCACTTTAGTCTTTCCACTATTCTCTGTCCACTTAAGTCTTTCCACTATAGTCTCCACTTTATTCTGTCCACTACAGTCTTTCCACTATAGTCGTTCCACTATAGTCTGTCCACTTTAGTCTTTCCACTTTATTCTGTCCACTACAGTCTTTCCACTATAGTCTGTCCACTTTAGTCTTTCCACTATTCTCTGTCCACTTTATTCTTTCCACTATACTCTCCACTTTATTCTGTCCACTACAGTCTTTCCACTTTAGTCTTTCCACTATTCTCTGTCCACTTTAGTCTTTCCACTTTAGTCTTTCCACTGTAGTCTCCACTTTATTCCGTCCACTACAGTCTTTCCACTATAGTCTTTCCACTATAGTCTGTCCACTTTAGTCTTTCCACTATTCTCTGTCCACTTAAGTCTTTCCACTATAGTCTCCACTTTATTCTGTCCACTACAGTCTTTCCACTATAGTCGTTCCACTATAGTCTGTCCACTTTAGTCTTTCCACTTTATTCTGTCCACTACAGTCTTTCCACTATAGTCTGTCCACTTTAGTCTTTCCACTATTCTCTGTCCACTTTATTCTTTCCACTATACTCTCCACTTTATTCTGTCCACTACAGTCTTTCCACTATAGTCTTTCCACTATAGTCTATCAACTTTAGTCTTTCCACTATTCTCTTACCACTTTAGGCTTTCAACTATAGTCTCCACTTTATTCTGTCCACTACAGTCTTTCCTCTATTCTCTGTCCACTTTAGTTTTTCCACTATAGTCTCCACTTTATTCTGTCCACTACAGTCTTTCCACTGTAGTCTTTCCACTATAGTCTGTCCAATATAGTCTTTCCACTATAGTCTGTCCACTTTAGTCTTTCCACTTTAGTCTTTCCACTATAGTCTCCACTTTATTCCGTCCACTACAGTCTTTCCACTATAGTCTTTCCACTATAGTCTTTCCACTATAGTCTGGCTACTTTAGTCTTTACACTATTCTCTGTCCACTTTAGTCTTTCCACTATAGTCTCCACTTTATACTGTCCACTAAAGTCTTTCCATTATAGTCTTTCCACTATAGTCTGTTCACTTTAGTCTTTCCACTTTATTCTGTCCACTACAGTCTTTCCACTATAGTCTGTCCACTTTAGTCTTTCCACTATTCTCTGTCCACTTTATTCTTTCCACTATACTCTCAACTTTATTCTGTCCACTACAGTCTTTCAACTATAGTCTTTCCACTATAGTCTATCAACTTTAGTCTTTCCACTATTCTCTGACCACTTTAGGCTTTCCACTATAGTCTCCACTTTATTCTGTCCACTACAGTCTTTCCACTATTCTCTGTCCACTTTAGTTTTTCCACTATAGTCTCCACTTTATTCTGTCCACTACAGTCTTTCCACTGTAGTCTTTCCACTATAGTCTGTCCACTTTAGTCTTTCCACTATTCTCTGTCCACTTTAGTCTTTCCACTATAGTCTACACTTTATTGTTTCCACTACTGTCTTTCCACTATAGTCTTTCCACTATATTCTGTCCACTTTAGTCTTTCCACTTTAGTTTTTCCACTTTAGTCTCTCCACTTCAGTCTTTCCACTATAGTCTATCCACTTTAGTCTTTCCACTTTAGTCTTTCCACTATAGTCTCCACTTTAGTCTGTCCACTACAGTCTTTCCACTATTGTCTGTCCACTTTAGTCTTTCCACTTTAGTCTTTCCAGTATAGTCTCCACTTTATTCTGTCCACTTTAGTCCTTCCACTATAGTCTCAACTTTATTCTGTCCACTACAGTCTTTCCACTATAGTCTCCACTTTAGTCTGTCCACTACAGTCTTTCCACTATTGTCTGTCCACTTTAGTCTTTCCACTATAGTCTTTCCACTATAGTCTGTCCACTTTAGTCTTTCCACGATTCTCTGTCCACTTTTGTATTTCCACTTTAGTCTTTCCATTGTAGTCTCCACTTTATTATGTCCACTACAATCTTTCCACTATAGTCTTTCCACTATAGTCTGTCCACTTTAGTCTTTCCACTATTCTCTGTCCACTTTAGTCTTTCCACTATAGTTTCCACTTTATTCTGTCCACTACAGTCTTTCCACTATAGTCTTTCCACTATAGTCTGTCCACTTTAGTCGTTCCACTATTCTCTGTCCTTTTTATTCTTTCCACTATACTCTCCACTTTATTCTGTCCACTATAGTCTTTCCACTATAGTCTGTCCACTTTAGTCTTTCCACTTTAGTCTTTCCACTATAGTCTCCACTTTATTCTGTCCACTACAGTCTTTCCACTTTAGTCTTTCCACTATTCTCTGTACACTTTAGTATTTCCACTTTAGTCTTTCCACTTTATTCTGTCCACTACAGTCTTTCCACTATAGTTTTTCCACTATAGTCTGTCCACTTTAGTCTTTCCACTTTATTCGGTCCACTTTAGTCTTTCCACTATAGTCTGTCCACTTTAGTCTTTCCACTATTCTCTGTCCACTTTAGTCTTTCCACTATAGTCTCCACTTTATTCTGTCCACTACAGTCTTTCCACTATAATTTTTCCACTATAGTCTGTCCACTTTAGTCTTTCCACTTTATTCGGTTCACTACAGTCTTTCCAATTTAGTCTTTCCACTATTCTCTGTCCACTTTAGCCTTTCCACTTTAGTCTTTCCACTATACTCTCCACTTGATTCTGTCCACTACAGTATTTCCACTATAGTCTGTCCACTTTTGTCTGTCCACTTTAGTCTTTCCACTATAGTCTGTCCACTGTAGTCTTTCCACTATTCTCTGTCCACTTTAGTCTTTCCACTATAGTCTCCACTTTATTCTGTCCACTACAGTCTTTCCACTATCGTCTGTCCACTTTAGTCTTTCCACTATAGTCTGTCCACTTTAGTCTTTCCACTATAGTCTCTCCACTTTAGTCTTTCCACTTTAGTCTTTCCACGATTCTCTGTCCACTTTTGTATTTCCACTTTAGTCTTTCCACTATAGTCTCCACTTTATTCTGTCCACTACAGTCTCTCCACTATAGTCTTTCCACTATAGTCTGTCCACTTTAGTCTGTCCACTTTAGTCTTTCCACTGTTCTCTGTCCACTTTATTCTTTCCACTATACTCTCCACTTTATTCTGTCCACTACAGTCTTTCCAATATAGTCTGTCCACTTTAGTCTTTCCACTATAGTCTGTCCACTTTAGTCTTTCCACTATTCTCTGTCCACTTTAGTCTTTCCACAATAGTCTCCACTTTATTCTTTCCACTACAGTCTTTCAACTATAGTCTTTCCACTATGGTCTATTAACTTTAGTCTTTCCACTATTCTCTGACGACTTTAGGCTTTCCACTATAGTCTCCACTTTATTCTGTCCACTACAGTCTTTCCACTTTAGTCTTTCCACTATTCTCTGTCCACTTTAGTTTTTCCACTATAGTCTCCACTTTATTCTGTCCACTACAGTCTTTCCACTGTAGTCTTTCCACTATAGTCTGTCCACTTTAGTCTTTCCACTATTCTCTGTCCACTTTAGTCTTTCCACTATAGTCTATACTTTATTGTGTCCACTACAGTCTTTCCACTATAGTCTTTCCACTATAGTCTGTCCACTTTAGTCTTTCCACTTTAGTTTTTCCACTTTAGTCTGTCCACTTCAGTCTTTCCACTTTAGTCTTTCCACTTTAGTCTTTCCACTATAGTCTCCATTTTAGTCTGTCCACTACAGTCTTTCCACTATAGTCTGTCCACTTTAGTCTTTCCACTTTAGTCTTTCCACTATAGTCTCCACTTTCTTCTGTCCACTACAGTCTTTCCACTATAGTCTTTCCACTATAGTCTTTCCACTATAGTCTGTCCACTTTGGTCTTTCCACTTTAGTCTTTCCACTATAGTCTCAACTTTATTCTGTCCACTACAGTCTCTCCACTTTAGTCTTTCCACTATTCTCTGTCCACTTTAGTCTTTCCACTTTAGTCTTTCCACTGTAGTCTCCACTTTATTCCGTCCACTACAGTCTTTCCACTATAGTCTTTCCACTATAGTCTGTCCACTTTAGTCTTTCCACTATTCTCTGTCCACTTAAGTCTTTCCACTATAGTCTCCACTTTATTCTGTCCACTACAGTCTTTCCACTATAGTCGTTCCACTATAGTCTGTCCACTTTAGTCTTTCCACTTTATTCTGTCCACTACAGTCTTTCCACTATAGTCTGTCCACTTTAGTCTTTCCACTATTCTCTGTCCACTTTATTCTTTCCACTATACTCTCCACTTTATTCTGTCCACTACAGTCTTTCCACTATAGTCTTTCCACTATAGTCTATCAACTTTAGTCTTTCCACTATTCTCTTACCACTTTAGGCTTTCAACTATAGTCTCCACTTTATTCTGTCCACTACAGTCTTTCCTCTATTCTCTGTCCACTTTAGTTTTTCCACTATAGTCTCCACTTTATTCTGTCCACTACAGTCTTTCCACTGTAGTCTTTCCACTATAGTCTGTCCACTATAGTCTTTCCACTATAGTCTGTCCACTTTAGTCTTTCCACTTTAGTCTTTCCACTATAGTCTCCACTTTATTCCGTCCACTACAGTCTTTCCACTATAGTCTTTCCACTATAGTCTTTCCACTATAGTCTGGCTACTTTAGTCTTTACACTATTCTCTGTCCACTTTAGTCTTTCCACTATAGTCTCCACTTTATTCTGTCCACTAAAGTCTTTCCATTATAGTCTTTCCACTATAGTCTGTTCACTTTATTCTGTTCTTTCCACTTTATTCTGTCCACTACAGTCTTTCCACTATAGTCTGTCCACTTTAGTCTTTCCACTATTCTCTGTCCACTTTATTCTTTCCACTATACTCTCAACTTTATTCTGTCCACTACAGTCTTTCAACTATAGTCTTTCCACTATAGTCTATCAACTTTAGTCTTTCCACTATTCTCTGACCACTTTAGGCTTTCCACTATAGTCTCCACTTTATTCTGTCCACTACAGTCTTTCCACTATTCTCTGTCCACTTTAGTTTTTCCACTATAGTCTCCACTTTATTCTGTCCACTACAGTCTTTCCACTGTAGTCTTTCCACTATAGTCTGTCCACTTTAGTCTTTCCACTATTCTCTGTCCACTTTAGTCTTTCCACTATAGTCTACACTTTATTGTTTCCACTACTGTCTTTCCACTATAGTCTTTCCACTATAGTCTGTCCACTTTAGTCTTTCCACTTTAGTTTTTCCACTTTAGTCTCTCCACTTCAGTCTTTCCACTATAGTCTGTCCACTTTAGTCTTTCCACTTTAGTCTTTCCACTATAGTCTCCACTTTAGTCTGTCCACTACAGTCTTTCCACTATTGTCTGTCCACTTTAGTCTTTCCACTTTAGTCTTTCCAGTATAGTCTCCACTTTATTCTGTCCACTTTAGTCCTTCCACTATAGTCTCAAATTTATTCTGTCCACTACAGTCTTTCCACTATAGTCTCCACTTTAGTCTGTCCACTACAGTCTTTCCACTATTGTCTGTCCACTTTAGTCTTTCCACTATAGTCTTTCCACTATAGTCTGTCCACTTTAGTCTTTCCACTTTAGTCCTTCCACTATAGTCTCAACTTTATTCTGTCCACTACAGTCTTTCCACTTTAGTCTTTCCACTATTCTCTGTCCACTTTAGTCTTTCCACTTTAGTCTTTCCACTATCGTCTCCACTTTCTTCCGTCCACTACAGTCTTTCCACTATAGTCTTTCCACTATAGTCTGTCCACTTTAGTCTTTCCACTTTAATCTTTCCACTATAGTCTCCACTTTATTCTGTCCACTACAGTCTTTCCACTATAGTCTTTCCACTATAGTCTTTCCACTATAGTCTGTCCACTTTAGTCTTTCCACTTTAGTCTTTCCACTATAGTCTCAACTTTATTCTGTCCACTACAGTCTTTCCACTTTAGTCTTTCCACTATTCTCTGTCCACTTTAGTCTTTCCACTATAGTCTGTCCACTTTAGTCTTTCCACTTCAGTTTGTCCACTTTAGTCTGTCCACTACAGTCTTTCCACTATAGTCTTTCCACTATAGTCTGTCCACTTTAGTCTTTCCACTTCAGTTTGTCCACTTTAGTCTGTCCACTTCAGTCTTTCCACTATAGTCTGTCCACTTTAGTCTTTCCACTTTAGTCTTTCCACTATAGTCTCCACTTTAGTCTGTCCACTACAGTCTTTCCACTATAGTCTGTCCACTTTAGTATTTCCACTTTAGTCTTTCCATTGTAGTCTCCACTTTATTATGTCCACTACAATCTTTCCACTATAGTCTTTCCACTATAGTCTGTCCACTTTAGTCTTTCCACTATTCTCTGTCCACTTTAGTCTTTCCACTATAGTTTCCACTTTATTCTGTCCACTACAGTCTTTCCACTATAGTCTTTCCACTATAGTCTGTCCACTTTAGTCGTTCCACTATTCTCTGTCCTTTTTATTCTTTCCACTATACTCTCCACTTTATTCTGTCCACTATAGTCTTTCCACTATAGTCTGTCCACTTTAGTCTTTCCACTTTAGTCTTTCCACTATAGTCTCCACTTTATTCTGTCCACTACAGTCTTTCCACTTTAGTCTTTCCACTATTCTCTGTACACTTTAGTATTTCCACTTTAGTCTTTCCACTTTATTCTGTCCACTACAGTCTTTCCACTATAGTTTTTCCACTATAGTCTGTCCACTTTAGTCTTTCCACTTTATTCGGTCCACTTTAGTCTTTCCACTATAGTCTGTCCACTTTAGTCTTTCCACTATTCTCTGTCCACTTTAGTCTTTCCACTATAGTCTCCACTTTATTCTGTCCACTACAGTCTTTCCACTATAATTTTTCCACTATAGTCTGTCCACTTTAGTCTTTCCACTTTATTCGGTTCACTACAGTCTTTCCAATTTAGTCTTTCCACTATTCTCTGTCCACTTTAGCCTTTCCACTTTAGTCTTTCCACTATACTCTCCACTTGACTCTGTCCACTACAGTATTTCCACTATAGTCTGTCCACTTTTGTCTGTCCACTTTAGTCTTTCCACTATAGTCTGTCCACTGTAGTCTTTCCACTATTCTCTGTCCACTTTAGTCTTTCCACTATAGTCTCCACTTTATTCTGTCCACTACAGTCTTTCCACTATCGTCTGTCCACTTTAGTCTTTCCACTATAGTCTGTCCACTTTAGTCTTTCCACTATAGTCTCTCCACTTTAGTCTTTCCACTTTAGTCTTTCCACGATTCTCTGTCCACTTTTGTATTTCCACTTTAGTCTTTCCACTATAGTCTCCACTTTATTCTGTCCACTACAGTCTTTCCACTATTCTCTGTCCACTTTAGTTTTTCCACTATAGTCTCCACTTTATTCTGTCCACTACAGTCTTTCCACTGTAGTCTTTCCACTATAGTCTGTCCACTTTAGTCTTTCCACTATTCTCTGTCCACTTTAGTCTTTCCACTATAGTCTACACTTTATTGTTTCCACTACTGTCTTTCCACTATAGTCTTTCCACTATAGTCTGTCCACTTTAGTTCTTTCCACAGAATAAAGTGGAGACTATAGTGGAAAGACTAAAGTGGACAGAGAATAGTGGAAAAACTAAAGTGGACAGACTATAGTGGAAAGACTATAGTGGAAAGACTGTAGTGGACAGAATAAAGTTGAGACTATAGTGGAAAGACTAAAGTGGAAAGACTAAAGTGGACAGACTACAGTGGAAAGACTATAGTGGAAACACTGTAGTGGACAGAATAAAGTGGAGACTATAGTGGAAAGCCTAAAGTGGACAGAGAATAGTGGAAAGACTAAAGTGGACAGACTATAGTGGAAAGACTAAAGTGGACAGACTAAAATGGAAAGACTAAAGTGGAAAGACTAAAGTGGACAGACTATAGTGGAAAGACTGTAGTGGACAGAATAAAGTGGAGAGTATAGTGGAAAGAATAAAGTGGACAGAGAATAGTGGAAAGACTAAAGTGGACAGACTATAGTGGAAAGACTATAGTGGAGAGACTGTAATGGACAGAATAAAGTGGAGACTATAGTTAAAAGACTAAAGTGGAAAGACTAAAGTGGACAGAGAATAGTGGAAAGACTAAAGTGGACAGACTATAGTGGAAAGACTGTAGTGGTCAGAATAAAGTGGAGAGTATAGTGGAAAGAATAAAGTGGACAGAGAACAGTGGAAAGACTAGAGTGGACAGACTAAAGTGGACAGACTATAGTGGAAAGACTATAGTGGAGAGACTGTAGTGGACAGAATAAAGTGGAGACTATAGTGGAAAGAATAAATTGGAAATACTAAAGTGGACAGAGAATAGTGGAAAGACTAAAGTGGAAAGACTAAAGTGGACAGACTATAGTGGAAAGACTATGGTGGAAATACTGTAGTGGACAGAATAAAGTGGAGACTATAGTGGAAAGACTGAAGTGGACAGAGAATAGTGGAAAGACTAAAGTGGACAGACTATAGTGGAAAGACTGTAGTGGACAGAATAAAGTGGAGACTATAGTGGAATGACTAAAGTGGAAAGACTAAAGTGGACAGACTATAGTGGAAAGACTGTAGTGGACAGACTAAAGTGGACACTATAGTGGAAAGACTAAAGTGGAAAGACTAAAGTGGACAGACTATAGTGGAAAGACTAAAGTGGACAGACTAAAGTGGAAAAACTAAAGTGGAAAGACTAAAGCGGACAGACTATAGTGGAAAGACTACAGTGGAAAGACTGTAGTGGACAGAATAAAGTGGAGACTAAAGTGGAAAGACTAAAGTGGACAGTGAACAGTGGAAAGACTAAAGTGGAAAGACTGTAGTGGACAGAATAAAGTGGAGACTATAGTGGAACGACTAAAGTGGAAAGACTAAAGTGGACAGACCATAGTGGAAAGACAGAAGTGGAAAGACTAAGTGGACAGACTAAAATGGAAAGACTATAGTGGAAAGACTAAAGAGGACAGACTATAGTGGAAAGACTAAAGTGGACAGAATAAAGTGGAGACTATAGTGGAAAGACTAAAGTGGAAATACTAAAGTGGATAGACTATAGTGGAAAGACTATAGGGGAAAGACTATAGTGGAAAGACTGTAGTGGACAGATTAAAGTGGAGACTATAGTGGAAAGACTAAAGTGGACAGAGAATAGTGGAAAGACTAAAGTGGACAGACTATAGTGGAAAGACTATAGTGGAAAGACTGTAGTGGACGGAATAGAGTGGAGACTATAGTGGAAAGACTAAAGTGGAAAGACTAAAGTGGACAGAGAATAGTGGAAAGACTAAAGTGGACAGACTGAAGTGGAAAGACTATAGTGGAAAGACTAAAGTGGAAAGACTTTAGTGGACAGAATAAAGTGGAGACTATAGTGGAAAGACTAAAGTGGACAGAGAATAGTGGATAGACTGAAGTGGACAGACTATAGTGGAAAGACTAAAGTGGACAGACTAAAGTGGAAAGACTAAAGTGGAAAGACTAAAGTGGACAGACTATAGTGGAAATACTGTAGTGGACAGAAGAAAGTGGAGAGTATACTGGAAAGAATAAAGTAAGAATAGTGGAAAGACTAAAGTGGAAAGACTGTAGTGGACAGAATAAAGTGGAGACTATAGTGGAACGACTAAAGTGGAAAGACTAAAGTGGACAGACTGAAGTGGAAAGACTATAGTGGAAAGACTAAAGTGGAAAGACTTTAGTGGACAGAATAAAGTGGAGACTATAGTGGAAAGACTAAAGTGGACAGAGAATAGTGGAAAGACTAAAGTGGACAGACTATAGTGGAAAGACTATAGTTGAAAGACTGTAGTGGACGGAATAGAGTGGAGACTATAGTGGAAAGACTAAAGTGGAAAGACTAAAGTGGACAGAGAATAGTGGAAAGACTAAAGTGGAAAGACTGTAGTGGAGAGAATTAAGTTGAGACTATAGTGGAAAGACTAAAGTGGAAAGACTAAAGTGGACAGACTATAGTGGAAAGACTATAGTGGAAAGACTGTAGTGGACAGATTAAAGTGGAGACTATAGTGGAAAGCCTAAAGTGGACAGAGAATAGTGGAAAGACTAAAGTTGATAGACTATAGTGGAAAGACTATAGGGGAAAGACTATAGTGGAAAGACTGTAGTGGACAGATTAAAGTGGAGACTATAGTGGAAAGCCTAAAGTGGACAGAGAATAGTGGAAAGACTAAAGTGGACAGACTGAAGTGGAAAGACTATAGTGGAAAGACTAAAGTGGAAAGACTTTAGTGGACAGAATAAAGTGGAGACTATAGTGGAAAGACTAAAGTGGACAGAGAATAGTGGATAGACTGAAGTGGACAGACTATAGTGGAAAGACTAAAGTGGACAGACTAAAGTGGAAAGACTAAAGTGGAAAGACTAAAGTGGACAGACTATAGTGGAAATACTGTAGTGGACAGAAGAAAGTGGAGAGTATACTGGAAAGAATAAAGTAAGAATAGTGGAAAGACTAAAGTGGACAGACTATAGTGGAAAGACTATAGTGGAGAGACTGTAGTGGACAGAATAAAGTGGAGACTATAGTAGAAAGACTAAAGTGGAAAGACTAAAGTGGACAGAGAATAGTGGAAAGACTAAAGTGGACAGACTAATGTAGTAGATTTGGAATATCCAAAAGAACTACACGAATTACACAAAGATTTACCATTAGCACCCGAACATTTCAATGGCAAACTATGTACGACCTTACTGGATAAAAACAACTACGTAGTTCACCACAGGAACCTAGAATTCTATTTACAAAAAGGTCTGAAAATGAAAAAAGTACATAGAATACTAGGATTCACTGAAAGTGCTTACTTAAAAGGATATATAGACCACAACACATCACTTAGAACTAAAGGTACAAATGATTTTGAAAAGGACTTTTTTAAGCTGATGAATAACGCTTGCTTTGGAAAAACCATGGAGAACGTAAGGAAACGAGCTGATATGGAAATAATAACTGACGATAAAACTAGAGAAAAAATAATAAAGAAACCCAACTTTAAATCTGAGATTATTTTCAGTGAAAACTTTTCTGTGGCAAGAATGTCAAAGGAAAAGATAAAACTAGACAAACCAATGTATATAGGTTTTGCTGTATTAGAACTATCCAAGTTAATGATGTATGAATTCCATTATGATTATATGAAACCTAAATATGGGGATAAAATAGATTTATGTTATATGGATATTGATTCTTTCATCTATGACATACGAACCGAGGATTTCTATCAAGATATTAAACCGGATTTGAATGAGAGGTTCGATACATCTGATTATGCGAAAGATAATCCATACGGGTTTCCTAATGTAAACAAGAAAGTGATAGGAATGATGAAAGATGAATTAGCAGGACAAGTGATGACAGAGTTTGTTGGGTTGCGGTCGAAAGTATATGCTTATTTAAAGGACAACCAAGACCTTTCAAAAGCTAGCAAAAAACTAAAAGGAATAAAAACAAACATAGTGAAAGATAAAATTACGATTCAAAACTACAAGGATGTTCTGTTTGGAAACGTTGGAAACCTTTCAGTAACCCAGTACAACTTAAGGTCATACAAACACAATATGTTTCTAGAAGAACAGAATAAAAAAGCCCTAGATCCTAAGGATGATAAAAGGATTGTATCCAGTGATAAATTCACAACTTTTCCATTAGGTTACAAACAATAAATATTCAAGTACCTACTTAAAAATTTCAAGTACCTAGTTATAAAATTCAAGTACCTAGTTAAAAAATTCAAGTATATAGTTAAAAAAGTCAAGTACCTAGTTAAAAAAGTCAAGTACCTAGTTAAAAAAGTTAGCTACCTAGTTAAAAAATTCAACTACCTAGTTTAAAAAGTTAGCTACCTAGTTAAAAAATTCAACTACCTAGTTAAAAAATTCAAGTACCTAGTTAAAAAATTCAAGTACCTAGTTAAAAAATTCAAGTACCTACTTCAGTAAATCTTATAATGAAAAATTCTTCCTAAATAAATGAATGAAAAGGCACCAATAAAAGTGTATGATTTTAGCGAAAAGAATAACTATCAGAACAAACACGAACTTGCACCTCAGTGGCCATTTAGATTATTAATTTGTGGAAGTTCAGGAACAGGAAAAACCAATTTACTCTTGAATTTAAATTATGAATACATCTGTTTCAACCGAATATACTTGTATGCAAAAGATCTTGAAGAAGACAAATATAAAGACCTTATAGACAATTTAACCACCTTGGAATTAAAATGTAAAACGAATATTTTAACCGTAAGTAATGACCTTAATGATATTATCGATGTTGACGACCTAGACCCCAATTATCAGAACTTGATTATCTTTGACGATTTTGTAACTGAAAAAGACCAGAAGAAAATAGAAGATTTATTCATAAGAGGAAGAAAGAAAAATGCTTCAATTGTTTACTTGTCTCAGAGCTATCATAAAACGCCAAAGGTGGTAAGACTTCAGTGTAATTATTTTGCATTCTTTCAGTGTTCTAATCCAAAAGAAGTAAAATTAATTAGACAAAGCCATGTATCCAGTATAGACAATGAAAAATTTCTCAAACAATTCGAGGCTGCAACCAAGGGCTATGGGTTTTTCTTCATAGATTTAAAAACAAAAGATAAGACCCTGAAGTACAGGAAAAACTTTGAAAAATTTACCGGATAATTTATTTCTATAATAAATGAATAAATTTGGTAGTGTTGGAAAAAAGGTTGCTAACGAATCGAAAGTTACTGACGAAAATGGTAACATTAACCTACACGATAGACGAATTATAAATTTAGGTGATGCGAAAACAGATAAGGATGCTATTAGCTTAAGATCTATGACTGTGATTTTGAATCAATTTAAAGAACAGATGACTGCGGGACAAGTGCAAACCAATCAATATTTTAGCGAAGATATCAACAGATTAACTGCGGTAGATGATTCTCCTGATAATGCATTGATAAGGATCAAAGATAAAGGATTATTTGTAAAACAAACAATTAAAGCCACTGAAACAGAAATTGATGCTGGGGATAAAGTAATCACAAATGTTCAAGACCCTAGAAACAAAAAGGATGCTGTTAATTTAGATAGGTTAACAACAGACCTTTTAAAATATGACGAAAAGCTTCTTAACCAACAAACCCTTAGCAAAAGTATTGAAACAAAGATTGGTGACCTTAGGAAAATCATTGACAAAAAGACTCTTGACCTTAGCAAAAGCATTGACAAAAAGGTTCTTGACCTTAGGAAAAATGATTTTGACCATGAAGTCCATATCAATGGTATTGAAAGAGCAGTCGTAAACATTTTAAAAAGGCTTTTAGAGCAAAAACCTGTTGATCAACATTTTGTTACGAAAACAGAAGACTTTATGAAAACTAAACTAAAGAAATAAAATTTATATGATAAATTAATTTTCTAATAAATGGTTGAGACAATGGAGTATATAGTTTATTTGTCAAAGCTTCAGAAAGGAAAGCTGAAGAAATGTTTTGGTGCTAAACAAAAATGCCAGATACGTGTTAGTCATAGTAGGCAAAATGAACGAGAACCAGTCAAGTTACTATTAAGTAAACGACAAATTGATAAAATTGTAAGAATTTGTAATGAGAAATGTTCAAACATTTTTGAAAAATAACGACATACACTGGTTTGCATCTGAAAGTGAATTGAAAGCGCAAATCGTTGAACGATTCAATAGAACGTTGAAAGAAAAGTTATGGAAATATTTCACTCACAATAACACTAGTAAATGGATTGATATTTTACCTTTATTTGTTAGTAATTATAATAACTCTTATCATCGTTCAATAAAAATGAAACCAGTAGATGCTAGTAAAAAGGTAAATCAGAAAAAGGTTTACAATGCTTTGTTTCCTCCAGCAGATGACTACACAATCACAGGAAATTACAATGTAGGAGATTTAGTCAGAATAAAAAAAGAAAAGAGTATTTTTGATAAAGGATATTTACCGAATTATACGAATGAAGTATTACAGATAGCAACCGTTAGACCTACCATTCCCATTACTTATGAAATATCTGACAAAAGTGGGGAATTAATTCAAGGAGGGTTTTATGAAAAAGAACTTTCAAAATTTATTATGAAATAAAATTACTTGTATATAAATGGATTCAAGACGCTTGAGTGATATGTTATCAGGTATAGTTAAGAACAGAGAAATTCAAAGAAAAAAAGTTCAACAATACGAGATGGAGAAAGCAGGGTTTCGGGAATATGCTTCAGAATTAAACGCTCCAGTTGTTATGGCACAAAAAGAAAACATGAAGACACAAAAAGATTACACTGAAGCGATCATGAAGAAATTACAAAAGAATGATGAAAATTCAAGCAGACGGTTTCAAAGATTAGGTAATGCATTTAAAACTTCAGAGGAATCGAGTTCAAAGGAATCGAGTAGAGCGCCAACTCCTGCTTTAGAACCAACTCCCGCTTTAGCCCCATTATCCATTGAAATGAATAAAGGTATTACCCAAGAGTTTTTAAATCAGATTAATTCAAAACATGCAGAATCCTGGGATGACAATGATCCTTATTTTAAAATACCTATGTATTACATTAGTAATCCTATGGATATAGAGGAGGCTATGAATCATTTAACAACTATAAGTAAAAGTTATGGTGGGACAAAGAGTAAAGGTTACTCTAACCATGATCAAATTATTGAATTTATAAGAGTTTACAAGGATAGGTTAAGAACCATTCAAAATAATTGGGGATTAGTCAAACAACAAGGAACTGGAATATTTATGAATTGTGATGAAATGATTAAAAAATTGTACACTTTGATAGGTAGTAGAGTGAACGGGAATACATCTGATGAGGTGAGGAATGAAGCTATTGATATTTTGGACTCGTTAATGCGAAATAAATTCTTCCACTGTAGTCTTTCCACTATAGTCTGTCCACTTTAGTCTTTCCACTATTCTCTGTCCACTTTAGTCTTTCCACTATAGTCTATACTTTATTGTGTCCACTACAGTCTTTCCACTATAGTCTTTCCACTATAGTCTGTCCACTTTAGTCTTTCCACTTTAGTTTTTCCACTTTAGTCTGTCCACTTCAGTCTTTCTACTATAGTCTTTGCACTTTAGTCTTTCCACTGTAGTCTCCATTTTAGTCTGTCCACTACAGTCTTTCCACTATAGTCTGTCCACTTTAGTCTTTCCACTTTAGTCTTTCCACTATAGTCTCCACTTTATTCTGTCCACTACAGTCTTTCCACTATAGTCTTTCCACTATAGTCTTTCCACTATAGTCTGTCCACTTTAGTCTTTCCACTTTAGTCTTTCCACTATAGTCTGCACTTTATTCCGTCCACTACAGTCTTTCCACTATAGTCTTTCCACTATAGTCTGTCCACTTTAGTCTTTCCACTATTCTCTGTCCACTTAAGTCTTTCCACTATAGTCTCCACTTTATTCTGTCCACTACAGTCTTTCCACTATAGTCGTTCCACTATAGTCTGTCCACTTTAGTCTTTCCACTTTATTCTGTCCACTACAGTCTTTCCACTATAGTCTGTCCACTTTAGTCTTTCCACTATTCTCTGTCCACTTTATTCTTTCCACTATACTCTCCACTTTATTCTGTCCACTACAGTCTTTCCACTATAGTCTTTCCACTATAGTCTATCAACTTTAGTCTTTCCACTATTCTCCTACCACTTTAGGCTTTCAACTATATTCTCCACTTTATTCTGTCCACTACAGTCTTTCCTCTATTCTCTGTCCACTTTAGTTTTTCCACTATAGTCTCCACTTTATTCTGTCCACTACAGTCTTTCCACTGTAGTCTTTCCACTTTAGTCTGTCCACTTTAGTCTTTCCACTATTCTCTGTCCACTTTAGTCTTTCCACTATAGTCTACACTTTATTGTGTCCACTACAGTCTTTCCACTACATTCTTTCCACTATAGTCTGTCCACTTTAGTCTTTCCACTTTAGTCTTTCCACTATAGTCTCCACTTAATTCTGTCCACTACAGTCTTTCCACTATAGTCTTTACACTATAGTCTTTCCACTATAGTCTGTCCACTTTAGTCTTTCCACTTTAGTCTTTCCACTATAGTCTCAACATTATTCTGTCCACTACAGTCTTTCCACTTTAATCTTTCCACTATTCTCTGTCCACTTTAGTCTTTCCACTTTAGTCTTTCCACTATAGTCTCCACTTTATTCCGTCCACTACAGTCTTTCCACTATAGTCTTTCCACTATAGTCTGTCCACTTTAGTCTTTCCACCATTCTCTGTCCACTTTAGTCTTTCCACTATAGTCTCCACTTTATTCTGTCCACTACAGTCTTTCCACTTTAGTCTTTCCACTATAGTCTTTCCACTTCAGTCTGTCCACTTTAGTCATTCCACTATAGTCTGTCCACTTTTGTCTTTTCACTATAGTCTTTCCATTTTAGTCTGTCCACTTAGTCTTTCCACTTCAGTCTTTCCACTATAGTTTATCCACTTTAGTCTTTCCACTTTAGTCGTTCCACTATAGTCTTTCCACTATAGTCTGTCCACTTTAGTCTTTCCACTTCAGTTTGTCCACTTTAGTCTGTCCACTTCAGTCTTTCCACTATAGTCTGTCCACTTTAGTCTTTCCACTTTAGTCTTTCCACTATAGTCTGTCCACTTTAGTCTTTCCACTTCAGTTTGTCCACTTTAGTCTGTCCACTACAGTCTTTCCACTATAGTCTTTCCACTATAGTCTGTCCACTTTAGTCTTTCCACTTCAGTTTGTCCACTTTAGTCTGTCCACTTCAGTCTTTCCACTATAGTCTGTCCACTTTAGTCTTTCCACTTTAGTCTTTCCACTATAGTCTCCACTTTAGTCTGTCCACTACAGTCTTTCCACTATAGTCTGTCCACTTTAGTATTTCCACTTTAGTCTTTCCATTGTAGTCTCCACTTTATTCTGTCCACTACAATCTTTCCACTATAGTCTTTCCACTATAGTCTGTCCACTTTTGTCTTTCCACTATTCTCTGTCCACTTTAGTCTTTCCACTATAGTTTCCACTTTATTCTGTCCACTACAGTCTTTCCACTATAGTCTTTCCACTATAGTCTGTCCACTTTAGTCGTTCCACTATTCTCTGTCCTTTTTATTCTTTCCACTATACTCTCCACTTTATTCTGTCCACTATAGTCTTTCCACTATAGTCTGTCCACTTTAGTCTTTCCACTTTAGTCTTTCCACTATAGTCTCCACTTTGTTCTGTCCACTACAGTCTTTCCACTTTAGTCTTTCCACTATTCTCTGAACACTTTAGTATTTCCACTTTAGTCTTTCCACTTTATTCTGTCCACTACAGTCTTTCCACTATAGTTTTTCCACTATAGTCTGTCCACTTTAGTCTTTCCACTTTATTCGGTCCACTTTAGTCTTTCCACTATAGTCTGTCCACTTTAGTCTTTCCACTATTCTCTGTCCACTTTAGTCTTTCCACTATAGTCTCCACTTTATTCTGTCCACTACAGTCTTTCCACTATAATTTTTCCACTATAGTCTGTCCACTTTAGTCTTTCCACTTTATTCGGTTCACTACAGTCTTTCCAATTTAGTCTTTCCGCTATTCTCTGTCCACTTTAGTCTTTCCACTATACTCTCCACTTGATTCTGTCCACTACAGTATTTCCACTATAGTCTGTCCACTTTTGTCTGTCCACTTTAGTCTTTCCACTATAGTCTGTCCACTGTAGTCTTTCCACTATTCTCTGTCCACTTTAGTCTTTCCACTATAGTCTCCACTTTATTCTGTCCACTACAGTCTTTCCACTATAGTCTTTCCACTATAGTCTATCAACTTTAGTCTTTCCACTATTCTCCTACCACTTTAGGCTTTCAACTATATTCTCCACTTTATTCTGTCCACTATAGTCTTTCCACTATAGTCTGTCCACTTTAGTCTTTCCACTTTAGTCTTTCCACTATAGTCTCCACTTTATTCTGTCCACTACAGTCTTTCCACTTTAGTCTTTCCACTATTCTCTGTACACTTTAGTATTTCCACTTTAGTCTTTCCACTTTATTCTGTCCACTACAGTCTTTCCACTATAGTTTTTCCACTATAGTCTGTCCACTTTAGTCTTTCCACTTTATTCGGTCCACTTTAGTCTTTCCACTATACTCTGTTCACTTTAGTCTTTCCACTATTCTCTGTCCACTTTAGTCTTTCCACTATAGTCTCCACTTTATTCTGTCCACTACAGTCTTTCCACTATAATTTTTCCACTATAGTCTGTCCACTTTAGTCTTTCCACTTTATTCGGTTCACTACAGTCTTTCCAATTTAGTCTTTCCACTATAGTCTTTCCACTTCAGTCTGTCCACTTTAGTCTTTCCACTATAGTCTGTCCACTTTAGTCTTTCCACTATAGTCTTTGCATTTTAGTCTGTCCACTTAGTCTTTCCACTTCAGTCTTTCCACTATAGTCTGTCCACTTTAGTCTTTCCACTTTAGTCGTTCCACTATAGTCTCCACTTTATTCTGTCCACTACAGTCTTTCCACTTTAGTCTTTCCACTATTCTCTGTCCACTTTAGTCTTTCCAATATAGTCTCCACTTTATTCTGTCCACTACAGACTTTCCACTGTAGTCTTTCCACGATAGTCTGTCCACTTTAGTCTCCACTATTCTCTGTCCACTTTAGTCTTTCCACTATAGTCTACACTTTATTGTGTCCACTACAGTCATTCCACTATAGTCTTTCCACTATAGTCTGTCCACTTTAGTCTTTCCACTTTAGTTTGTCCACTTTAGTCTGTCCACTTCAGTCTTTCCACTATAGCCTGTCCACTCTAGTCTTTCCACTTTAGTCTTTCCACTATAGTCTCCACTTTACTCTGTCCACTACAGTCTTTCCACTATAGTCTGTCAAGTTTAGTCTTTCCACTTTAGTTAGTCTGTCCACTTTAGTCTTTCCACTATAGTCTGTCCACTTTAGTCTCTCCACTATTCTCTGTCCACTTTAGTCTTTCCACTATTCTCTGTCCACTTTAGTCTTTCCACTATAGTCTACACTTTATTGTGTCCACTACAGTCATTCCACTATAGTCTTTCCACTACAGTCTCCACTTTATTCTGTCCACTACAGTCTTTCCACTATAGTCCGTCCACTTTAGTCTTTCCACTATAGTCTGTCCACTTTAGTCTTTCCACTATAGTCTCTCCACTTTAGTCTTTCCACTTTAGTCTTTCCACTATTCTCTTTCCACTTTTGTATTTCCACTTTAGTCTTTCCACTATAGTCTCCACTTGATTCTGTCCACTACAGTCTCTCCACTATAGTCTTTCCACTATAGTCTGTCCACTTTAGTCTGTCCACTTTAGTCTTTCCACTGTTCTCTGTCCACTTTATTCTTTCCACTATACTCTCCACTTTATTCTGTCCACTACAGTCTTTCCAATATAGTCTGTCCACTTTAGTGTTTCCACTTTAGTCTTTCCATTTTAGTCTGTCCACTTTAGTCTTTCCACTATAGTCTCCACTTTATTCTGTCCACTACAGTCTTTCCACTTTAGTCTTTCCACTATTCTCTGTCCACTTTAGTTTTTCCACTATAGTCTCCACTTTATTCTGTCCACTACAGTCTTTCCACTGTAGTCTTTCCACTATAGTCTGTCCACTTTAGTCTTTCCACTATTCTCTGTCCACTTTAGTCTTTCCACTATAGTCTATACTTTATTGTGTCCACTACAGTCTTTCCACTATAGTCTTTCCACTATAGTCTGTCCACTTTAGTCTTTCCACTTTAGTTTTTCCACTTTAGTCTGTCCACTTCAGTCTTTCTACTATAGTCTTTGCACTTTAGTCTTTCCACTATAGTCTCCATTTTAGTCTGTCCACTACAGTCTTTCCACTATAGTCTGTCCACTTTAGTCTTTCCACTTTAGTCTTTCCACTATAGTCTCCACTTTATTCTGTCCACTACAGTCTTTCCACTATAGTCTTTCCACTATAGTCTTTCCACTATAGTCTGTCCACTTTAGTCTTTCCACTTTAGTCTTTCCACTATAGTCTGCACTTTATTCCGTCCACTACAGTCTTTCCACTATAGTCTTTCCACTATAGTCTGTCCACTTTAGTCTTTCCACTATTCTCTGTCCACTTAAGTCTTTCCACTATAGTCTCCACTTTATTCTGTCCACTACAGTCTTTCCACTATAGTCGTTCCACTATAGTCTGTCCACTTTAGTCTTTCCACTTTATTCTGTCCACTACAGTCTTTCCACTATAGTCTGTCCACTTTAGTCTTTCCACTATTCTCTGTCCACTTTATTCTTTCCACTATACTCTCCACTTTATTCTGTCCACTACAGTCTTTCCACTATAGTCTTTCCACTATAGTCTATCAACTTTAGTCTTTCCACTATTCTCCTACCACTTTAGGCTTTCAACTATATTCTCCACTTTATTCTGTCCACTACAGTCTTTCCTCTATTCTCTGTCCACTTTAGTTTTTCCACTATAGTCTCCACTTTATTCTGTCCACTACAGTCTTTCCACTGTAGTCTTTCCACTTTAGTCTGTCCACTTTAGTCTTTCCACTATTCTCTGTCCACTTTAGTCTTTCCACTATAGTCTACACTTTATTGTGTCCACTACAGTCTTTCCACTACATTCTTTCCACTATAGTCTGTCCACTTTAGTCTTTCCACTTTAGTCTTTCCACTATAGTCTCCACTTAATTCTGTCCACTACAGTCTTTCCACTATAGTCTTTACACTATAGTCTTTCCACTATAGTCTGTCCACTTTAGTCTTTCCACTTTAGTCTTTCCACTATAGTCTCAACATTATTCTGTCCACTACAGTCTTTCCACTTTAGTCTTTCCACTATTCTCTGTCCACTTTAGTCTTTCCACTTTAGTCTTTCCACTATAGTCTCCACTTTATTCCGTCCACTACAGTCTTTCCACTATAGTCTTTCCACTATAGTCTGTCCACTTTAGTCTTTCCACCATTCTCTGTCCACTTTAGTCTTTCCACTATAGTCTCCACTTTATTCTCTCCACTACAGTCTTTCCACTTTAGTCTTTCCACTATAGTCTTTCCACTTCAGTCTGTCCACTTTAGTCATTCCACTATAGTCTGTCCACTTTTGTCTTTCCACTATAGTCTTTCCATTTTAGTCTGTCCACTTAGTCTTTCCACTTCAGTCTTTCCACTATAGTTTATCCACTTTAGTCTTTCCACTTTAGTCGTTCCACTATAGTCTTTCCACTATAGTCTGTCCACTTTAGTCTTTCCACTTCAGTTTGTCCACTTTAGTCTGTCCACTTCAGTCTTTCCACTATAGTCTGTCCACTTTAGTCTTTCCACTTTAGTCTTTCCACTATAGTCTGTCCACTTTAGTCTTTCCACTTCCGTTTGTCCACTTTAGTCTGTCCACTACAGTCTTTCCACTATAGTCTTTCCACTATAGTCTGTCCACTTTAGTCTTTCCACTTCAGTTTGTCCACTTTAGTCTGTCCACTTCAGTCTTTCCACTATAGTCTGTCCACTTTAGTCTTTCCACTTTAGTCTTTCCACTATAGTCTCCACTTTAGTCTGTCCACTACAGTCTTTCCACTATAGTCTGTCCACTTTAGTATTTCCACTTTAGTCTTTCCATTGTAGTCTCCACTTTATTCTGTCCACTACAATCTTTCCACTATAGTCTTTCCACTATAGTCTGTCCACTTTTGTCTTTCCACTATTCTCTGTCCACTTTAGTCTTTCCACTATAGTTTCCACTTTATTCTGTCCACTACAGTCTTTCCACTATAGTCTTTCCACTATAGTCTGTCCACTTTAGTCGTTCCACTATTCTCTGTCCTTTTTATTCTTTCCACTATACTCTCCACTTTATTCTGTCCACTATAGTCTTTCCACTATAGTCTGTCCACTTTAGTCTTTCCACTTTAGTCTTTCCACTATAGTCTCCACTTTATTCTGTCCACTACAGTCTTTCCACTTTAGTCTTTCCACTATTCTCTGTACACTTTAGTATTTCCACTTTAGTCTTTCCACTTTATTCTGTCCACTACAGTCTTTCCACTATAGTTTTTCCACTATAGTCTGTCCACTTTAGTCTTTCCACTTTATTCGGTCCACTTTAGTCTTTCCACTATAGTCTGTCCACTTTAGTCTTTCCACTATTCTCTGTCCACTTTAGTCTTTCCACTATAGTCTCCACTTTATTCTGTCCACTACAGTCTTTCCACTATAATTTTTCCACTATAGTCTGTCCACTTTAGTCTTTCCACTTTATTCGGTTCACTACAGTCTTTCCAATTTAGTCTTTCCGCTATTCTCTGTCCACTTTAGTCTTTCCACTATACTCTCCACTTGATTCTGTCCACTACAGTATTTCCACTATAGTCTGTCCACTTTTGTCTGTCCACTTTAGTCTTTCCACTATAGTCTGTCCACTGTAGTCTTTCCACTATTCTCTGTCCACTTTAGTCTTTCCACTATAGTCTCCACTTTAT
>JAUPMV010000113.1:0-129942 GCA_030848855.1 Branchinecta sandiegonensis
GACAGAATAAAGTGTACACACTGAAGTGGACAGAATAAAGTGGAAAGACTAAAGTGGAAAGACTAAAGTGGATAGACTATAGTGGAAAGACTAAAGTGGACAGAATAAAGTGGCGACTATAGTGGAAAGACTAATGTGGACAGACTAAAGTGGAAAAACTAAAGTGGAAAGACTAAAGTGGACAGACTATAGTGGAAAGACTATAGTGGAAAGACTGTAGTGGACAAAATAAAGTGGAAAGAATAAAGTGGACAGACTATAGTGGAAAGACTAAAGTGGAAAAACTAAAGTGGAAAGACTAAAGTGGACAGACTATAGTGGAAAGACTATAGTGGAAAGACTAAAGTGGACAGAGAATAGTGGAAAGACTAAAGTGGACAGACTAAAGTGGAAAGACTGTAGTGGACAGAGAATAGTGGACAGAATAAAGTGGAGACTATAGTGGAAAGACTAATGTGGACAGACTAGTCTGTCCACTTTAGTCTTTCCACTTTAGTCTTTCCACTTTAGTCTGTCCACTTTAGTCTTTCCACTATAGTCTGTCCACTTTAATCTCCTACTATTCTCTGTCCACTTTAGTCTTTCCACTTTAGTCTTTCCACTATAGTCTCCACTTTATTCTGTCCACTACAGTCTTTCCACGATAGTCTTTCCACTATAGTCTGTCCACTTTAGTCTTTCCACTTTAGTCTTTCCACTTTATTCTGTCCACTACAGTCTTTCCACTATAGGGTTTCCACTTTAGTCTGTCTACAAAGACTAAAGTGGACAGAGAATAGTGGAAAGACTAAATTGGAAAGACTGTGGTGGACAGAATAAAGTGGAGACTATAGTGGAAAGACTAAAGTGGAAAGACTAAAGTGGACAGACTATATTGGAAAGACTGAAGTGGAAAGACTGAGTGGACAGACTAAAGTGTACACACTGAAGTGGACAGAATAAAGTGGAAAGACTAAAGTGGAAAGACTAAAGTGGATAGACTATAGTGGAAAGACTAAAGTGGACAGAATAAAGTGGAAAAACTAAAGTGGAAAGACTAGATAAGTGGACAGACTATAGTGGAAAGACTATAGTGGAAAGACTGTAGTGGACAGAATAAAGTGGAGACTATAGTGGAAAGACTAATGTGGACAGACTAAAGTGGAAAGACTAAAGTGGAAAGACTAAAGTGGACAGACTATAGTGGAAAGACTAAAGTGGACAGACTAAAGTGGAAAGACTAAAGTGGAAAGACTAAAGTGGACAGACTAAAGTGGAAAGACTAAAGTGGAAAGACTAAATTGGACAGACTATAGTGGAAAGACTAAAGTGGAAAGACTAAAGTGGACAGACTATAGTGGAAAGACTAAAGTGGACAGACTAAAGTGGAAAGACTAAAGTGGAAAGACTAAAGTGGACAGACTATAGTGGAAAGACTATAGTGGAAAGACTAACTGGACAGACTAAAGCGGAAAGACTAAAGTGGAAAGACTAAATTGGACAGACTATAGTGGAAAGACTAAAGTGGACAGACTAAAGTGGAAAGACTAAAGTGGAAAGACTAAAGTGGACAGACTATAGTGGAAAGACTATAGTGGAAAGACTGTAGTGGACAGAATAAAGTGGAGACTATAGTGGAAAGACTAAAGTGGAAAGACTAAAGTGGACAGACTATAGTGGAAAGACTGAAGTGGACAGACTAAAGTGGAAAGACTAAAGTGGACAGACTATAGTGGAACGACTGTAGTGGACAGAATAAAGTGGAGACTATAGAGGAAAGACTAAAGTGGAAAGACTAAAGTGGACAGAGAGTATTGGAAAGACTAAAGTTGAAAGACTGTAGTGGACAGAATAAAGTGGAGACTATACTGGAAAGACTAAAGTGGAAAGACTAAAGTGGACAGAGAATAGTAGGAGACTAAAGTGGACAGACTATAGTGGAAAGACTAAAGTGGACAGACTAAAGTGGAAAGACTAAAGTGGAAAGACTAAAGTGGACAGACTATAGTGGAAAGACTAAAGTGGCCATAGAATAGTGGAAAGACTAAAGTGGACAGACTATAGTGGAAAGACTATAGTGGAAAGACTGAAGTGGACAGACTAAAGTGGAAAAACTAAAGTGGAAAGACTAAAGTGGACAGACTATAGTGGAAAGACTATAGTGGAAAGACTGTAGTGGACAGAATAAAGTGGAGACTATAGTGGAAAGACTAAAGTGGAAAGACTAAAGTGGACAGAGAATAGTAGGAGATTAAAGTGGACAGACTATAGTGGAAAGACTAAAGTGGACAGACTAAAGTGGAAAGACTAAAGTGGAAAGACTAAAGTGGACAGACTAAAGTGGAAAGATTAAAGTGGAAAGACTAAAGTGGACAGACTATAGTGGAAAGACTATAGTGGAAAGACTGTAGTGGACAGAATAAAGTGGAGACTATAGTGGAAAGACTAAAGTGGAAAGACTAAAGTGGAAAGATTAAAGTGGAAAGACTAAAGTGGACAGACTATAGTGGAAAGACTATAGTGGAAAGACTGTAGTGGACAGAATAAAGTGGAGACTATAGTGGAAAGACTAAAGTGGAAAGACTAAAGTGGACAGAGAATAGTAGGAGACTAAAGTGGACAGACTATAGTGGAAAGACTAAAGTGGACAGACTAAAGTGGAAAGACTAAAGTGGAAAGACTAAAGTGGACAGACTATATTGGAAAGACTATAGTGGAAAGACTAAAGTGGCCATAGAATAGTGGAAAGACTAAAGTGGACAGACTATAGTGGAAAGACCATAGTGGAAAGACTGAAGTGGACAGACTAAAGTGGAAAAACTAAAGTGGAAAGACTAAAGTGGACAGACTATAGTGGAAAGACTATAGTGGAAAGACTGTAGTGGACAGAATAAAGTGGAGACTATAGTGGAAAGACTAAAGTTGACAGAGAATAGTGGAAAGACTAAAGTGGACAGACTATAGGGGAAAGACTAAAGTGGACAGACTAAAGTGGAAAGACTAAAGTGGAAAGACTAAAGTGGACAGACTATATTGGAAAGACTATAGTGGAAAGACTAAAGTGGCCATAGAATAGTGGAAAGACTAAAGTGGACAGACTATAGTGGAAAGACTATAGTGGAAAGACTGAAGTGGACAGACTAAAGTGGAAAAAACTAAAGTGGAAAGACTAAAGTGGACAGACTATAGTGGAAAGACTATAGTGGAAAGACTGTAGTGGACAGAATAAAGTGGAGACTATAGTGGAAAGACTAAAGTTGACAGAGAATAGTGGAAAGACTAAAGTGGACAGACTATAGTGGAAAGACTAAAGTGGAAAGACTGTAGTGGACAGAATAAAGTGGAGACTATAGTGGAAAGACTAAAGTGGACAGAGAATAGTGCAAAGACTAAATTGGAAAGACTGTGGTGGACAGAATAAAGTGGAGACTATAGTGGAAAGACTAAAGTGGACAGACTATATTGGAAAGACTGAAGTGGAAAGACTGAGTGGACAAACTAAAGTTTACACACTGAAGTGGACAGAATAAAGTGGAAAGACTAAAGTGGAAAGACTAAAGTGGATAGACTATAGTGGAAAGACTAAAGTGGACAGACTAAAGTGGAAAAACTAAAGTGGAAAGACTAGATAAGTGGACAGACTATAGTGGAAAGACTATAGTGGAAAGACTGTAGTGGACAGAATAAAGTGGAGAATATAGTGGAAAGACTAAAGTGAAAAAACTAAAGTGGACAGACTATAGTGGAAAGACTGAAGTGGACAGACTATAGTGGAAAGACTATAGTGGAAAGACTGTAGTGGACAGAATAAAGTGGAGACGATAGTGGAAAGACTAATGTGGACAGACTAAAGTGGAAAGACTAAAGTGGAAAGACTAAAGTGGACAGAATATAGTGGAAAGACTATAGTGGAAAGACTGTAGTGGACAGAATAAAGTGGAGACTATAGTGGAAAGTCTAAAGTGGAAAGACTAAAGTGGACAGAGAATAGTAGGAGACTAAAGTGGACAGACTATAGTGGAAAGACTAAAGTGGACAGACTAAAGTGGAAAGACTAAAGTGGAAAGACTAAAGTGGACAGACTATATTGGAAATACTATAGTGGAAAGACTAAAGTGGCCATAGAATAGTGGAAAGACTAAAGTGGACAGACTATAGTGGAGAAACTAAAGTGGAAAGACTAAAGTGGATCGACTATAGTGGAAAGACTATAGTGGAAAGACTGTAGTGGACAGAATAAAGTGGAGACTATAGTGGAAAAACTAAAGTTGACAGAGAATAGTGGAAAGACTAAAGTGGACAGACTATAGTGGAAAGACTATAGTGGAAAGACTGTAGTGGACAGAATAAAGTGGAGACTATAGTGGAAAGACTAAAGTGGACAAAGAATAGTGGAAAGACTAAATTGGAAAGACTGTGGTGGACAGAATAAAGTGGAGACTAAAGTGGAAAAACTAAAGTGGAAAGACTAGATAAGTGGACAGACTATAGTGGAAAGACTATAGTGGAAAGACTGTAGTGGACAGAATAAAGTGGAGAATATAGTGGAAAGACTAAAGTGGAAAGACTAAAGTGGACAGACTATAGTGGAAAGACTGAAGTGAACAGACTATAGTGGAAAGACTATAGTGGAAAGACTGTAGTGGACAGAATAAAGTGGAGACTATAGTGGAAAGACTAATGTGGACAGACTAAAGTGGAAAGACTAAAGTGGAAAGACTAAAGTGGACAGACTATAGTGGAAAGACTAAAGTGGACAGACTAAAGTGGAAAGACTAAAGTGGAAAGACTAAAGTGGACAGACTAAAGTGGAAAGACTAAAGTGGAAAGACTCAATTGGACAGACTATAGTGGAAAGACTGAAGTGGAAAGACTAAAGTGGACAGACTATAGTGGAAAGACTAAAGTGGACAGACTAAAGTGGAAAGACTAAAGTGGAAAGACTAAAGTGGACAGACTATAGTGGATGACTATAGTGGAAAGACTAACTGGACAGACTAAAGCGGAAAGACTAAAGTGGAAAGACTAAATTGGACAGACTATAGTGGAAAGACTAAAGTGGACAGACTAAAGTGGAAAGACTAAAGTGGAAAGACTAAAGTGGACAGACTATAGTGGAAAGACTATAGTGGAAAGACTGTAGTGGACAGAATAAAGTGGAGACTATAGTGGAAAGACTAAAGTGGAAAGACTAAAGTGGACAGACTATAGTGGAAAGACTGAAGTGGACAGACTAAAGTGGAAAGACTAAAGTGGACAGACTATAGTGGAAAGAGTGTAGTGGACAGAATAAAGTGGAGACTATAGAGGAAAGACTAAAGTGGAAAGACTAAAGTGGACAGAGAGTATCGGAAAGACTAAAGTTGAAAGACTGTAGTGGACAGAATAAAGTGGAGACTATAGTGGAACGACTAAAGTGGAAAGACGAAAGTGGAAAGACTAAAGTGGACAGACTATAGTGGAAAGACTAAAGTGGACAGACTAAAGTGGACAGACTATAGTGGAAAGACTAAAGTGGAAAGACTAAACTTGACAGACTATAGTGGAAAGACTGAAGTGGACAGACTAAAGTGGAAAAACTAAAGTGGACAGAATAAAGTGGAAAAAATAAAGTGGAAAGACTAGATAAGTGGACAGACTATAGTGGAAAGACTATAGTGGAAAGACTATAGTGGAAAGACTGTAGTGGACAGAATAAAGTGGAGACTATAGTGGAAAGACTAAAGTTGACAGAGAATAGTGGAAAGACTAAAGTGGACAGACTATAGTGGAAAGACTATAGTGGAAAGACTGTAGTGGACAGAATAAAGTGAAGACTATAGTGGAAAGACTAAAGTGGACAGAGAATAGTGGAAAGACTAAATTGGAAAGACTGTGGTGGACAGAATAAAGTGGAGACTATAGTGGAAAGACTAAAGTGGAAAGACTAAAGTAGACAGACTATATTGGAAAGACTGAAGTGGAAAGACTGAGTGGACAGACTAAAGTGTACACACTCATGTGGACAGAATAAAGTGGAAAGACTAAAGTGGAAAGACTAAAGTGGATAGACTATAGTGGAAAGACTAAAGTGGACAGAATAAAGTGGAAAAAATAAAGTGGAAAGACTAGATAAGTGGACAGACTATAGTGGAAAGACTATAGTGGAAAGACTATAGTGGAAAGACTGTAGTGGACAGAATAAAGTGGAGACTATAGTGGAAAGACTAAAGTGGAAAGACTAAAGTGGACAGACTATAGTGGAAAGACTGAAGTGGACAGACTATAGTGGAAAGACTATAGTGGAAAGACTGTAGTGGACAGAATAAAGTGGAGACTATAGTGGAAAGACTAATGTGGACAGACTAAAGTGGAAAGACTAAAGTGGAAAGACTAAAGTGGACAGACTATAGTGGACAGACTAACTGGACAGACTAAAGCGGAAAGACTAAAGTGGAAAGACTAAAGTGGACAGACTATAGTGGACAGACTAACTGGACAGACTAAAGCGGAAAGACTAAAGTGGAAAGACTAAAGTGGACAGACTATAGTGGACAGACTAAAGTGGAAAGACTGAAGTGGACAGACTAAAGTGGAAAGACTAAAGTGGACAGACTATAGTGGAAAGAGTGTAGTGGACAGAATAAAGTGGAGACTATAGAGGAAAGACTAAAGTGGAAAGACTAAAGTGGACAGAGAGTATCGGAAAGACTAAAGTTGAAAGACTGTAGTGGACAGAATAAAGTGGAGACTATAGTGGAACGACTAAAGTGGAAACTCTAAAGTGGACAGACTATAGTGGAAAGACTGAAGTGGACACACTGAAGTGGACAGAATAAAGTGGAAAGACGAAAGTGGAAAGACTATAGTGGACAGACTATAGTGGAAAGACTAAAGTGGACAGACTAAAGTGGAGAGATTAAAGTGGAAAGACTAAAGTGGACAGACTATAGTGGAAAGATTATAGTGGAAAGACTGTAGTGGACAGAATAAAGTGGAGACTATAGTGGAAAGACTAAAGTGGACAGAGAATAGTGGAAAGACTAAAGTGGACAGACTAAAGTGGACAGACTCTAGTGGAAAGACTAAGTGGACAGACTAAAGCGGAAAGACTAAAGTGGAAAGACTAAAGTGGACAGACTATAGTGGAAAGACTAAAGTGGACAGACTAAAGTGGAAAGACTAAAGTGGACAGAGAATAGTGGAAAGACTAAAATGGATAGACTTTAGTGGAAAGACTAAAGTGGAAAGACTGTAGTGGACAGAAAAAAGTGGAGACTATAGTGGAAAGACTAAAGTGGAAAGACTAAACTTGACAGACTATAGTGGAAAGACTGAAGTGGACAGACTAAAGTGGAAAAACTAAAGTGGAAAGACTAAAGTGGACAGACTATAGTGGAAAGACTATAGTGGAAAGACTGTAGTGGACAGAATAAAGTGGAGACTATACTGGAAAGACTAAAGTTGACAGAGAATAGTGGAAAGACAAAAGTGGACAGACTATAGTGGAAAGACTATAGTGGAAAGACTGTAGTGGACAGAATAAAGTGGAGACTATAGTGGAAAGACTAAAGTGGACAGAAAATAGTGGAAAGACTAAAGTGGATAGACTTTAGTGGAAAGACTCTAGTGGAAAGACTGTAGTGGACAGAATAAAGTGGAGACTATAGTGGAAAGACTAAAGTGGAAAGACTAAACTTGACAGACTATAGTGGAAAGACTGAAGTGGACAGACTAAAGTGGAAAAACTAAAGTGGAAAGACTAAAGTGGACAGACTATAGTGGAAAGACTATAGTGGAAAGACTGTAGTGGACAGAATAAAGTGGAGACTATAGTGGAAAGACTAAAGTTGACAGAGAATAGTGGAAAGACTAAAGTGGAAAGACTATAGTGGAAAGACTATAGTGGAAAGACTGTAGTGGACAGAATAAAGTGAAGACTATAGTGGAAAGACTAAAGTGGACAGAGAATAGTGGAAAGACTAAATTGGAAAGACTGTGGTGGACAGAATAAAGTGGAGACTATAGTGGAAAGACTAAAGTGGAAAGACTAAAGTAGACAGACTATATTGGAAAGACTGAAGTGGAAAGACTGAGTGGACAGACTAAAGTGTACACACTCATGTGGACAGAATAAAGTGGAAAGACTAAAGTGGAAAGACTAAAGTGGATAGACTATAGTGGAAAGACTAAAGTGGACAGAATAAAGTGGAAAAAATAAAGTGGAAAGACTAGATAAGTGGACAGACTATAGTGGAAAGACTATAGTGGAAAGACTATAGTGGAAAGACTGTAGTGGACAGAATAAAGTGGAGACTATAGTGGAAAGACTAAAGTGGAAAGACTAAAGTGGACAGACTATAGTGGAAAGACTGAAGTGGACAGACTATAGTGGAAAGACTATAGTGGAAAGACTGTAGTGGACAGAATAAAGTGGAGACTATAGTGAAAAGACTAATGTGGACAGACTAAAGTGGAAAGACTAAAGTGGAAAGACTAAAGTGGACAGACTATAGTGGACAGACTATAGTGGAAAGACTAAAGTGGACAGACTAAAGTGGAAAGACTAAAGTGGAAGACTAAAGTGGACAGACTAAAGTGGAAAGACTAAAGTGGAAAGACTAAATTGGACAGACTATAGTGGAAAGACTAAAGTGGAAAGACTAAAGTGGACAGACTATAGTGGAAAGACTAAAGTGGACAGACTAAAGTGGAAAGACTAAAGTGGAAAGACTAAAGTGGACAGACTATAGTGGAAAGACTATAGTGGAAAGACTAACTGGACAGACTAAAGCGGAAAGACTAAAGTGGAAAGACTAAATTGGACAGACTATAGTGGAAAGACTAAAGTGGACAGACTAAAGTGGAAAGACTAAAGTGGAAAGACTAAAGTGGACAGACTATAGTGGAAAGACTATAGTGGAAAGACTGTAGTGGACAGAATAAAGTGGAGACTATAGTGGAAAGACTAAAGTGGAAAGACTAAAGTGGAAAGACTATAGTGGAAAGACTGAAGTGGACAGACTAAAGTGGAAAGACTAAAGTGGACAGACTATAGTGGAAAGACTGTAGTGGACAGAATAAAGTGGAGACTATAGAGGAAAGACTAAAGTGGAAAGACTAAAGTGGACAGAGAGTATTGGAAAGACTAAAGTTGAAAGACTGTAGTGGACAGAATAAAGTGGAGACTATAGTGGAACGACTAAAGTGGAAAGACTAAAGTGGACAGACTATAGTGGAAAGACTGAAGTGGAAAGACTCAGTGGACAGACTAAAGTGTACACACTGAAGTGGACAGAATAAAGTGGAAAGACGAAAGTGGAAAGACTAAAGTGGACAGACTATAGTGGAAAGACTAAAGTGGACAGACTAAATTGGAAAGATTAAAGTGGAAAGACTAAAGTGGACAGACTATAGTGGAAAGACTATAGTGGAAAGACTGTAGTGGACAGAATAAAGTGGAGACTATAGTGGAAAGACTAAAGTGGAAAGACTAAAGTGGACAGAGAATAGTAGGAGACTAAAGTGGACAGACTATAGTGGAAAGACTAAAGTGGACAGACTAAAGTGGAAAGACTAAAGTGGAAAGACTAAAGTGGACAGACTATATTGGAAAGACTATAGTGGAAAGACTAAAGTGGCCAGAGAATAGTGGAAAGACTAAAGTGGACAGACTATAGTGGAAAGACTATAGTGGAAAGACTGAAGTGGACACACTAAAGTGGAAAAACTAAAGTGGAAAGACTAAAGTGGACAGACTATAGTGGAAAGACTATAGTGGAAAGACTGTAGTGGACAGAATAAAGTGGAGACTATAGTGGAAAGACTAAAGTTGACAGAGAATAGTGGAAAGACTAAAGTGGACAGACTATAGTGGAAAGACTATAGTGGAAAGACTGTAGTGGACAGAATAAAGTGGAGACTATAGTGGAAAGACTAAAGTGGACAGAGAATAGTGGAAAGACTAAATTGGAAAGACTGTGGTGGACAGAATAAAGTGGAGACTATAGTGGAAAGACTAAAGTGGAAAGACTAAAGTGGACAGACTATATTGGAAAGACTGAAGTGGAAAGACTGAGTGGACAGACTAAAGTGTACACACTGAAGTGTACAGAATAAAGTGGAAAGACTAAAGTGGAAAGACTAAAGTGGATAGACTATAGTGGAAAGACTAAAGTGGATAGACTAAAGTGGAAAAACTAAAGTGGAAAGACTAGATAAGTGGACAGACTATAGTGGAAAGACTATAGTGGAAAGACTGTAGTGGACAGAATAAAGTGGACAGACTATAGTGGAAAGACTAAAGTGGACAGACTAAAGTGGAAAGACTAAAGTGGAAAGACTAAAGAGGACAGACTAAAGTGGAAAGACTAAAGTGGAAAGACTAAATTGGACAGACTATAGTGGAAAGACTAAAGTGGAAAGACTAAAGTGGACAGACTATAGTGGAAAGACTAAAGTGGACAGATTAAAGTGGAAAGACTAAAGTGGAAAGACTAAAGTGGACAGACTATAGTGGAAAGACTATAGTGGAAAGACTAACTGGACAGACTAAAGCGGAAAGACTAAAGTGGAAAGACTAAAGTGGACAGACTATAGTGGACAGACTAAAGTGGACAGACTAAAGTGGAAAGACTAAAGTGGAAAGACTAAAGTGGACAGACTATAGTGGAAAGACTATAGTGGAAAGACTGTAGTGGACAGAATAAAGTGGAGACTATAGTGGAAAGACTAAAGTGGAAAGACTAAAGTGGACAGACTATAGTGGAAAGACTGAAGTGGACAGACTAAAGTGGAAAGACTAAAGTGGACAGACTATAGTGGATAGACTGTAGTGGACAGAATAAAGTGGAGACTATAGAGGAAGACTAAAGTGGAAAGACTAAAGTGGACAGAGAGTATTGGAAAGACTAAAGTTGAAAGACTGTAGTGGACAGAATAAAGTGGAGACTATAGTGGAACGACTAAAGTGGAAAGACTAAAGTGGACAGACTATAGTGGAAAGACTGAAGTGGAAAGACTCAGTGGACAGACTAAAGTGTACACACTGAAGTGGACAGAATAAAGTGGAAAGACGAAAGTGGAAAAACTAAAGTGGACAGACTATGTTGGAAAGACTAAAGTGGACAGACTAAAGTGGAAAGATTAAAGTGGAAAGACTAAAGTGGACAGACTCTAGTGGAAAGACTATAGTGGAAGGACTGTAGTGGACAGAATAAAGTGGAGACTATGGTGGAAAGACTAAAGTGGAAAGACTAAAGTGGACAGAGAATAGTGGAAAGACTAAAGTGGACAGACTATAGTGGAAAGACTAAAGTGGACAGACTAAAGTGGAAAGACTAAAGTGGAAAGAAAAAAGTGGACAGACTATATTGGAAAGACTATAGTGAAAAGACTAAAGTGGCCAGAGAATAGTGGAAAGGAAAAAGTGGACAGACTATAGTGGAAAGACTATAGTGGAAAGACTGAAGTGGACAGACTAAAGTGGAAAAACTAAAGTGGAAAGACTAAAGTGGACAGACTATAGTGGAAAGACTATAGTGGAAAGACTGTAGTGGACAGAATAAAGTGGAGACTATAGTGGAAAGACTAAAGTTGACAGAGAATAGTGGAAAGACTAAAGTGGACAGACTATAGTGGAAAGACTATAGTGGAAAGACTGTAGTGGACAGAATAAAGTGGAGACTATAGTGGAAAGACTAAAGTGGACAGAGAATAGTGGAAAGACTAAATTGGAAAGACTGTGGTGGACAGAATAAAGTGGAGACTATAGTGGAAAGACTAAAGTGGAAAGACTAAAGTGGACAGACTATATTGGAAAGACTGAAGTGGAAAGACTGAGTGGACAGACTAAAGTGTACACACTGAAGTGAACAGAATAAAGTGGAAAGACTAAAGTGGAAAGACTAAAGTGGATAGACTATAGTGGAAAGACTAAAGTGGACAGACTAAAGTGGAAAAACTAAAGTGGAAAGACTAGATAAGTGGACAGACTATAGTGGAAAGACTATAGTGGAAAGACTGTAGTGGACAGAATAAAGTGGAGAATATAGTGGAAAGACTAAAGTGGAAAGACTAAAGTGGACAGACTATAGTGGAAAGACTGAAGTGGACAGACTATAGTGGAAAGACTATAGTGGAAAAGACTGTAGTGGACAGAATAAAGTGGAGACTATAGTGGAAAGACTAATGTGGACAGACTAAAGTGGAAAGACTAAAGTGGAAAGACTAAAGTGGACAGACTATAGTGGAAAGACTAAATTGGACAGACTAAAGTGGAAAGACTAAAGTGGAAAGACTAAAGTGGACAGACTAAAGTGTAAAGACTAAAGTGGAAAGACTAAATTGGACAGACTATAGTGGAAAGACTAAAGTGGAAAGACTAAAGTGGACAGACTATAGTGGAAAGACTATAGTGGAAAGACTAACTGGACAGACTAAAGCGGAAAGACTAAAGTGGAAAGACTAAATTGGACAGACTATAGTGGAAAGACTAAAGTGGACAGACTAAAGTGGAAAGACTAAAGTGGAAAGACTAAAGTGGACAGACTATAGTGGAAAGACTATAGTGGAAAGACTGTAGTGGACAGAATAAAGTGGAGACTATAGTGGAAAGACTAAAGTGGAAAGACTAAAGTGGACAGACTCTAGTGGAAAGACTGAAGTGGACAGACTAAAGTGGAAAGACTAAAGTGGACAGACTATAGTGGAAAGACTGTAGTGGGCAGAATAAAGTGGAGACTATAGAGGAAAGACTAAAGTGGAAAGACTAAAGTAGACAGAGAGTATTGGAAAGACTAAAGTTGAAAGACTGTAGTGGACAGAATAAAGTGGAGACTATAGTGGAACGACTAAAGTGGAAAGACTAAAGTGGACAGACTATAGTGGAAAGACTGAAGTGGAAAGACTCAGTGGACAGACTAAAGTGTACACACTGAAGTGGACAGAATAAAGTGGAAAGACGAAAGTGGAAAGACTAAAGTGGACAGACTATAGTGGAAAGACTAAAGTGGGCAGACTAAAGTGGAAAGATTAAAGTGGAAAGACTAAAGTGGACAGACTATAGTGGAAAGACTATAGTGGAAAGACTGTAGTGGACAGAATAAAGTGGAGACTATAATGGAAAGACTAAAGTGGAAAGACTAAAGTGGACAGAGAATAGTGGAAAGACTAAAGTGGACAGACTAAAGTGGACAGACTCTAGTGGAAAGACTAAGTGGACAGACTAAAGCGGAAAGACTAAAGTGGAAAGACTAAAGTGGACAGACTATAGTGGAAAGACTAAAGTGGACAGACTAAAGTGGAAAGACTAAAGTGGAAAGACTAAAGTGGACAGACTATAGTGGAAAGACTGTAGTGGACAGAATAAAGTGGAGACTATAGTGGAAAGACTAAAGTGGACAGAGAATAGTGGAAAGACTAAAGTGGATAGACTTTAGTGGAAAGACTATAGTGGAAAGACTGTAGTGGACAGAATAAAGTGGAGACTATAGTGGAAAGACTAAAGTGGAAAGACTAAACTTGACAGACTATAGTGGAAAGACTGAAGTGGACAGACTAAAGTGGAAAAACTAAAGTGGAAAGACTAAAGTGGACAGACTATAGTGGAAAGACTATAGTGGAAAGACTGTAGTGGACAAAATAAAGTGGAGACTATAGTGGAAAGACTAAAGTTGCCAGAGAATAGTGGAAAGACTAAAGTGGACAGACTATAGTGGAAAGACTATAGTGGAAAGACTGTAGTGGACAGAATAAAGTGGAGACTATAGTGGAAAGACTAAAGTGGAAAGACTAAAGTTGACAGAGAATAGTGGAAAGACTAAAGTGGAAAGACTGTAGTGGACAGAATAAAGTGGAGACTATAGTGGAAAGACTAAAGTCGACAGACTATAGTGGAAAGACTATAGTGGAAAGACTGTAGTGGACAGAATAAAGTGGAGACTGTAGTGGAAAGACTAAAGTGTTCAGAGAATAGTGGAAAGACTAAAGTCGATGGACTTCAGTGGAAAGACTATAGTGGAAAGACTGTAGTGGACAGAATAAAGTGGAGACTATAGTGGAAAGACTAAAGTTGACAGACTAAAGTGGACAGACTCTAGTGGAAAGACTGAGTGGACAGACTAAAGCGGAAAGACTAAAGTGGAAAGACTAAAGTGGGCAGACTATAGTGGAAAGACTAAAGTGGACAGACTAAAGTGGAAAGACTAAAGTGGACAGACTATAGTGGAAAGACTATAGTATAAAGACTGTAGTGGACAGAATAAAGTGGAGACTATAGTGGAAAGACTAAAGTGGACAGAGAATAGTGGAAAGACTAAAGTGGATAGATTTTAGTGGAAAGACTATAGTGGAAAGACTGTAGTGGACAGAATAAAGTGGAGACTATAGTGGAAAGACTAAAGTGGAAAGACTAAACTTGACAGACTATAGTGGAAAGACTGAAGTGGACAGACTAAAGTGGAAAAACTAAAGTGGAAAGACTAAAGTGGACAGACTATAGTGGAAAGACTATAGTGGAAAGATTGTAGTGGACAGAATAAAGTGGAGACTATAGTGGAAAGACTAAAGTTGACAGAGAATAGTGGAAAGACTAAAGTGGACAGACTATAGTGGAAAGACTATAGTGGAAACACTGTAGTGGACAGAATAAAGTGGAGACTATAGTGGAAAGACTAAAGTGGAAAGACTAAAGTTGACAGAGAATGGTGGAAAGACTAAAGTGGAAAGACTGTAGTGGACAGAATAAAGTGGAGACTATAGTGGAAAGACTAAAGTGGAAAGACTAAAGTCGACAGACTATAGTGGAAAGACTATAGTGGAAAGACTGTAGTGGACAGAATAAAGTGGAGACTATAGTGGAAAGACTATCGTGGAAAGACTGTAGTGGACAGAATAAAGTGGAGACTATAGTGGAAAGACTAAAGTTGACAGAGAATAGTGGAAAGACTATAGTAGACAGACTATAGTGGAAAGACTATAGTGGAAAGACTGTAGTGGACAGAATAAAGTGGAGACTATAGTGGAAAGACTAAAGTGGACAGAGAATTGTGGAAAGACTAAATTGGAAAGACTGTGGTGGACAGAATAAAGTGGAGACTATAGTGGAAAGACTAAAGTGGAAAGACTAAAGTGGACATACTATATTGGAAAGACTGAAGTGGAAAGACTGAGTGGACAGACTAAAGTGTACACATTGAAGTGGACAGAATAAAGTGGAAAGACTAAAGTGGAAAGACTAAAGTGGATAGACTATAGTGGAAAGACTAAAGTGGACAGACTAAAGTGGAAAAACTAAAGTGGAAAGACTAGATAAGTTTACAGACTATAGTGGAAAGACTATAGTGGAAAGACTGTAGTGGACAGAATAAAGTGGAGACTATAGTGGAAAGACTAAAGTGGAAAGACTAAAGTGGACAGACTATAGTGGAAAGACTGAAGTGGAAAGACTATAGTGGAAAGACTATAGTGGAAAGACTGTAGTGGACAGAATAAAGTGGAGACTATAGTGGAAAGGCTAATGTGGACAGAATTAAGTGGAAAGACTAAAGTGGAAAGACTAAAGTGGACAGACTATAGTGGAAAGACTAAAGTGGACAGACTAAAGTGGAAAGACTAAAGTGGACAGACTAAAGTGGAAAGACTAAAGTGGAAAGACTAAATTGGACAGACTATAGTGGAAAGACTAAAGTGGAAAGACTAAAGTGGACAGACTATAGTGGAAAGACTAAAGTGGACAGATTAAAGTGGAAAGACTAAAGTGGAAAGACTAAAGTGGAAAGACTAAAGTGGACAGACTATAGTGGAAAGACTATAGTGGAAAGACTAACTGGACAGACTAAAGCGGAAAGACTAAAGTGGAAAGACTAAATTTGAAAGACTATAGTGGACAGACTAAAGTGGACAGACTAAAGTGGAAAGACTAAAGTGGAAAGACTAAAGTGGACAGACTATAGTGGAAAGACTATAGTGGAAAGACTGTAGTGGACAGAAGAAAATGGAGACTATAGTGGAAAGACTAAAGTGGAAAGACTAAAGTGGACAGACTATAGTGGAAAGACTGAAGTGGACAGACTAAAGTGGAAAGACTAAAGTGGACAGACTATAGTGGAAAGACTGTAGTGGACAGAATAAAGTGGAGACTATAGAGGAAGACTAAAGTGGAAAGACTAAAGTGGACAGACTATAGTGGAAAGACTGAAGTGGAAAGACTCAGTGGACAGACTAAAGTGTACACACTGAAGTGGACAGAATAAAGTGGAAAGACGAAAGTGGAAAGACTAAAGTGGACAGACTAAAGTGGAGACTATAGTGGAAAGACTAAAGTGGAAAGACTAAAGTGGACAGACTAAAGTGGAAAGATTAAAGTGGAAAGACTAAAGTGGACAGACTATAGTGGAAAGACTATAGTGGAAGGACTGTAGTGGACAGAATAAAGTGGAGACTATAGTGGAAAGACTAAAGTGGAAAGACTAAAGTGGACAGAGAATAGTGGAAAGACTAAAGTGGACAGACTATAGTGGAAAGACTAAAGTGGACAGACTAAAGTGGAAAGACTAAAGTGGAAAGAAAAAAGTGGACAGACTATATTGGAAAGACTATAGTGGAAAGACTAAAGTGGCCAGAGAATAGTAGAAAGACTAAAGTGGACAGACTATAGTGGAAAGACTATAGTGGAAAGACTGAAGTGGACAGACTAAAGTGGAAAAACTAAAGTGGAAAGACTAAAGTGGACCGACTATAGTGGAAAGACTATAGTGGAAAGACTGTAGTGGACAGAATAAAGTGGGGACTATAGTGGAAAGACTAAAGTTGACAGAGAATAGTGGAAAGACTAAAGTGGACAGACTATAGTGGAAAGACTATAGTGGAAAGACTGTAGTGGACAGAATAAAGAGGAGACTATAGTGGAAAGACTAAAGTGGAAAGAGAATAGTGGAAAGACTAAATTGGAAAGACTGTGGTGGACAGAATAAAGTGGAGACTATAGTGGAAAGACTAAAGTGGAAAGACTAAAGTGGACAGACTATAGTGGAAAGACTGAAGTGGAAAGACTCAGTGGATAGACTAAAGTGTACACACTGAAGTGGACAGAATAAAGTGGAAAGACTAAAGTGGAAAGACTAAAGTGGATAGACTATAGTGGAAAGACTAAAGTGGACAGACTAAAGTGGAAAAACTAAAGTGGAAAGACTAGATAAGTGGACAGACTATAGTGGAAAGACTATAGTGGAAAGACTGTAGTGGACAGAATAAAGTGGAGACTCTAGTGGAAAGACTAAAGTGGAAAGACTAAAGTGGACAGACTATAGTGGAAAGACTGAAGTGGACAGACTATAGTGGAAAGACTATAGTGGAAAGACTGTAGTGGACAGAATAAAGTGGAGACTATAGTGGAAAGACTAAAGTGGACAGACTAAAGTGGACAGACTCTAGTGGAAAGACTAAGTGGACAGACTAAAGCGGAAAGACTATAGTGGAAAGACTAAAGTGGACAGACTATAGTGGAAAGACTAAAGTGGACAGAATAAAGTGGAAAGACTAAAGTGGAAAGACTAAAGTGGACAGACTATAGTGGAAAGACTATAGTGGAAAGACTGTAGTGGACAGAATAAAGTGGAGACTATAGTGGAAAGACTAAAGTTGACAGAGAATAGTGGAAAGATAAAAGTGGACAGACTATAGTGGAAAGACTATAGTGGAAAGACTGTAGTGGACAGAATAAAGTGGAGACTATAGTGGAAAGACTAAAGTGGAAAGACTAAAGTTGACAGAGAATAGTGGAAAGACTAAAGTGGAAAGACTGTAGTGGACAGAATAAAGTGGAGACTATAGTGGAAAGACTAAAGTGGAAAGACTAAAGTCGACAGACTATAGTGGAAAGACTATAGTGGAAAGACTGTAGTGGACAAAATAAAGTGGAGACTATAGTGGAAAGACTAAAGTGTTCAGAGAATAATGGAAAGACTAAAGTGGATAGACTTTAGTGAAAAGACTATAGTGGAAAGACTGTAGTGGACAGAATAAAGTGGAGACTATAGTGGAAAGACTAAAGTGGACAGACTAAAGTGGACAAACTCTAGTGGAAAGACTAAGTGGACAGACTAAAGCGGAAAGACTAAAGTGGAAAGACTAAAGTGGACAGACTATAGTGGAAAGACTAAAGTGGACAGACTAAAGTGGAAAGACTAAAGTGGAAAGACTAAAGTGGACAGACTATAGTGGACAGACTATAGTGTAAAGACTGTAGTGGACAGAATAAAGTGGAGACTATAGTGGAAAGACTAAAGTGGACAGAGAATAGTGGAAAGACTAAAGTGGATAGACTTTAGTGGAAAGCCTATAGTGGAAAGACTGTAGTGGACAGAATAAAGTGGAGACTATAGTGGAAAGACTAAAGTGGAAAGACTAAACTTGACACACTATAGTGGAAAGACTGAAGTGGACAGACTAAAGTGGAAAAACTAAAGTGGAAAGACTAAAGTGGACAGACTATAGTGGAAAGACTATAGTGGAAAGACTGTAGTGGACAGAATAAAGTGGAGACTATAGTGGTAAGACTAAAGTTGACAGAGAATAGTGGAAAGACGAAAGTGGACAGACTATAGTGGAAAGACTATAGTGGAAAGACTTTAGTGGACAGAATAAAGTGGAGACTATAGTGGAAAGACTAAAGTGGAAAGACTAAAGTTGACAGAGAATAGTGGAAAGACTAAAGTGGAAAGACTGTAGTGGACAGAATAAAGTGGAGACTATAGTGGAAAGACTAAAGTGGAAAGACTAAAGTCGACAGACTATAGTTTTAAGACTATAGTGGAAAGACTGTACTGGACAGAATAAAGTGGAGACTATATCGGAAAGACTAAAGTGGACAGAGAATAGTGGAAAGACTAAAGTGGATAGACTAAAGTGGACAGACTAGAGTGGAAAGACTATAGTGGAAAGACTGTAGTGGACAGAATAAAGTGGAGACTATAGTGGAAAGACTAAAGTTGACAGAGAATAGTGGAAAGACTAAAGTGGACAGACTATAGTGGAAAGACTATAGTGGAAAGACTGTAGTGGACAGAATAAAGTGGAGACTATAGTGGAAAGACTAAAGTGGAAAGACTAAAGTTGACAGAGAATAGTGGAAAGACTAAAGTGGAAAGACTGTAGTGGACAGAATAAAGTGGAGACTATAGTGGAAAGACTAAAGTGGAAAGACTGTAGTGGACAGAATAAAGTGGAGACTATAGTGGAAAGACTAAAGTGGAAAGACTAAAGTCGACAGACTATAGTGGAAAGACTATAGTGGAAAGACTGTAGTTGACAAAATAAAGTGGAGATTATAGTGGAAAGACTAAAGTGGATAGACTTTAGTGGAAAGACTATAGTGGAAAGACTTTAGTGGAAAGACTATAGTGGAAAGACTGTAGTGGACAGAATAAAGTGGAGACTATAGTGGAAAGAATAAAGTGGACAGACTAAAGTGGACAGACTCTAGTGGAAAGACTAAGTGGACAGACTAAAGCGGAAAGACTAAAGTGGAAAGACTAAAGTGGACAGACTATAGTGGAAAGACTAAAGTGGACAGACTAAAGTGGAAAGACTAAAGTGGAAAGACTAAAGTGGACAGACTATAGTGGACAGACTATAGTGTAAACACTGTAGTGGACAGAATAAAGTGGAGACTATAGTGGAAAGACTAAAGTGGACAGAGAATAGTGGAAAGACTACAGTGGATAGACTTTAGTGGAAAGACTATAGTGGAAAGACTGTAGTGGACAGAATAAAGTGGAGACTATAGTGGAAAGACTAAAGTGGAAAGACTAAACTTGACACACTATAGTGGAAAGACTGAAGTGGACAGACTAAAGTGGAAAAACTAAAGTGGAAAGACTAAAGTGGACAGACTATAGAGGAAAGACTATAGTGGAAAGACTGTAGTGGACAGAATAAAGTGGAGACTATAGTGGTAAGACTAAAGTTGACAGAGAATAGTGGAAAGACTAAAGTGGACAGACTATAGTGGAAAGACTATAGTGGAAAGACTGTAGTGGACAGAATAAAGTGGAGACTATAGTGGAAAGACTAAAGTGGAAAGACTAAAGTTGACAGAGAATAGTGGAAAGACTAAAGTGGAAAGACTGTAGTGGACAGAATAAAGTGGAGACTATAGTGGAAAGACTAAAGTGGAAAGACTAAAGTCGACAGACTATAGTGGAAAGACTATAGTGGAAAGACTGTAGTGGACAGAATAAAGTGGAGACTATAGTGGAAAGACTAAAGTGGACAGAGAATAGTGGAAAGACTAAAGTGGATAGACTTTAGTGGAAAGACTATAGTGGAAAGACTGTAGTGGACAGAATAAAGTGGAGACTATAGTGGAAAGACTAAAGTGGGAAGACTAAACTTGACAGACTATAGTGGAAAGACTGAAGTGGACAGACTAAAGTGGAAAAACTAAAGTGGAAAGACTAAAGTGGACAGACTATAGTGGAAATACTATAGTGGAAAGACTGTAGTGGACAGAATAAAGTGGAGACTATAGTGGAAAGACTAAAGTTGACAGAGAATAGTGGAAAGACCAGAGAATAGTGGAAAGACTAAATTGGAAAGACTGTGGTGGACAGAATAAAGTGGAGACTATAGTGGAAAGACTAAAGTGGAAAGACTAAAGTGGACAGACTATATTGGAAAGACTGAAGTGGAAAGACTGAGTGGACAGACTAAAGTGTACACACTGAAGTGGACAGAATAAAGTGGAAAGACTAAAGTGGAAAGACTAAAGTGGATAGACTATAGTGGAAAGACTAAAGTGGACAGACTAAAGTGGAAAAAACTAAAGTGGAAAGACTAGATAAGTGGACAGACTATAGTGGAAAGACTATAGTGGAAAGACTGTAGTGGACAGCATAAAGTGGAGACTATAGTGGAAAGACTAAAGTGGAAAGACTAAAGTGGACAGACTATAGTGGAAAGACTGAAGTGGACAGACTATAGTGGAAAGACTATAGTGGAAAGACTGTAGTGGACAGAATAAAGTGGAGACTATAGTGAAAAGACTAATGTGGACAGACTAAAGTGGACAGACTCTAGTGGAAAGACTAAGTGGACAGACTAAAGCGGAAAGACTAAAGTGGAAAGACTAAAGTGGACAGACTATAGTGGAAAGACTAAAGTGGACAGACTATAGTGGAAAGACTATAGTGGAAAGACTAACTGGACAGACTAAAGCGGAAAGACTAAAGTGGAAAGACTAAACTGGACAGACTATAGTGGAAAGACTAAAGTGGACAGACTATAGTGGAAAGACTATAGTGGAAAGACTGTAGTGGACAGAATAAAGTGGAGACTATAGTGGAAAGACTAAAGTGGAAAGACTATAGTGGAAAGACTTTAGTGGACAGAATAAAGTGGAGACTATAGTGGAAAGACTAAAGTGGAAAGACTAAAGTTGACAGAGAATAGTGGAAAGACTAAAGTGGAAATACTGTAGTGGACAGAATAAAGTGGAGACTATAGTGGAAAGACTAAAGTGGAAAGACTAAAGTCGACAGACTATAGTTTTAAGACTATAGTGGAAAGACTGTACTGGACAGAATAAAGTGGAGACTATATCGGAAAGACTAAAGTGGACAGAGAATAGTGGAAAGACTAAAGTGGATAGACTAAAGTGGACAGACTAGAGTGGAAAGACTATAGTGGAAAGACTGTAGTGGACAGAATAAAGTGAAGACTATAGTGGAAAGACTAAAGTTGACAGAGAATAGTGGAAAGACTAAAGTGGACAGACTATAGTGGAAAGACTATAGTGGAAAGACTGTAGTGGACAGAATAAAGTGGAGACTATAGTGGAAAGACTAAAGTGGAAAGACTAAAGTTGACAGAGAATAGTGGAAAGACTAAAGTGGAAAGACTGTAGTGGACAGAATAAAGTGGAGACTATAGTGGAAAGACTAAAGTGGAAAGACTGTAGTGGACAGAATAAAGTGGAGACTATAGTGGAAAGACTAAAGTGGAAAGACTAAAGTCGACAGACTATAGTGGAAAGACTATAGTGGAAAGACTGTAGTTGACAAAATAAAGTGGAGATTATAGTGGAAAGACTAAAGTGGATAGACTTTAGTGGAAAGACTATAGTGGAAAGACTTTAGTGGAAAGACTATAGTGGAAAGACTGTAGTGGACAGAATAAAGTGGAGACTATAGTGGAAAGAATAAAGTGGACAGACTAAAGTGGACAGACTCTAGTGGAAAGACTAAGTGGACAGACTAAAGCGGAAAGACTAAAGTGGAAAGACTAAAGTGGACAGACTATAGTGGAAAGACTAAAGTGGACAGACTAAAGTGGAAAGACTAAAGTGGAAAGACTAAAGTGGACAGACTATAGTGGACAGACTATAGTGTAAACACTGTAGTGGACAGAATAAAGTGGAGACTATAGTGGAAAGACTAAAGTGGACAGAGAATAGTGGAAAGACTACAGTGGATAGACTTTAGTGGAAAGACTATAGTGGAAAGACTGTAGTGGACAGAATAAAGTGGAGACTATAGTGGAAAGACTAAAGTGGAAAGACTAAACTTGACACACTATAGTGGAAAGACTGAAGTGGACAGACTAAAGTGGAAAAACTAAAGTGGAAAGACTAAAGTGGACAGACTATAGAGGAAAGACTATAGTGGAAAGACTGTAGTGGACAGAATAAAGTGGAGACTATAGTGGTAAGACTAAAGTTGACAGAGAATAGTGGAAAGACTAAAGTGGACAGACTATAGTGGAAAGACTATAGTGGAAAGACTGTAGTGGACAGAATAAAGTGGAGACTATAGTGGAAAGACTAAAGTGGAAAGACTAAAGTTGACAGAGAATAGTGGAAAGACTAAAGTGGAAAGACTGTAGTGGACAGAATAAAGTGGAGACTATAGTGGAAAGACTAAAGTGGAAAGACTAAAGTCGACAGACTATAGTGGAAAGACTATAGTGGAAAGACTGTAGTGGACAGAATAAAGTGGAGACTATAGTGGAAAGACTAAAGTGGACAGAGAATAGTGGAAAGACTAAAGTGGATAGACTTTAGTGGAAAGACTATAGTGGAAAGACTGTAGTGGACAGAATAAAGTGGAGACTATAGTGGAAAGACTAAAGTGGGAAGACTAAACTTGACAGACTATAGTGGAAAGACTGAAGTGGACAGACTAAAGTGGAAAAACTAAAGTGGAAAGACTAAAGTGGACAGACTATAGTGGAAATACTATAGTGGAAAGACTGTAGTGGACAGAATAAAGTTGAGACTATAGTGGAAAGACTAAAGTTGACAGAGAATAGTGGAAAGACCAGAGAATAGTGGAAAGACTAAATTGGAAAGACTGTGGTGGACAGAATAAAGTGGAGACTATAGTGGAAAGACTAAAGTGGAAAGACTAAAGTGGACAGACTATATTGGAAAGACTGAAGTGGAAAGACTGAGTGGACAGACTAAAGTGTACACACTGAAGTGGACAGAATAAAGTGGAAAGACTAAAGTGGAAAGACTAAAGTGGATAGACTATAGTGGAAAGACTAAAGTGAACAGACTAAAGTGGAAAAAACTAAAGTGGAAAGACTAGATAAGTGGACAGACTATAGTGGAAAGACTATAGTGGAAAGACTGTAGTGGACAGCATAAAGTGGAGACTATAGTGGAAAGACTAAAGTGGAAAGACTAAAGTGGACAGACTATAGTGGAAAGACTGAAGTGGACAGACTATAGTGGAAAGACTATAGTGGAAAGACTGTAGTGGACAGAATAAAGTGGAGACTATAGTGAAAAGACTAATGTGGACAGACTAAAGTGGACAGACTCTAGTGGAAAGACTAAGTGGACAGACTAAAGCGGAAAGACTAAAGTGGAAAGACTAAAGTGGACAGACTATAGTGGAAAGACTAAAGTGGACAGACTATAGTGGAAAGACTATAGTGGAAAGACTGTAGTGGACAGAATAAAGTGGAGACTATAGTGGAAAGACTAAAGTGGAAAGACTAAAGTGGACAGACTATAGTAGAAAGACTGAAGTGGACAGACAATATTGTAAAGACTATAGTGGAAAGACTGTAGTGGACAGAATAAAGTGGATACTATAGTGGAAAGACTAAAGTGGACAGAGAATAGTGGAAAGACTAAAGTGGATAGACTTTAGTGGAAAGACTATAGTGGAAAGACTGTAGTGGACAGAATAAAGTGGATACTATAGTGGAAAGACTAAAGTGGACAGAATAAAGTGGAGACTATAGTGGAAAGACTAAAGTGGAAAGACTAAAGTTGACAGAGAATAGTGGAAAGACTAAAGTGGAAAGACTGTAGTGGACAGAATAAAGTGGAGACTCTAGTGGAAAGACTAAAGTGGAAAGACTAAAGTCGACAGACTATAGTGGAAAGACTATAGTGGAAATACTGTAGTGGACAAAATAAAGTGGAGACTATAGTGGAAAGACTAAAGTGTTCAGAGAATAGTGGAAAGACTAAAGTGGATAGACTATAGTGGAAAGACTATAGTGGAAAGACTGTAGTGGACAGAATAAAGTGGAGACTATAGTGGAAAGACTAAAGTGGACAGAGAATAGTGGAAAGACTAAAGTGGACGGACTATAGTGGAAAGACTAAAGTGGAAAAACTAAAGTGGAAAGACTAAAGTGCACAGACTATAGTGGAAAGACTATAGTGGAAAGACTTTAGTGGACAGAATAAAGTGGAGACTATAGTGGAAAGACTAAAGTGGACAGAGAATAGTGGAAAGACTAAAGTGGACAGACTATAGTGGAAAGACTATAGTGGAAAGACTGTAGTGGACAGAATAAAGTGGAGACTATAGTGGAAAGACTAAAGTGGTAAAACTAAAGTGGACAGAAATTATTGGAAAGACTAAAGTGGAAGACTGTAGTGGACAGAATAAAGTGGAGACTATAGTGGAAAAACTGAAGTGGACAGAAAATGGTGGAAAGACTGAAGTGGACAGACTAAAGTGGACAGACTATAGTGGAAAGACTATAGTGGAAAGACTGTAGTGGACAGAATAAAGTGGAGACTATAGTGGAAAGACTAAAGTGGACAGAAATTATTGGAAAGACTAAAGTGGAAGACTGTAGTGGACAGAATAAAGTGGAGACTATAGTGGAAAAACTGAAGTGGACAGAAAATGGTGGAAAGACTGAAGTGGACAGACTAAAGTGGACAGACTATAGTGGAAAGACTATAGTGGAAAGACTGTAGTGGACAGAATAAAGTGGAGACTATAGTGGAAAGACTAAAGTGGAAAGACTAAACTTGACACACTATAGTGGAAAGACTGAAGTGGACAGAATAAAGTGGAAAGACCAAAGTGGAAGACTGTAGTGGACAGAATAAAGTGGAGACTATAGTTGAAAAACTAAAGTGGACAGAAATTATTGGAAAGACTAAAGTGGAAGACTGTAGTGGACAGAATAAAGTGGAGACTATAGTGGAAAAACTGAAGTGGACAGAAAATGGTGGAAAGACTGAAGTGGACAGACTAAAGTGGACAGACTATAGTGGAAAGACTATAGTGGAAAGACTGTAGTGGACAGAATAAAGTGGAGACTATAGTGGAAAGACTAAAGTGGAAAGACTAAACTTGACACACTATAGTGGAAAGACTGAAGTGGACAGAATAAAGTGGAAAGACTAAAGTGGAAAGACTAAAGTGGACAGACTATAGTGGAAAGACTAAAGTGGACAGACTAAAGTGTACACACTGAAGTGGACAGAATAAAGTGGAAAGACTAAAGTGGAAAGACTAAAGTGGATAGACTATAGTGGAAAGACTAAAGTGGACAGACTAAAGTGGACAGACTATAGTGGAAAGACTATAGTGGAAAGACTGTAGTGGACAGAATAAAGTGGAGACTATAGTGGAAAGACTAAAGTGGAAAGACTAAACTTGACACACTATAGTGGAAAGACTGAAGTGGACAGACTAAAGTGGAAAAACTAAAGTGGAAAGACTAAAGTGGACAGACTATAGTGGAAAGACTATAGTGGAAAGACTGTAGTGGACAGACTAAAGTGGAAAGACTAAAGTGGAAAGACTAAAGTGGACAGACTATAGTGGAAAGACTATAGTGGAAAGACTAACTGGACAGACTAAAGCGGAAAGACTAAAGTGGAAAGACTAAACTGGACAGACTATAGTGGAAAGACTAAAGTGGACAGACTAAAGTGGAAAGACTAAAGTGGAAAGACTAAAGTGGACAGACTATAGTGGAAAGACTATAGTGGAAAGACTAAAGTTGACAGAGAATAGTGGAAAGACTAAAGTGGAAACACTGTAGTGGACAGAATAAAGTGGAGACTATAGTGGAAAGACTAAAGTGGAAAGACTAAAGTCGACAGACTATAGTGGAAAGACTATAGTGGAAAGACTGTAGTGGACAGAATAAAGTGGAAAGACTAAAGTGGAAAGACTAAATTGGACAGACTATTGTGGAAAGACTATAGTGGAAAGACTGTAGTGGACAGAATAAAGTGGAGACTATAGTGGAAAGACTAAAGTGGTAAAACTAAAGTGGACAGAGATTATTGGAAAGACTAAAGTGGAAGACTGTAGTGGACAGAATAAAGTGGAGACTATAGTGGAAAAACTGAAGTGGACAGACTATGGTGGAAAGACTGAAGTGGAAAGACTCAGTGGACAGACTAAAGTGTACACACTGAAGTGGACAGAATAAAGTGGAAAGACTAAAGTGGAAAGACTAAAGTGGACAGACTATAGTGGAAAGACTAAAGTGGACAGACTAAAGTGTACACACTGAAGTGGACAGAATAAAGTGGAAAGACTAAAGTGGAAAGACTAAAGTGGATAGACTATAGTGGAAAGATTAAAGTGGACAGACTAAAGTGGACAGACTATAGTGGAAAGACTATAGTGGAAAGACTGTAGTGGACAGAATAAAGTGGAGACTATAGTGGAAAGACTAAAGTGGAAAGACTAAACTTGACACACTATAGTGGAAAGACTGAAGTGGACAGACTAAAGTGGAAAAACTAAAGTGGAAAGACTAAAGTGGACAGACTATAGTGGAAAGACTAAAGTTGACAGAGAATAGTGGAAAGACTAAAGTGGAAAGACTGTAGTGGACAGAATAAAGTGGAGACTATAGTGGAAAGACTAAAGTGGAAAGACTAAAGTCGACAGACTATAGTGGAAAGACTATAGTGGAAAGACTGTAGTGGACAGAATAAAGTGGAAAGACTAAAGTGGAAAGACTAAAGTGGACAGACTATAGTGGAAAGACTATAGTGAAAAGACTAACTGGACAGACTAAAGCGGAAAGACTAAAGTGGAAAGACTAAACTGGACAGACTATAGTGGAAAGACTAAAGTGGACAGACTAAACTTGACACACTATAGTGGAAATACTGAAGTGGACAGACTAAAGTGGAAAAACTAAAGTGGAAAGACTAAAGTGGACAGACTATAGTGGAAAGACTATAGTGGAAAGACTGTAGTGGACAGAATAAAGTGGAGACTATAGTGGAAAGACTAAAGTGGAAAGACTAAAGTCGACAGACTATAGTGGAAAGACTATAGTGGAAAGACTGTAGTGGACAGACTAAAGTGGAAAGACTAAAGTGGAAAGACTAAAGTGGACAGACTATAGTGGAAAGACTATAGTGGAAAGACTAACTGGACAGACTAAAGCGGAAAGACTAAAGTGGAAAGACTAAACTGGACAGACTATAGTGGAAAGACTAAAGTGGACAGACTAAAGTGGAAAGACTAAAGTGGAAAGACTAAAGTGGAAAGACTAAAGTGGACAGACTATAGTGGAAAGACTATAGTGGAAAGACTGTAGTGGACAGAATAAAGTGGAGACTATAGTGGAAAGACTAAAGTGGAAAGACTAAAGTGGACAGACTATAGTGGAAAGACTGAAGTGGACAGCCTAAAGTGGAAAGACTAAAGTGGACAGACTAAAGTGGAAAGACTATAGTGGAAAGACTATAGTGGACAGAATAAAGTGGAGACTATAGTGGAAAGACTAAAGTGGTAAAACTAAAGTGGACAGAGATTATTGGAAAGACTAAAGTGGAAGACTGTAGTGGACAGAATAAAGTGGATACTATAGTGGACAAACTGAAGTGGACAGACTATGGTGGAAAGACTGAAGTGGAAAGACTCAGTGGACAGACTAACGCGGAAGCTTCTGGTACAGCACACTGAGAATAAAGAGCGAAATTCTTACGTTTACGAAAGACTATAGTGGAAAGACTGTAATGGACAGAATAAAGTGGAAAGACTAAAGTGGAAAGACTAAAGTGGACAGACTATAGTGGAAAGACTATAGTGGAAAGACTAACTGGACAGACTAAAGCGGAAAGACTAAAGTGGAAAGACTAAACTGGACAGACTATAGTGGAAAGACTAAAGTGGACAGACTAAACTTGACACACTATAGTGGAAAGACTGAAGTGGACAGACTAAAGTGGAAAAACTAAAGTGGAAAGACTAAAGTGGACAGACTATAGTGGAAAGACTATAGTGGAAAGACTGTAGTGGACAGAATAAAGTGGAGACTATAGTGGTAAGACTAAAGTTGACAGAGAATAGTGGAAAGACTAAAGTGGACAGACTATAGTGGAAAGACTATAGTGGAAAGACTGTAGTGGACAGAATAAAGTGGAGACTATAGTGGAAAGACTAAAGTGGAAAGACTAAAGTTGACAGAGAATAGTGGAAAGACTAAAGTGGAAAGACTGTAGTGGACAGAATAAAGTGGAGACTATAGTGGAAAGACTAAAGTGGAAAGACTAAAGTCGACAGACTATAGTGGAAAGACTATAGTGGAAAGACTGTAGTGGACAGACTAAAGTGGAAAGACTAAAGTGGAAAGACTAAAGTGGACAGACTATACTGGAAAGACTATAGTGGAAAGACTAACTGGACAGACTAAAGCGGAAAGACTAAAGTGGAAAGTCTAACTGGACAGACTAAAGCGGAAAGACTAAAGTGGAAAGACTAAACTGGACAGACTATAGTGGAAAGACTAAAGTGGACAGACTAAAGTGGAAAGACTAAAGTGGAAAGGCTAAAGTGGAAAGACTATAGTGGAAAGACTGTAGTGGACAGAATAAATTGGAAAGACTAAAGTGGAAAGACTAAAGCGGACAGAGATTATTGGAAAGACTAAAGTGGAAGACTGTAGTGGACAGAATAAAGTGGATACTATAGTGGACAAACTGAAGTGGACAGACTATGGTGGAAAGACTGAAGTGGAAAGACTCAGTGGACAGACTAAAGTGTACACACTGAAGTGGACAGAATAAAGTGGAAAGACTAAAGTGGAAAGACTAAAGTGGATTGACTATAGAGGAAAGACTAAAGTGGACAGACTAAAGTGGACAGACTATAGTGGAAAGACTATAGTGGAAAGACTGTAGTGGACAGAATAAAGTGGAGACTATAGTGGAAAGACTAAAGTGGAAAGACTAAAGTTGACAGAGAATAGTGGAAAGACTAAAGTGGAAAGACTGTAGTGGACAGAATAAAGTGGAGACTCTAGTGGAAAGACTAAAGTGGAAAGACTAAAGTCGACAGACTATAGTGGAAAGACTATAGTGGAAAGACTGTAGTGGACAGAATAAAGTGGAGACTATAGTGGAAAGACTAAAGTGGTAAAACTAAAGTGGACAGAGATTATTGGAAAGACTAAAGTGGAAGACTGTAGTGGACAGAATAAAGTGGAGACTATAGTGGAAAAACTGAAGTGGACAGATAATGGTGGAAAGACTGAAGTGGAAAGACTCAGTGGACAGACTAAAGTGTACACACTGAAGTGGACAGAATAAAGTGGAAAGACTAAAGTGGAAAGACTAAAGTGGACAGACTATAGTGGAAAGACTAAAGTGGACAGACTAAAGTGTACACACTGAAGTGGACAGAATAAAGTGGAAAGACTAAAGTGGAAAGACTAAAGTGGATAGACTATAGTGGAAAGACTAAAGTGGACAGACTAAAGTGGACAGACTATAGTGGAAAGACTATAGTGGAAAGACTGTAGTGGACAGAATAAAGTGGAGACTATAGTGGAAAGACTAAAGTGGAAAGACTAAACTTGACACACTATAGTGGAAAGACTGAAGTGGACAGACTAAAGTGGAAAAACTAAAGTGGAAAGACTAAAGTGGACAGACTATAGTGGAAAGACTAAAGTTGACAGAGAATAGTGGAAAGACTAAAGTGGAAAGACTGTAGTGGAAAGAATAAAGTGGAGACTATAGTGGAAAGACTAAAGTGGAAAGACTAAAGTCGACAGACTATAGTGGAAAGACTATAGTGGAAAGACTGTAGTGGACAGAATAAAGTGGAAAGACTAAAGTGGAAAGACTAAAGTGGACAGACTATAGTGGAAAGACTATAGTGAAAAGACTAACTGGACAGACTAAAGCGGAAAGACTAAAGTGGAAAGACTAAACTGGACAGACTATAGTGGAAAGACTAAAGTGGACAGACTAAACTTGACACACTATAGTGGAAATACTGAAGTGGACAGACTAAAGTGGAAAAACTAAAGTGGAAAGACTAAAGTGGACAGACTATAGTGGAAAGACTATAGTGGAAAGACTGTAGTGGACAGAATAAAGTGGAGACTATAGTGGAAAGACTAAAGTGGAAAGACTAAAGCCGACAGACTATAGTGGAAAGACTATAGTGGAAAGACTGTAGTGGACAGACTAAAGTGGAAAGACTAAAGTGGAAAGACTAAAGTGGACAGACTATAGTGGAAAGACTATAGTGGAAAGACTAACTGGACAGACTAAAGCGGAAAGACTAAAGTGGAAAGACTAAACTGGACAGACTATAGTGGAAAGACTAAAGTGGACAGACTAAAGTGGAAAGACTAAAGTGGAAAGACTAAAGTGGAAAGACTAAAGTGGACAGACTATAGTGGAAAGACTATAGTGGAAAGACTGTAGTGGACAGAATAAAGTGGAGACTATAGTGGAAAGACTAAAGTGGAAAGACTAAAGTGGACAGACTATAGTGGAAAGACTGAAGTGGACAGCCTAAAGTGGAAAGACTAAAGTGGACAGACTAAAGTGGAAAGACTATAGTGGAAAGACTATAGTGGACAGAATAAAGTGGAGACTATAGTGGAAAGACTAAAGTGGTAAAACTAAAGTGGACAGAGATTATTGGAAAGACTAAAGTGGAAGACTGTAGTGGACAGAATAAAGTGGATACTATAGTGGACAAACTGAAGTGGACAGACTATGGTGGAAAGACTGAAGTGGAAAGACTCAGTGGACAGACTAACGCGGAAGCTTCTGGTACAGCACACTGAGAATAAAGAGCGAAATTCTTACGTTTACGAAAGACTATAGTGGAAAGACTGTAATGGACAGAATAAAGTGGAAAGACTAAAGTGGAAAGACTAAAGTGGACAGACTATAGTGGAAAGACTATAGTGGAAAGACTAACTGGACAGACTAAAGCGGAAAGACTAAAGTGGAAAGACTAAACTGGACAGACTATAGTGGAAAGACTAAAGTGGACAGACTAAACTTGACACACTATAGTGGAAAGACTGAAGTGGACAGACTAAAGTGGAAAAACTAAAGTGGAAAGACTAAAGTGGACAGACTATAGTGGAAAGACTATAGTGGAAAGACTGTAGTGGACAGAATAAAGTGGAGACTATAGTGGTAAGACTAAAGTTGACAGAGAATAGTGGAAAGACTAAAGTGGACAGACTATAGTGGAAAGACTATAGTGGAAAGACTGTAGTGGACAGAATAAAGTGGAGACTATAGTGGAAAGACTAAAGTGGAAAGACTAAAGTTGACAGAGAATAGTGGAAAGACTAAAGTGGAAAGACTGTAGTGGACAGAATAAAGTGGAGACTATAGTGGAAAGACTAAAGTGGAAAGACTAAAGTCGACAGACTATAGTGGAAAGACTATAGTGGAAAGACTGTAGTGGACAGACTAAAGTGGAAAGACTAAAGTGGAAAGACTAAAGTGGACAGACTATACTGGAAAGACTATAGTGGAAAGACTAACTGGACAGACTAAAGCGGAAAGACTAAAGTGGAAAGTCTAACTGGACAGACTAAAGCGGAAAGACTAAAGTGGAAAGACTAAACTGGACAGACTATAGTGGAAAGACTAAAGTGGACAGACTAAAGTGGAAAGACTAAAGTGGAAAGACTAAAGTGGAAAGACTATAGTGGAAAGACTGTAGTGGACAGAATAAATTGGAAAGACTAAAGTGGAAAGACTAAAGTGGACAGAGATTATTGGAAAGACTAAAGTGGAAGACTGTAGTGGACAGAATAAAGTGGATACTATAGTGGACAAACTGAAGTGGACAGACTATGGTGGAAAGACTGAAGTGGAAAGACTCAGTGGACAGACTAAAGTGTACACACTGAAGTGGACAGAATAAAGTGGAAAGACTAAAGTGGAAAGACTAAAGTGGATTGACTATAGAGGAAAGACTAAAGTGGAAAAACTAAAGTGGACAGACTATAGTGGAAAGACTATAGTGGAAAGACTGTAGTGGACAGAATAAAGTGGAGACTATAGTGGAAAGACTAAAGTGGAAAGACTAAAGTTGACAGAGAATAGTGGAAAGACTAAAGTGGAAAGACTGTAGTGGACAGAATAAAGTGGAGACTCTAGTGGAAAGACTAAAGTGGAAAGACTAAAGTCGACAGACTATAGTGGAAAGACTATAGTGGAAAGACTGTAGTGGACAAAATAAAGTGGAGACTATAGTGGAAAGACTAAAGTGTTCAGAGAATAGTGGAAAGACTAAAGTGGATAGACTATAGTGGAAAGACTATAGTGGAAAGACTGTAGTGGACAGAATAAAGTGGAGACTATAGTGGAAAGACTAAAGTGGACAGAGAATAGTGGAAAGACTAAAGTGGACGGACTATAGTGGAAAGACTAAAGTGGAAAAACTAGAGTGGAAAGACTAAAGTGCACAGACTATAGTGGAAAGACTATAGTGGAAAGACTGTAGTGGACAGAATAAAGTGGAGACTATAGTGGAAAGACTAAAGTGGACAGAGAATAGTGGAAAGACTAAAGTGGACAGACTATAGTGGAAAGACTATAGTGGAAAGACTGTAGTGGACAGAATAAAGTGGAGACTATAGTGGAAAGACTAAAGTGGTAAAACTAAAGTGGACAGAAATTATTGGAAAGACTAAAGTGGAAGACTGTAGTGGACAGAATAAAGTGGAGACTATAGTGGAAAAACTGAAGTGGACAGACTATGGTGGAAAGACTGAAGTGGACAGACTAAAGTGGACAGACTATAGTGGAAAGACTATAGTGGAAAGACTGTAGTGGACAGAATAAAGTGGAGACTATAGTGGAAAGACTAAAGTGGAAAGACTAAACTTGACACACTATAGTGGAAAGACTGAAGTGGACAGAATAAAGTGGAAAGACTAAAGTGGAAAGACTAGAGTGGACAGACTAAAGCGGAAAGACTAAAGTGGAAAGACTAAACTGGAGAGAATATAGTGGAAAGACTAAAGTGGACAGACTAAAGTGGAAAGACTAAAGTGGAAAGACTAAAGTGGACAGACTATAGTGGAAAGACTATAGTGGAAAGACTGTAGTGGACAGAATAAAGTGGAGACTATAGTGGAAAGACTAAAGTGGAAAGACTAAAGTGGACAGACTATAGTGGAAAGACTGAAGTGGACAGACTAAAGTGGAAAGACTAAAGTGGACAGACTATAGTGGAAAGACTATAGTGGAAAGACTATAGTGGACAGAATAAAGTGGAGACTATAGTGGAAAGACTAAAGTGGTAAAACTAAAGTGGACAGAGATTATTGGAAAGACTAAAGTGGAAGACTGTAGTGGACAGAATAAAGTGGATACTATAGTGGAAAAACTGAAGTGGACAGACTATGGTGGAAAGACTGAAGTGGAAAGACTCAGTGGACAGACTAAAGTGTACACACTGAAGTGGACAGAATAAAGTGGAAAGACTAAAGTGGAAAGACTAAAGTGGACAGACTATAGTGGAAAGACTAAAGTGTACACACTGAAGTGGACAGAATAAAGTGGAAAGACTAAAGTGGAAAGACTAAAGTGGATAGACTATAGTGGAAAGACTAAAGTGGAAAGACTAAAGTGGACAGACTATAGTGGAAAGACTATAGTGGAAAGACTGTAGTGGACAGAATAAAGTGGAGACTATAGTGGAAAGACTAAAGTGGTAAAACTAAAGTGGACAGAGATTATTGGAAAGACTAAAGTGGAAGACTGTAGTGGACAGAATAAAGTGGATACTATAGTGGAAAAACTGAAGTGGACAGACTATGGTGGAAAGACTGAAGTGGAAAGACTCAGTGGACAGACTAAAGTGTACACACTGAAGTGGACAGAATAAAGTGGAAAGACTAAAGTGGACAGACTATAGTGGAAAGACTAAAGTGGACAGACTAAAGTGTACACACTGAAGTGGACAGAATAAAGTGGAAAGACTAAAGTGGAAAGACTAAAGTGGATAGACTATAGTGGAAAGACTAAAGTGGAAAGACTAAAGTGGACAGACTATAGTGGAAAGACTATAGTGGAAAGACTGTAGTGGACAGAATAAAGTGGAGACTATAGTGGAAAGACTAAAGTGGAAAGACTAAACTTGACACACTATAGTGGAAAGACTGAAGTGGACAGACTAAAGTGGAAAAACTAAAGTGGAAAGACTAAAGTGGACAGACTATAGTTGAAAGACTAAAGTTGACAGAGAATAGTGGAAAGACTAAAGTGGAAAGACTGTAGTGGACAGAATAAAGTGGAGACTATAGTGGAAAGACTAAAGTGGAAAGACTAAAGTCGACAGACTATAGTGGAAAGACTATAGTGGAAAGACTGTAGTGGACAGAATAAAGTGGAAAGACTAAAGTGGAAAGACTAAATTGGACAGACTATAGTGGAAAGACTATAGTGGAAAGACTAACTGGACAGACTAAAGCGGAAAGACTAAAGTGGAAAGACTAAACTGGACAGACTATAGTGGAAAGACTAAAGTGGACAGACTAAACTTGACACACTATAGTGGAAATACTGAAGTGGACAGACTAAAGTGGAAAAACTAAAGTGGAAAGACTAAAGTGGACAGACTATAGTGGAAAGACTATAGTGGAAAGACTGTAGTGGACAGAATAAAGTGGAGACTATAGTGGAAAGACTAAAGTGGAAAGACTAAAGTCGACAGACTATAGTGGAAAGACTATAGTGGAAAGACTGTAGTGGACAGACTAAAGTGGAAAGACTAAAGTGGAAAGACTAAAGTGGACAGACTATAGTGGAAAGACTATAGTGGAAAGACTAACTGGACAGACTAAAGCGGAAAGACTAAAGTGGAAAGACTAAACTGGACAGACTATAGTGGAAAGACTAAAGTGGACAGACTAAAGTGGAAAGACTAAAGTGGAAAGACTAAAGTGGACAGACTATAGTGGAAAGACTATAGTGGAAAGACTGTAGTGGACAGAATAAAGTGGAGACTATAGTGGAAAGACTAAAGTGGAAAGACTAAAGTGGACAGACTATAGTGGAAAGACTGAAGTGGACAGACTAAAGTGGAAAGACTAAAGTGGACAGACTAAAGTGGAAAGACTATAGTGGAAAGACTATAGTGGACAGAATAAAGTGGAGACTATAGTGGAAAGACTAAAGTGGTAAAACTAAAGTGGACAGAGATTATTGGAAAGACTAAAGTGGAAGACTGTAGTGGACAGAATAAAGTGGATACTATAGTGGACAAACTGAAGTGGACAGACTATGGTGGAAAGACTGAAGTGGAAAGACTCAGTGGACAGACTAACGCGGAAGCTTCTGGTACAGCACACTGAGAATAAAGTGCGAAATTCTTACGTTTACGAAAGACTATAGTGGAAAGACTGTAATGGACAGAATAAAGTGGAAAGACTAAAGTGGAAAGACTAAAGTGGACAGACTATAGTGGAAAGACTATAGTGGAAAGACTAACTGGACAGACTAAAGCGGAAAGACTAAAGTGGAAAGACTAAACTGGACAGACTATAGTGGAAAGACTAAAGTGGACAGACTAAACTTGACACACTATAGTGGAAAGACTGAAGTGGACAGACTAAAGTGGAAAAACTAAAGTGGAAAGACTAAAGTGGACAGACTATAGTGGAAAGACTATAGTGGAAAGACTGTAGTGGACAGAATAAAGTGGAGACTATAGTGGAAAGACTAAATCGGAAAGACTAAAGTTGACAGAGAATAGTGGAAAGACTAAAGTGGAAAGACTGTAGTGGACAGAATAAAGTGGAGACTATAGTGGAAAGACTAAAGTGGAAAGACTAAAGTCGACAGACTATAGTGGAAAGACTATAGTGGAAAGACTGTAGTGGACAGACTAAAGTGGAAAGACTAAAGTGGAAAGACTAAAGTGGACAGACTATACTGGAAAGACTATAGTGGAAAGACTAACTGGACAGACTAAAGCGGAAAGACTAAAGTGGAAAGTCTAACTGGACAGACTAAAGCGGAAAGACTAAAGTGGAAAGACTAAACTGGACAGACTATAGTGGAAAGACTAAAGTGGACAGACTAAAGTGGAAAGACTAAAGTGGAAAGACTAAAGTGGAAAGACTATAGTGGAAAGACTGTAGTGGACAGAATAAAGTGGAAAGACTAAAGTGGAAAGACTAAAGTGGACAGAGATTATTGGAAAGACTAAAGTGGAAGACTGTAGTGGACAGAATAAAGTGGATACTATAGTGGACAAACTGAAGTGGACAGACTATGGTGGAAAGACTGAAGTGGAAAGACTCAGTGGACAGACTAAAGTGTACACACTGAAGTGGACAGAATAAAGTGGAAAGACTAAAGTGGAAAGACTAAAGTGGATTGACTATAGAGGAAAGACTAAAGTGGACAGACTAAAGTGGACAGACTATAGTGGAAAGACTATAGTGGAAAGACTGTAGTGGACAGAATAAAGTTGAGACTATAGTGGAAAGACTAAAGTGGAAAGACTAAACTTGACACACTATAGTGGAAAGACTGAAGTGGACTGACTAAAGTGGAAAACTAAAGTGGAAAGACTAAAGTGGACAGACTATAGTGGAAAGTCTATAGTGGAAAGACTGTAGTGGACAGAATAAAGTGGAGACTATAGTGGTAAGACTAAAGTTGACAGAGAATAGTGGAAAGACTAAAGTGGACAGACGATAGTGGAAAGACTATAATGGAAAGACTGTAGTGGACAGAATAAAGTGAGACTATAGTGGAAAGACTAAAGTGGAAAGACTAAACTGGACAGACTATAGTGGAAAGACTAAAGTGGACAGACTAAAGTGGAAAGACTAAAGTGGAAAGACTAAAGTGGAAAGACTATAGTGGAAAGACTGTAGTGGACAGAATAAAGTGGAAAGACTATAGTGGAAAGACTGTAGTGGACAGAATAAAGTGGAAAGACTAAAGTGGAAAGACTAAAGTGGACAGAGATTATTGGAAAGACTAAAGTGGAAGACTGTAGTGGACAGAATAAAGTGGATACTATAGTGGAAAAACTGAAGTGGACAGACTATGGTGGAAAGACTGAAGTGGAAAGACTCAGTGGACAGACTAAAGTGTACACACTGAAGTGGACAGAATAAAGTGGAAAGACTAAAGTGGAAAGACTAAAGTGGACAGACTATAGTGGAAAGACTAAAGTGGACAGACTAAAGTGTACACACTGAAGTGGACAGAATAAAGTGGAAAGACTAAATTTGAAAGACTAAAGTGGATAGACTATAGTGGAAAGACTAAAGTGGACAGACTAAAGTGGACAGACTTTAGTGGAAAGACTATAGTGGAAAGACTGTAGTGGACAGAATAAAGTGGAGACTATAGTGGAAAGACTAAAGTGGAAAGACTAAACTTAACACACTATAGTGGAAAGACTGAAGTGGACAGACTAAAGTGGAAAAACTAAAGTGGAAAGACTAAAGTGGAAAGACTAAAGTGGACAGACTATAGTGGAAAGACTATAGTGGAAAGACTGTAGTGGACAGAATAAAGTGGAGACTATAGTGGAAATACTAAAGTGGAAAGACTAAAGTGGAAAGACTAAAGTGGACAGACTATAGTGGAAAGACTATAGTGGAAAGACTGTAGTGGACAGAATAAAGTGGAGACTATAGTGGAAAGACTAAAGTGGAAAGACTAAAGTGGACAGACTATATTGTAAAGACTATAGTGGAAAGACTGTAGTGGACAGAATAAAGTGGATATTATAGTGAAAAGACTAAAGTGGACAGAGAATAGTGGAAAGACTAAAGTGGATAGACTTTAGTGGAAAGACTATAGTGGAAAGACTGTAGTGGACAGAATAAAGTGGATACTATAGTGGAAAGACTAAAGTGGACAGAGAATAGTGGAAAGACTAAAGTGGATAGACTTTAGTGGAAAGACTATAGTGGAAAGACTGTAGTGGACAGAATAAAGTGGAGACTATAGTGGAAAGACTAAAGTGGAAAGACTAAACTGGACAGACTATAGTGGAAAGACTGAAGTGGACAGACTAAAGTGGAAAAACTAAGGTGGAAAGACTAAAGTGGAAAGACAATAGTGGAAAGACTGTAGTGGACAGAATAAAGTGGATACTATAGTGGAAAGACTAAAGTGGACAGAGAATAGTGGAAAGACTAAAGTGGAAAGACTATAGTGGAAAGACTATAGTGGAAAGACTGTAGTGGACAGAATAAAGTGGAGACTATAGTGGAAAGACTAAAGTGGAAAGACTAAAGTGGACAGACTATAGTGGAAAGACTATAGTGGAAAGACTGTAGTGGACAGTATAAAGTGGAGACTAGAGTGGAAAGACTAAAGTGGACAGAGAATAGTGGAAAGACTAAAGTGGATCGACTATAGTGGAAAGACTAAAGTGGAAAAACTAAAGTGGAAAGACTAAAGTGCACAGACTATAGTGGAAAGACTGTAGTGGACAGAATAAAGTGGAGACTATAGTGGAAAGACTAAAGTGGACAGAGAATAGTGGAAAGACTAAAGTGGACAGACTATAGTGGATAGACTATAGTGGAAAGACTAAAGTGGACAGACTAAAGTGGACAGACTATAGTGGAAAGACTATAGTGGAAAGACTGTAGTGGACAGAATAAAGTGGAGACTATAGGGGAAAGACTAAATTGGAAAGACTAAACTTGACACACTATAGTGGAAAGACTGAAGTGGACAGACTAAAGTGGAAAAACTAAAGTGGAAAGACTAAAGTGGAAAGACTGTAGTGGACAGAATAAAGTGGAGACTATAGTGGTAAGACTAAAGTTGACAGAGAATAATGGAAAGACTAAACTTGACACAGTATAGTGGAAAGACTGAAGTGGACAGACTAAAGTGGAAAAACTAAAGTGGAAAGACTAAACTTGACATACTATAGTGGAAAGACTGAAGTGGACAGACTAAAGTGGAAAAACTAAAGTGGAAAGACTATAGTGGAAAGACTGTAGTGGACAGAATAAAGTGGAGACTATAGTGGAAAGACTAAAGTGGAAAGACTAAAGTGGACAGACTATAGTGGAAAGACAATAGTGGAAACACTAAAGTGGAAAGACTGTAGTGGACAGAATAAAGTGGAAAGACTAAAGTGGACAGAGAATAGTGGAAAGACTAAAGTGGATAGACTTTAGTGGAAAGACTATAGTGGAAAGACTGTAGTGGACAGAATAAAGTGGAGACTATGGTGGAAAGACTAAAGTGGAAAGACTAAAGTGGACAGACTATAGTGGAAAGACAATAGTGGAAAGACTGTAGTGGACAGAATAAAGTGGAGACTATAGTGGAAAGACTAAAGTTGACAGAGAAGAGTGGAAAGACTAAACTGGACAGACTATAGTGGAAAGACTATAGTGGAAAGACTGTAGTGGACAGAATAAAGTGGAGACTATAGTGGAAAGACTAAAGTGGACAGAGAATAGTGGAAAGACTAAATTGGAAAGACTGTGGTGGACAGAATAAAGTGGAGACTATAGTGGAAAGACTAAAGTGGAAAGACTAAAGTTGACAGACTATATTGGAAAGACTGAAGTGGAAAGACTGAGTGGACAGACTAAAGTGTACACACTGAAGTGGACAGAATAAAGTGGAAAGACTAAAGTGGAAAGACTAAAGTGGATAGACTATAGGGGAAAGACTAAAGTGGACAGACTAAAGTGGAAAAACTAAAGTGGAAAGACTAAATAAGTGGACAGACTATAGTGGAAAGACTATAGTGGAAAGACTGTAGTGGACAGAATAAAGTGGAGACTATAGTGGAAAGACTAAAGTGGAAAGACTAAAGTGGACAGACTATAGTGGAAAGACAATAGTGGAAAGACTGTAGTGGATAGAATAAAGTGGAGACTATAGTGGAAAGACTAAAGTTGACAGAGAATAGTGGAAAGACTAAAGTGGACAGACTATAGTGGAAAGACTATAGTGGAAAGACTGTAGTGGACAGAATAAAGTGGAGACTATAGTGGAAAGACTAAAGTGGACAGAGAATAGTGGAAAGACTAAATTGGAAAGACTGTGGTGGACAGAATAAAGTGGAGACTATAGTGGAAAGACTAAAGTGGAAAGACTAAAGTGGACAGACTATATTGGAAAGACTGAAGTGGAAAGACTGAGTGGACAGACTAAAGTGTACACACTGAAGTGGACAGAATAAAATTGAAAGACTAAAGTGGAAAGACTAAAGTGGATAGACTATAGTGGAAAGACTAAAGTGGACAGACTAAAGTGGAAAAACTAAAGTGGAAAGACTAGATAAGTGGACAGACTATAGTGGAAAGACTATAGTGGAAAGACTGTAGTGGACAGAAAAAAGTGGAGACTATAGTGGAAAGACTAAAGTGGAAAGACTAAAGTGGACAGACTATAGTGGAAAGACTGAAGTGGACAGACTATAGTGGAAAGACTATAGTGGAAAGACTGTACTGGACAGAATAAAGTGGAGACTATAGTGGAAAGACTGTAGTGAATAGAATAAAGTGGAGACTATAGTGGAAAGACTAAAGTTGACAGAGAATAGTGGAAAGACTAAAGTGGACAGACTATAGTGGAAAGACTATAGTGGAAAGACTGTAGTGGACAGAATAAAGTGGAGACTATAGTGGAAAGACTAAAGTGGACAGAGAATAGTGGAAAGACTAAATTGGAAAGACTGTGGTGGACAGAATAAAGTGGAGACTATAGTGGAAAGACTAAAGTGGAAAGACTAAAGTGGACAGACTATATTGGAAAGACTGAAGTGGAAAGACTGAGTGGACAGACTAAAGTGTACACACTGAAGTGGACAGAATAAAATTGAAAGACTAAAGTGGAAAGACTAAAGTGGATAGACTATAGTGGAAAGACTAAAGTGGACAGACTAAAGTGGAAAAACTAAAGTGGAAAGACTAGATAAGTGGACAGACTATAGTGGAAAGACTATAGTGGAAAGACTGTAGTGGACAGAAAAAAGTGGAGACTATAGTGGAAAGACTAAAGTGGAAAGACTAAAGTGGACAGACTATAGTGGAAAGACTGAAGTGGACAGACTAAAGCGGAAAGACTAAAGTGGAAAGACTAAAGTGGACAGACTATAGTGGAAAGACTAAAGTGGACAGACTAAAGTGGAAAGACTAAAGTGGAAAGACTAAAGTGGACAGACTATAGTGGAAAGACTATAGTGGAAAGACTAACTGGACAGACTAAAGCGGAAAGACTAAAGTGGAAAGACTAAACTGGACAGACTATAGTGGAAAGACTAAAGTGGACAGAATAAAGTGGAGACTATAGTGGAAAGACTAAAGTGGAAAGACTAAAGTGGACAGACTATAGTGGAAAGACTGAAGTGGACAGACAAAAGTGGAAAGACTAAAGTGGACAGACTATAGTGGAAAGACTATAGTGGAAAGACTATAGTGGACAGAATAAAGTGGAGACTATAGTGGAAAGACTAAAGTGGTAAAACTAAAGTGGACAGAGATTATTGGAAAGACTAAAGTGGAAGACTGTAGTGGACAGAATAAAGTGGATACTATAGTGGAAAAACTGAAGTGGACAGACTATGGTGGAAAGACTGAAGTGGAAATACTCAGTGGACAGACTAAAGTGTACACGCTGTTGTGGACAGAATAAAGTGGAAAGACTAAAGTGGAAAGACTAAAGTGGACAGACTATAGTGGAAAGACTAAAGTGGACAGACTAAAGTGTACACACTGAAGTGGACAGAATAAAGTGGAAAGACTAAATTTGAAAGACTAAAGTGGATAGACTATAGTGGAAAGACTAAAGTGGACAGACTAAAGTGGACAGACTTTAGTGGAAAGACTATAGTGGAAAGACTGTAGTGGACAGAATAAAGTGGAGACTATAGTGGAAAGACTAAAGTGGAAAGACTAAACTTGACACACTATAGTGGAAAGACTGAAGTGGACAGACTAAAGTGGAAAAACTAAAGTGGAAAGACTAAAGTGGACAGACTATAGTGGAAAGTCTATAGTGGAAAGACTGTAGTGGACAGAATAAAGTGGAGACTATAGTGGTAAGACTAAAGTTGACAGAGAATAGTGGAAAGACTAAAGTGGACAGACGATAGTGGAAAGACTATAGTGGAAAGACTGTAGTGGACAGAATAAAGTGGAGACTATAGTGGAAAGACTAAAGTGGAAAGACTAAAGTTGACAGAGAATAGTGGAAAGACTAAAGTGGAAAGACTGTAGTGGACAGAATAAAGTGGAGACTATAGTGGAAAGACTAAAGTGGAAAGACTAAAGTCGACAGACTATAGTGGAAAGACTATAGTGGAAAGACTGTAGTGGACAGAATAAAGTGGAAAGACTAAAGTGGAAAGACTAAAGTGGACAGACTATAGTGGAAAGACTATAGTGGAAAGACTAACTGGACAGACTAAAGCGGAAAGACTAAAGTGGAAAGACTAAACTGGACAGACTATAGTGGAAAGACTAAAGTGGACAGACTAAACTTGACACACTATAGTGGAAAGACTGAAGTGGACAGACTAAAGTGGAAAAACTAAAGTGGAAAGACTAAAGTGGACAGACTATAGTGGAAAGACTATAGTGGAAAGACTGTAGTGGACAGAATAAAGTGGAGACTATAGTGGTAAGACTAAAGTTGACAGAGAATAGTGGAAAGACTAAAGTGGACAGACTATAGTGGAAAGACTATATGGGAAAGACTGTAGTGGACAGAATAAAGTGGAGACTATAGTGGAAAGACTAAAGTGGAAAGACTAAAGTTGACAGAGAATAGTGGAAAGACTAAAGTGGAAAGACTGTAGTGGACAGAATAAAGTGGAGACTATAGTGGAAAGACTAAAGTGGAAAGACTAAAGTCGACAGACTATAGTGGAAAGACTATAGTGGAAAGACTGTAGTGGACAGACTAAAGTGGAAAGACTAAAGTGGAAAGACTAAAGTGGACAGACTATAGTGGAAAGACTATAGTGGAAAGACTAACTGGACAGACTAAAGCGGAAAGACTAAAGTGGAAAGACTAAACTGGACAGACTATAGTGGAAAGACTAAAGTGGACAGACTAAAGTGGAAAGACTAAAGTGGAAAGACTAAAGTGGACAGACTATAGTGGAAAGACTATAGTGGAAAGACTGTAGTGGACAGAAGAAAGTGGAGACTATAGTGGAAAGACTAAAGTGGAAAGACTAAAGTGGACAGACTATATTGTAAAGACTATAGTGGAAAGACTGTAGTGGACAGAATAAAGTGGATATTATAGTGAAAAGACTAAAGTGGACAGAGAATAGTGGAAAGACTAAAGTGGATAGACTTTAGTGGAAAGACTATAGTGGAAAGACTGTAGTGGACAGAATAAAGTGGATACTATAGTGGAAAGACTAAAGTGGACAGAGAATAGTGGAAAGACTAAAGTGGATAGACTTTAGTGGAAAGACTATAGTGGAAAGACTGTAGTGGACAGAATAAAGTGGAGACTATAGTGGAAAGACTAAAGTGGAAAGACTAAACTGGACAGACTATAGTGGAAAGACTGAAGTGGATAGACTAAAGTGGAAAAACTAAGGTGGAAAGACTAAAGTGGAAAGACAATAGTGGAAAGACTGTCGTGGACAGAATAAAGTGGATACTATAGTGGAAAGACTAAAGTGGACAGAGAATAGTGGAAAGACTAAAGTGGAAAGACTATAGTGGAAAGACTATAGTGGAAAGACTGTAGTGGACAGAATAAAGTGGAGACTATAGTGGAAAGACTAAAGTGGAAAGACTAAAGTGGACAGACTATAGTGGAAAGACTATAGTGGAAAGACTGTAGTGGACAGTATAGAGTGGAGACTAGAGTGGAAAGACTAAAGTGGACAGAGAATAGTGGAAAGACTAAAGTGGATCGACTATAGTGGAAAGACTAAAGTGGAAAAACTAAAGTGGAAAGACTAAAGTGCACAGACTATAGTGGAAAGACTGTAGTGGACAGAATAAAGTGGAGACTATAGTGGAAAGACTAAAGTGGACAGAGAATAGTGGAAAGACTAAAGTGGACAGACTATAGTGGAAAGACTATAGTGGAAAGACTGTAGTGGACAGAATAAAGTGGAGACTATAGTGGAAAGACTAAAGTGGTAAAACTAAAGTGGACAGAGATTATTGGGAAGACTAAAGTGGAAGACTGTAGTGGACAGAATAAAGTGGAGACTATAGTGGAAAAACTGAAGTGGACAGACTATGGTGGAAAGACTGAAGTGGAAAGACTCAGTGGACAGACTAAAGTGTACACACTGAAGTGGACAGAATAAAGTGGAAAGACTAAAGTGGAAAGACTAAAGTGGACAGACTATAGTGGAAAGACTAAAGTGGACAGACTAAAGTGTACACACTGAAGTGGACAGAATAAAGTGGAAAGACTAAAGTGGAAAGAGTAAAGTGGATAGACTATAGTGGAAAGACTAAAGTGGACAGACTAAAGTGGACAGACTATAGTGGAAAGACTATAGTGGAAAGACTGTAGTGGACAGAATAAAGTGGAGACTATAGTGGAAAGACTAAATTGGAAAGACTAAACTTGACACACTATAGTGGAAAGACTGAAGTGGACAGACTAAAGTGGACAGAGAATAGTGGAAAGACTAAACTTGACACACTATAGTGGAAAGACTGAAGTGGACAGACTAAAGTGGAAAAACTAAAGTGGAAAGACTAAACTTGACACACTATAGTGGAAAGACTGAAGTGGACAGACTAAAGTGGAAAAACTAAAGTGGAAAGACTATAGTGGAAAGACTGTAGTGGACAGAATAAAGTGGAGATTATAGTGGAAAGACTAAAGTGGAAAGACTAAAGTGGACAGACTATAGTGGAAAGACAATAGTGGAAAGACTAAAGTGGAAAGACTGTAGTGGACAGAATAAAGTGGAAAGACTAAAGTGGACAGAGAATAGTGGAAAGACTAAAGTGGATAGACTTTAGTGGAAAGACTATAGTGGAAAGACTGTAGTGGACAGAATAAAGTGGAGACTATAGTGGAAAGACTAAAGTGGAAAGACTAAAGTGGACAGACTATAGTGGAAAGACAATAGTGGAAAGACTGTAGTGGACAGAATAAAGTGGAGACTATAGTGGAAAGACTAAAGTTGACAGAGAATAGTGGAAAGACTACGCTGGACAGACTATAGTGGAAAGACTATAGTGGAAAGACTGTAGTGGACAGAATAAAGTGGAGACTATAGTGGAAAGACTAAAGTGGACAGAGAATAGTGGAAAGACTAAATTGGAAAGACTGTGGTGGACAGAATAAAGTGGAGACTATAGTGGAAAGACTAAAGTGGAAAGACTAAAGTTGACAGACTATATTGGAAAGACTGAAGTGGAAAGACTGAGTGGACAGACTAAGTGGAAAGACTAAAGTGGAAAGACTAAAGTGGATAGACTATAGTGGAAAGACTAAAGTGGACAGACTAAAGTGGAAAAACTAAAGTGGAAAGACTAAATAAGTGGACAGACTATAGTGGAAAGACTGCAGTGGACAGAATAAAGTGGAGACTATAGTGGAAAGACTAAAGTGGAAAGACTAAAGTGGACAGACTATAGTGGAAAGACAATAGTGGAAAGACTGTAGTGGACAGAATAAAGTGGAGACTATAGTGGAAAGACTAAAGTTGACAGAGAATAGTGGAAAGACTAAAGTGGACAGACTATAGTGGAAAGACTATAGTGGAAAGACTGTAGTGGACAGAATAAAGTGGAGACTATAGTGGAAAGACTAAAGTGGACAGAGAATAGTGGAAAGACTAAATTGGAAAGACTGTGGTGGACAGAATAAAGTGGAGACTATAGTGGAAACACTAAAGTGGAAAGACTAAAGTGGACAGACTATATTGGAAAGACTGAAGTGGAAAGACTGAGTGGACAGACTAAAGTGTACACACTGAAGTGGACAGAATAAAATTGAAAGATTAAAGTGGAAAGACTAAAGTGGATAGACTATAGTGGAAAGACTAAAGTGGACAGACTAAAGTCACTATAGTCTATCCACTTTAGTCTTTCCACTTTAGTCTTTCCACTTTATTCTGTCCACTTTAGTCTGTTCACTGAGTCTTTCCACTTCAGTCTTTCCACTATAGTCTGTCCACTTTCGTCTTTCCACTTCAGTCTTTCCACTACAGTCTCCACTTTATTTTGTCCACCACAGTCTTTCAAATTTAGCCTTTCCACTATTCTCTGTCCACTTTAGTCTTTCCACTATAGTCTCCACTTTATTCTGTCCACTACAGTCTTTCCACTATAGTCTTTCCACTATAGTCTGTCCACTTTAGTCTTTCCACTATTCTCTGTCCACTTTAGTCTTTCCACTGTAGTCTCCACTTTATTCTGTCCACTACAGTCTTTCCACTATAGTCTTTCTACTATAGTCTGTCCACTTTAGTCTTTCCACTTTAGTTTTTCCACTTTAGTCTGTCCACTTCAGTCTTTCCACTATAGTCTATCCACTTTATTCTGTCCACTTCAGTCTTTCCACTATAGTCTGTCCACTTTAGTCTTTCCACTTTAGTCTTTCCATTATAGTCTCCACTTTATTCCCTTCCACTTTAGTCTTTCCACTATAGTCTCCACTTTATTCTGTCCACTACAGTCTTTCCACTATAGTCTTTCCACTATAGTCTGTCCACTTTAGTCTTTCCATTTTAGTTTTTCCACTTTAGTCTGTCCACTTTAGCCTTTCCACTATAGTCTATCCACTTTAGTCTTTCCACTTTAGTCTTTCCACTTTATTCTGTCCACTTCAGTGTGTACACTTTAGTCTGTTCACTGAGTCTTTCCACTTCAGTCTTTCCACTATAGTCTGTCCACTTTCGTCTTTCCACTTCAGTCTTTCCACTACAGTCTCCACTTTATTTTGTCCACCACAGTCTTTCCAATTTAGCCTTTCCACTATTCTCTGTCCACTTTAGTCTTTCCACTATAGTCTCCACTTTATTCTGTCCACTACAGTCTTTCCACTATAGTCTGTCCACTTTAGTCTTTCCACTATTCTCTGTCCACTTTAGTCTTTCCACTATAGTCTCCACTTTATTCTGTCCACTACAGTCTTTCCACTATAGTCTTTCCACTATAGTCTGTCCACTTTAGTCTTTCCACTTTAGTTTTTCCACTTTAGTCTGTCCACATCAGTCTTTCCACTATAGTCTCCACTTTATTCTGTCCACTACAGTCTTTCCACTATAGTGTTTCCACTAAAGTCTATCCACTTTAGTCTTTCCACTATTCTCCGTCCACTTTAGTCTTTCCACTATAGTCTCCACTTTATTCTGTCCACTATAGTCTTTCCACTATAGTCTTTCCACTATAGTCTGTCCACTTTAGTCTTTCCACTTTAGTTTTTCCACTTTAGTCTGTCCACTTCAGTCTTTCCACTATAGTCTGTCCACTTTAGTCTTTCTACTTTAGTCTTTCCACTATAGTCTCCACTTTATTCTGTCCACTACAGTCTTTCCAATATAGTCTTTCCACTATAGTCTGTCCACTTTAGTCTTTCCACTATAGTCTGTCCACTTTAGTCTTTCCACTTTAGTCTTTCCGCTTTAGTCTGTCCAGTTAGTCTTTCCACTATAGTCTTTCCACTATAGTCTGTCCACTTTAGTCTTTCCACTTTAGTCCTTCCACTTTAGTCTTTCCACTTTAGTCTTTCCACTATAGTCTGTCCACTTTAGTCTTTCCACTTTAGTCTTTCCGCTTTAGTCTGTCCACTTAGTCTTTCCACTAGAGTCTGTCCACTTTAGTCTGTCCACTTTAGTCTTTCCACTATAGTCTTTCCACTATAGTCTGTCCACTTTAGTCTTTCCACTTTAGTCCTTCCACTTTAGTCTTTCCACTTTAGTCTTTCCACTATAGTCTGTCCACTTTAGTCTTTCCACTTTAGTCTTTCCGCTTTAGTCTGTCCACTTAGTCTTTCCACTAGAGTCTGTCCACTTTAGTCTGTCCACTTTAGTCTTTCCACTATAGTCTCCACTTTATTCTGTCCACTACAGTCTTTCCATTATAGTCTTTCCACTATAGTCTGTCCACTTTAGTCTTTCCACTTTAGTCTTTCCACTATAGTCTCCACTTTATTCTGTCCACTATAGTCTGTCCACTTTAGTCTTTCCACTATAGTCTGTCCACTTTAGTCTTTCCACTTTAGTCTTTCCGCTTTAGTCTGTCCACTTAGTCTTTCCGCTAGAGTCTGTCCACTTTAGTCTGTCCACTTTAGTCTTTCCACTATAGTCTCCACTTTATTCTGTCCACTACAGTCTTTCCATTATAGTCTTTCCACTATAGTCTGTCCACTTTAGTCTTTCCACTTTAGTCTTTCCACTATAGTCTCCACTTTATTCTGTCCACTAAAGTCTTTCCACTATAGTCTTTCCACTATAGTCTGTCCACTTTAGTCTTTCCACTTTAATCTTTCCACTTTAGTCTGTCCACTTTAGTCTTTCCAATATAGTCTGTCCACTTTAGTCTTTCCACTTTAGTTTTTCCACTTTAGTCTGTCCACTTCAGTCTTTCCACTATAGTCTGTCCAGTTTAGTCTTTCCACTTTAGTCTTTCCACTATAGTCTCCACTTTATTCTGTCCACTACAGTCTTACCACTATAGTCTTTCCACTAAAGTCTATCCACTTTAGTCTTTCCACTATTCTCTGTCCACTTTAGTCTTTCCACTATAGTCTCCACTTTATTCTTTCCACTACAGTCTTTCCACTATAGTCTTTCCACTATAGTCTGTCCACTGTAGTCTTTCCACTTTAGTCTTTCCACTATAGTCTCCACTTTATTCTGTCCACTACAGTCTTTCCACTATAGTCTGTCCACTTTAGTCTTTCCACTATTCTCTGTCCACTTTAGTCTTTCCACTATAGTCTTTCCAATATAGTCTGTCCACTTTAGTCTTTCCACTTTAGTCTTTCCACCTTAGTCTGTCCACTTTAGTCTTTCCACTATAGTCTGTCCACTTTAGTCTTTCCACTATTCTCTGTCCACTTTAGTCTTTCCACTTTAGTCTTTCCACTAGAGTCTCCACTTTATTCTGTCCACTAAAGTCTTTCCACTATAGTCTTTCCACTATAGTCTGTCCACTTTAGTCTTTCCACTTTAATATTTCCACTTTAGTCTGTCCACTTTAGTCTTTCCACTATAGTCTGTCCACTTTAGTCTTTCCACTTTAGTTTTTCCACTTTAGTCTGTCCACTTTAGTCTTTCCACTATAGTCTGTCCAGTTTAGTCTTTCCACTTTAGTCTTTCCACTATAGTCTCCACTTTATTCTGTCCACTACAGTCTTACCACTATAGTCTTTCCACTAAAGTCTATCCACTTTAGTCTTTCCACTATTCTCTGTCCACTTTAGTCTTTCCACTATAGTCTCCACTTTATTCTTTCCACTACAGTCTTTCCACTATAGTCTTTCCACTATAGTCTGTCCACTGTAGTCTTTCCACTTTAGTCTTTCCACTATAGTCTCCACTTTATTCTGTCCACTCCAGTCTTTCCACTTTAATCTTTCCACTATTCTCTGTCAACTTTAGTCTTTCCACTTTAGTCTTTCCACTATTGTCTCCACTTTATTCTGTCCACTACAGTCTTTCCACTATAGTCTGTCGACTTTAGTCTTTCCTCTATTCTCTGTCCACTTTAGTCTTTCCACTATAGTCTTTCCACTATAGTCTCCACTTTATTCTGTCCACTACAGTCTTTCCACTATAATCTTTCCACTAAAGTCTATCCACTTTAGTCTTTCCACTATTCTCTGTCCACTTTAGTCTTTCCACTATAGTCTCCACTTTATTCTGTCCACTACAGTCTTTCCACTATAGTCTTTCCACTATAGTCTGTCCACTGTAGTCTTCCCACTTTAGTCTTTCCACTATAGTCTCCACTTTTCTGTCCACTACAGTCTTTCCACTTTAGTCTTTCCACTATTCTCTGTCAACTTTAGTCTTTCCCCTTTAGTCTTTCCACTATAGTCTCCACTTTATTCTGTCCACTACAGTCTTTCCACTATAGTCTGTCCACTTTAGTCTTTCCACTATTCTCTGTCCACTTTAGTCTTTCCACTATAGTCTTTCCAATATAGTCTGTCCACTTTAGTCTTTCCACTTTAGTCTTTCCACCTTAGTCTCTCCACTTTAGTCTTTCCACTATAGTCTGTCCACTTTAGTCTTTCCACTATTCTCTGTCCACTTTAGTCTTTCCACTTTAGTCTTTCCACTATAGACTCCACTTTATTCTGTCCACTACAGTCTTTCCACTGTAGTCTTTCCACTATAATCTGTCCACTTTAGTCTTTCCACTTTAATCTTTCCACTTTAGTCTGTCCACTTTAGTCTTTCCACTATAGTCTGTCCACTTTAGTCTTTCCACTATAGTTTTTCCACTATAGTCTGTCCACTTTAGTCTTTCCACTTTAGTTTTTCCACTTTAGTCTGTCCACTTCAGTCTTTCCACTATAGTCTCCACTTTATTCTGTCCACTACAGTCTTTCCACTATAGTCTTTCCACTATAGTCTGTCCACTTATCTAGTCTTTCCACTTTAGTTTTTCCACTTTAGTCTGTCCACTTTAGTCTTTCCACTATAGTCTATCCACTTTAGTCTTTCCACTTTAGCCTTTCCACTATAGTCTTTCCACTATAGTCTGTCCACTTTAGTCTTTCCACTTTAGTCTTTCCGCTTTAGTCTGTCCAGTTAGTCTTTCGACTATAGTCTTTCCACTATAGTCTGTCCACTTTAGTCTTTCCACTTTATTCTGTCCACTTCAGTGTGTACACTTTAGTCTGTCCACTGAGTCTTTCCACTTCAGTCTTTCCACTTTAGTTTTTCCACTATTCTCTGTCAACTTTAGTCTTTCCACTTTAGTCTTTCCACTATAGTCTCCACTTTATTCTGTCCACTACAGTCTTTCCACTATAGTCTTTCCACTTTAGTCTGTCCACTTTAGTTTTTCCACTATAGTCTGTCCACTTTAGTCTTTCCACTTTAGTCTTTCCGCTTTAGTCTGTCCAGTTAGTCTTTCCACTATAGTCTTTCCACTATAGTCTGTCCACTTTAGTCTTTCCACTTTAGTCTTTCCACTTTAGTCTGTCCACTTTAGTCTTTTCACTATAGTCTGTCCACTTTAGTCTTTCCACTTTAGTCTTTGCGCTTTAGTCTGTCCACTTAGTCTTTCCACTAGAGTCTGTCCACTTTAGTCTTTCCACTATAGTCCCCACTTTTTTCTGTCCACTACAGTCTTTCCACTATAGTCTTTCCACTATAGTCTGTCCACTTTAGTCTTTCCACTTTAGTTTTTCCACTTTAGTCTGTCCACTTCAGTCTTTCCACTATAGTCTGTCCACTTGTCTTTCCACTTTAGTCTTTCCACTATAGTCTCCACTTTATTCTGTCCACTACAGTCTTTCCACTATAGTCTTTCCACTATAGTCTGTCCACTTATCTAGTCTTTCCACTTTAGTTTTTCCACTTTAGTCTGTCCACTTTAGTCTTTCCACTATAGTCTATCCACTTTAGTCTTTCCACTTTAGCCTTTCCACTATAGTCTTTCCACTATAGTCTGTCCACTATTCTCTGTCCACTTTAGTCTTTCCACTATAGTCTCCACTTTATTCTGTCCACTACAGTCTTTCCACTATAGTCTTTCTACTATAGTCTGTCCACTTTAGTTTTTCCACTTTAGTTTTTCTACTTTAGTCTGTCCACTTCAGTCTTTCCACTATAGTCTATCCACTTTATTCTGTCCACTTCAGTCTTTCCACTATAGTCTGTCCACTTTAGTCTTTCCACTATAGTCTATCCACTTTAGTCTTTCCACTTTAGTCTTTCCACTTTATTCTGTCCACTTTAGTCTGTTCACTGAGTCTTTCCACTTCAGTCTTTCCACTATAGTCTGTCCACTTTCGTCTTTCCACTTCAGTCTTTCCACTACAGTCTCCACTTTATTTTGTCCACCACAGTCTTTCAAATTTAGCCTTTCCACTATTCTCTGTCCACTTTAGTCTTTCCACTATAGTCTCCACTTTATTCTGTCCACTACAGTCTTTCCACTATAGTCTTTCCACTATAGTCTGTCCACTTTAGTCTTTCCACTATTCTCTGTCCACTTTAGTCTTTCCACTGTAGTCTCCACTTTATTCTGTCCACTACAGTCTTTCCACTATAGTCTTTCTACTATAGTCTGTCCACTTTAGTCTTTCCACTTTAGTTTTTCCACTTTAGTCTGTCCACTTCAGTCTTTCCACTATAGTCTATCCACTTTATTCTGTCCACTTCAGTCTTTCCACTATAGTCTGTCCACTTTAGTCTTTCCACTTTAGTCTTTCCATTATAGTCTCCACTTTATTCCCTTCCACTTTAGTCTTTCCACTATAGTCTCCACTTTATTCTGTCCACTACAGTCTTTCCACTATAGTCTTTCCACTATAGTCTGTCCACTTTAGTCTTTCCATTTTAGTTTTTCCACTTTAGTCTGTCCACTTTAGCCTTTCCACTATAGTCTATCCACTTTAGTCTTTCCACTTTAGTCTTTCCACTTTATTCTGTCCACTTCAGTGTGTACACTTTAGTCTGTTCACTGAGTCTTTCCACTTCAGTCTTTCCACTATAGTCTGTCCACTTTCGTCTTTCCACTTCAGTCTTTCCACTACAGTCTCCACTTTATTTTGTCCACCACAGTCTTTCCAATTTAGCCTTTCCACTATTCTCTGTCCACTTTAGTCTTTCCACTATAGTCTCCACTTTATTCTGTCCACTACAGTCTTTCCACTATAGTCTGTCCACTTTAGTCTTTCCACTATTCTCTGTCCACTTTAGTCTTTCCACTATAGTCTCCACTTTATTCTGTCCACTACAGTCTTTCCACTATAGTCTTTCCACTATAGTCTGTCCACTTTAGTCTTTCCACTTTAGTTTTTCCACTTTAGTCTGTCCACATCAGTCTTTCCACTATAGTCTCCACTTTATTCTGTCCACTACAGTCTTTCCACTATAGTGTTTCCACTAAAGTCTATCCACTTTAGTCTTTCCACTATTCTCCGTCCACTTTAGTCTTTCCACTATAGTCTCCACTTTATTCTGTCCACTATAGTCTTTCCACTATAGTCTTTCCACTATAGTCTGTCCACTTTAGTCTTTCCACTTTAGTTTTTCCACTTTAGTCTGTCCACTTCAGTCTTTCCACTATAGTCTGTCCACTTTAGTCTTTCTACTTTAGTCTTTCCACTATAGTCTCCACTTTATTCTGTCCACTACAGTCTTTCCAATATAGTCTTTCCACTATAGTCTGTCCACTTTAGTCTTTCCACTATAGTCTGTCCACTTTAGTCTTTCCACTTTAGTCTTTCCGCTTTAGTCTGTCCAGTTAGTCTTTCCACTATAGTCTTTCCACTATAGTCTGTCCACTTTAGTCTTTCCACTTTAGTCCTTCCACTTTAGTCTTTCCACTTTAGTCTTTCCACTATAGTCTGTCCACTTTAGTCTTTCCACTTTAGTCTTTCCGCTTTAGTCTGTCCACTTAGTCTTTCCACTAGAGTCTGTCCACTTTAGTCTGTCCACTTTAGTCTTTCCACTATAGTCTTTCCACTATAGTCTGTCCACTTTAGTCTTTCCACTTTAGTCCTTCCACTTTAGTCTTTCCACTTTAGTCTTTCCACTATAGTCTGTCCACTTTAGTCTTTCCACTTTAGTCTTTCCGCTTTAGTCTGTCCACTTAGTCTTTCCACTAGAGTCTGTCCACTTTAGTCTGTCCACTTTAGTCTTTCCACTATAGTCTCCACTTTATTCTGTCCACTACAGTCTTTCCATTATAGTCTTTCCACTATAGTCTGTCCACTTTAGTCTTTCCACTTTAGTCTTTCCACTATAGTCTCCACTTTATTCTGTCCACTATAGTCTGTCCACTTTAGTCTTTCCACTATAGTCTGTCCACTTTAGTCTTTCCACTTTAGTCTTTCCGCTTTAGTCTGTCCACTTAGTCTTTCCACTAGAGTCTGTCCACTTTAGTCTGTCCACTTTAGTCTTTCCACTATAGTCCCCACTTTTTTCTGTCCACTACAGTCTTTCCACTATAGTCTTTCCACTATAGTCTGTCCACTTTAGTCTTTCCACTTTAGTTTTTCCACTTTAGTCTGTCCACTTCAGTCTTTCCACTATAGTCTGTCCACTTGTCTTTCCACTTTAGTCTTTCCACTATAGTCTCCACTTTATTCTGTCCACTACAGTCTTTCCACTATAGTCTTTCCACTATAGTCTGTCCACTTATCTAGTCTTTCCACTTTAGTTTTTCCACTTTAGTCTGTCCACTTTAGTCTTTCCACTATAGTCTATCCACTTTAGTCTTTCCACTTTAGCCTTTCCACTATAGTCTTTCCACTATAGTCTGTCCACTATTCTCTGTCCACTTTAGTCTTTCCACTATAGTCTCCACTTTATTCTGTCCACTACAGTCTTTCCACTATAGTCTTTCTACTATAGTCTGTCCACTTTAGTTTTTCCACTTTAGTTTTTCTACTTTAGTCTGTCCACTTCAGTCTTTCCACTATAGTCTATCCACTTTATTCTGTCCACTTCAGTCTTTCCACTATAGTCTGTCCACTTTAGTCTTTCCACTATAGTCTATCCACTTTAGTCTTTCCACTTTAGTCTTTCCACTTTATTCTGTCCACTTTAGTCTGTTCACTGAGTCTTTCCACTTCAGTCTTTCCACTATAGTCTGTCCACTTTCGTCTTTCCACTTCAGTCTTTCCACTACAGTCTCCACTTTATTTTGTCCACCACAGTCTTTCAAATTTAGCCTTTCCACTATTCTCTGTCCACTTTAGTCTTTCCACTATAGTCTCCACTTTATTCTGTCCACTACAGTCTTTCCACTATAGTCTTTCCACTATAGTCTGTCCACTTTAGTCTTTCCACTATTCTCTGTCCACTTTAGTCTTTCCACTGTAGTCTCCACTTTATTCTGTCCACTACAGTCTTTCCACTATAGTCTTTCTACTATAGTCTGTCCACTTTAGTCTTTCCACTTTAGTTTTTCCACTTTAGTCTGTCCACTTCAGTCTTTCCACTATAGTCTATCCACTTTATTCTGTCCACTTCAGTCTTTCCACTATAGTCTGTCCACTTTAGTCTTTCCACTTTAGTCTTTCCATTATAGTCTCCACTTTATTCCCTTCCACTTTAGTCTTTCCACTATAGTCTCCACTTTATTCTGTCCACTACAGTCTTTCCACTATAGTCTTTCCACTATAGTCTGTCCACTTTAGTCTTTCCATTTTAGTTTTTCCACTTTAGTCTGTCCACTTTAGCCTTTCCACTATAGTCTATCCACTTTAGTCTTTCCACTTTAGTCTTTCCACTTTATTCTGTCCACTTCAGTGTGTACACTTTAGTCTGTTCACTGAGTCTTTCCACTTCAGTCTTTCCACTATAGTCTGTCCACTTTCGTCTTTCCACTTCAGTCTTTCCACTACAGTCTCCACTTTATTTTGTCCACCACAGTCTTTCCAATTTAGCCTTTCCACTATTCTCTGTCCACTTTAGTCTTTCCACTATAGTCTCCACTTTATTCTGTCCACTACAGTCTTTCCACTATAGTCTGTCTACTTTAGTCTTTCCACTATTCTCTGTCCACTTTAGTCTTTCCACTATAGTCTCCACTTTATTCTGTCCACTGCAGTCTTTCCACTATAGTCTTTCCACTATAGTCTGTCCACTTTAGTCTTTCCACTTTAGTTTTTCCACTTTAGTCTGTCCACATCAGTCTTTCCACTATAGTCTCCACTTTATTCTGTCCACTACAGTCTTTCCACTATAGTGTTTCCACTAAAGTCTATCCACTTTAGTCTTTCCACTATTCTCCGTCCACTTTAGTCTTTCCACTATAGTCTCCACTTTATTCTGTCCACTATAGTCTTTCCACTATAGTCTTTCCACTATAGTCTGTCCACTTTAGTCTTTCCACTTTAGTTTTTCCACTTTAGTCTGTCCACTTCAGTCTTTCCACTATAGTCTGTCCACTTTAGTCTTTCTACTTTAGTCTTTCCACTATAGTCTCCACTTTATTCTGTCCACTACAGTCTTTCCAATATAGTCTTTCCACTATAGTCTGTCCACTTTAGTCTTTCCACTATAGTCTGTCCACTTTAGTCTTTCCACTTTAGTCTTTCCGCTTTAGTCTGTCCAGTTAGTCTTTCCACTATAGTCTTTCCACTATAGTCTGTCCACTTTAGTCTTTCCACTTTAGTCCTTCCACTTTAGTCTTTCCACTTTAGTCTTTCCACTATAGTCTGTCCACTTTAGTCTTTCCACTTTAGTCTTTCCGCTTTAGTCTGTCCACTTAGTCTTTCCACTAGAGTCTGTCCACTTTAGTCTGTCCACTTTAGTCTTTCCACTATAGTCTTTCCACTATAGTCTGTCCACTTTAGTCTTTCCACTTTAGTCCTTCCACTTTAGTCTTTCCACTTTAGTCTTTCCACTATAGTCTGTCCACTTTAGTCTTTCCACTTTAGTCTTTCCGCTTTAGTCTGTCCACTTAGTCTTTCCACTAGAGTCTGTCCACTTTAGTCTGTCCACTTTAGTCTTTCCACTATAGTCTCCACTTTATTCTGTCCACTACAGTCTTTCCATTATAGTCTTTCCACTATAGTCTGTCCACTTTAGTCTTTCCACTTTAGTCTTTCCACTATAGTCTCCACTTTATTCTGTCCACTATAGTCTGTCCACTTTAGTCTTTCCACTATAGTCTGTCCACTTTAGTCTTTCCACTTTAGTCTTTCCGCTTTAGTCTGTCCACTTAGTCTTTCCACTAGAGTCTGTCCACTTTAGTCTGTCCACTTTAGTCTTTCCACTATAGTCTCCACTTTATTCTGTCCACTACAGTCTTTCCATTATAGTCTTTCCACTATAGTCTGTCCACTTTAGTCTTTCCACTTTAGTCTTTCCACTATAGTCTCCACTTTATTCTGTCCACTAAAGTCTTTCCACTATAGTCTTTCCACTATAGTCTGTCCACTTTAGTCTTTCCACTTTAATCTTTCCACTTTAGTCTGTCCACTTTAGTCTTTCCAATATAGTCTGTCCACTTTAGTCTTTCCACTTTAGTTTTTCCACTTTAGTCTGTCCACTTCAGTCTTTCCACTATAGTCTGTCCAGTTTAGTCTTTCCACTTTAGTCTTTCCACTATAGTCTCCACTTTATTCTGTCCACTACAGTCTTACCACTATAGTCTTTCCACTAAAGTCTATCCACTTTAGTCTTTCCACTATTCTCTGTCCACTTTAGTCTTTCCACTATAGTCTCCACTTTATTCTTTCCACTACAGTCTTTCCACTATAGTCTTTCCACTATAGTCTGTCCACTGTAGTCTTTCCACTTTAGTCTTTCCACTATAGTCTCCACTTTATTCTGTCCACTACAGTCTTTCCACTATAGTCTGTCCACTTTAGTCTTTCCACTATTCTCTGTCCACTTTAGTCTTTCCACTATAGTCTTTCCAATATAGTCTGTCCACTTTAGTCTTTCCACTTTAGTCTTTCCACCTTAGTCTGTCCACTTTAGTCTTTCCACTATAGTCTGTCCACTTTAGTCTTTCCACTATTCTCTGTCCACTTTAGTCTTTCCACTTTAGTCTTTCCACTATAGTCTCCACTTTATTCTGTCCACTAAAGTCTTTCCACTATAGTCTTTCCACTATAGTCTGTCCACTTTAGTCTTTCCACTTTAATATTTCCACTTTAGTCTGTCCACTTTAGTCTTTCCACTATAGTCTGTCCACTTTAGTCTTTCCACTTTAGTTTTTCCACTTTAGTCTGTCCACTTTAGTCTTTCCACTATAGTCTGTCCAGTTTAGTCTTTCCACTTTAGTCTTTCCACTATAGTCTCCACTTTATTCTGTCCACTACAGTCTTACCACTATAGTCTTTCCACTAAAGTCTATCCACTTTAGTCTTTCCACTATTCTCTGTCCACTTTAGTCTTTCCACTATAGTCTCCACTTTATTCTTTCCACTACAGTCTTTCCACTATAGTCTTTCCACTATAGTCTGTCCACTGTAGTCTTTCCAATTTAGTCTTTCCACTATAGTCTCCACTTTATTCTGTCCACTCCAGTCTTTCCACTTTAATCTTTCCACTATTCTCTGTCAACTTTAGTCTTTCCACTTTAGTCTTTCCACTATTGTCTCCACTTTATTCTGTCCACTACAGTCTTTCCACTATAGTCTGTCGACTTTAGTCTTTCCTCTATTCTCTGTCCACTTTAGTCTTTCCACTATAGTCTTTCCACTATAGTCTCCACTTTATTCTGTCCACTACAGTCTTTCCACTATAATCTTTCCACTAAAGTCTATCCACTTTAGTCTTTCCACTATTCTCTGTCCACTTTAGTCTTTCCACTATAGTCTCCACTTTATTCTGTCCACTACAGTCTTTCCACTATAGTCTTTCCACTATAGTCTGTCCACTGTAGTCTTCCCACTTTAGTCTTTCCACTATAGTCTCCACTTTTCTGTCCACTACAGTCTTTCCACTTTAGTCTTTCCACTATTCTCTGTCAACTTTAGTCTTTCCCCTTTAGTCTTTCCACTATAGTCTCCACTTTATTCTGTCCACTACAGTCTTTCCACTATAGTCTGTCCACTTTAGTCTTTCCACTATTCTCTGTCCACTTTAGTCTTTCCACTATAGTCTTTCCAATATAGTCTGTCCACTTTAGTCTTTCCACTTTAGTCTTTCCACCTTAGTCTCTCCACTTTAGTCTTTCCACTATAGTCTGTCCACTTTAGTCTTTCCACTATTCTCTGTCCACTTTAGTCTTTCCACTTTAGTCTTTCCACTATAGACTCCACTTTATTCTGTCCACTACAGTCTTTCCACTGTAGTCTTTCCACTATAATCTGTCCACTTTAGTCTTTCCACTTTAATCTTTCCACTTTAGTCTGTCCACTTTAGTCTTTCCACTATAGTCTGTCCACTTTAGTCTTTCCACTATAGTCTTTCCACTATAGTCTGTCCACTTTAGTCTTTCCACTTTAGTTTTTCCACTTTAGTCTGTCCACTTCAGTCTTTCCACTATAGTCTCCACTTTATTCTGTCCACTACAGTCTTTCCACTATAGTCTTTCCACTATAGTCTGTCCACTTATCTAGTCTTTCCACTTTAGTTTTTCCACTTTAGTCTGTCCACTTTAGTCTTTCCACTATAGTCTATCCACTTTAGTCTTTCCACTTTAGCCTTTACACTATAGTCTTTCCACTATAGTCTGTCCACTTTAGTCTTTCCACTTTAGTCTTTCCGCTTTAGTCTGTCCAGTTAGTCTTTCGACTATAGTCTTTCCACTATAGTCTGTCCACTTTAGTCTTTCCACTTTATTCTGTCCACTTCAGTGTGTACACTTTAGTCTGTCCACTGAGTCTTTCCACTTCAGTCTTTCCACTTTAGTTTTTCCACTATTCTCTGTCAACTTTAGTCTTTCCACTTTAGTCTTTCCACTATAGTCTCCACTTTATTCTGTCCACTACAGTCTTTCCACTATAGTCTTTCCACTTTAGTCTGTCCACTTTAGTTTTTCCACTATAGTCTGTCCACTTTAGTCTTTCCACTTTAGTCTTTTCGCTTTAGTCTGTCCAGTTAGTCTTTCCACTATAGTCTTTCCACTATAGTCTGTCCACTTTAGTCTTTCCACTTTAGTCTTTCCACTTTAGTCTGTCCACTTTAGTCTTTTCACTATAGTCTGTCCACTTTAGTCTTTCCACTTTAGTCTTTGCGCTTTAGTCTGTCCACTTAGTCTTTCCACTAGAGTCTGTCCACTTTAGTCTTTCCACTATAGTCCCCACTTTTTTCTGTCCACTACAGTCTTTCCACTATAGTCTTTCCACTATAGTCTGTCCACTTTAGTCTTTCCACTTTAGTTTTTCCACTTTAGTCTTTCCACTTCAGTCTTTCCACTATAGTCTGTCCACTTGTCTTTCCACTTTAGTCTTGCCACTATAGTCTCCACTTTATTCTGTCCACTACAGTCTTTCCACTATAGTCTTTCCACTATAGTCTGTCCACTTATCTAGTCTTTCCACTTTAGTTTTTCCACTTTAGTCTGTCCACTTTAGTCTTTCCACTATAGTCTATCCACTTTAGTCTTTCCACTTTAGTCTTTCCACTTCAATCTCCACTTTATTCTGTCCACTACAGTCTTTCCACTATAGTCTTTCCACTATAGTCTGTCTACTTTAGTCTTTCCACTATTCTCTGTCAACTTTAGTCTTTCCAGTATAGTCTCCACTTTATTCTGTCCACTACAGTCTTTCCACTATAGTCTTTCCACTATTCTCTGTCAACTTTAGTCTTTCCACTATAGTCTCCACTTTATTCTGTCCACTATAGTCTTTCCACTATAGTCTTTCCACTATAGTCTGTCCACTTTAGTCTTTCCACTTTAGTTTTTCCACTTTAGTCTGTCCACTTTAGTCTTTCCACTATAGTCTGTCCACTTTAGTCTTTCCACTATTCTCTGTCCACTTTAGTCTTTCCACTTTAGTCTTTCCACTATAGTCTCCACTTTATTCTGTCCACTACAGTCTTTCCACTTTAGTCTTTCCACTATAGTCTGTCCAGTTTAGTCTTTCCACTATAGTCTGTCCACTGTAGTCTTTCCACTTTAGTCTTTCCACTATAGTCTCCACTTTATTCTGTCCACTACAGTCTTTCCACTTTAGTCTTTCCACTATTCTCTGTCAACTTTAGTCTTTCCACTATAGTCTCCACTTTATTCTGTCCACTACAGTCTTTCCACTATAGTCCGTCCAGTTTAGTCTTTCCACTTTAGTCTTTCCACTTTAGTCTCCACTTTATTCTGTCCACTACAGTCTTTCCACTATAGTTTTTCCACTTTAGTCTGTCCACTTCAGTCTTTCCACTATAGTCCGTCCAGTTTAGTCTTTCCACTTTAGTCTTTCCACTTTAGTCTCCACTTTATTCTGTCCACTACCGTCTTTCCACTATAGTCTTTCCACTATAGTCTGTCCACTTTAGTCTTTCCACTTTAGTTTTTCCACTTTAGTCTGTCCACTTTAGTGTTTCCACTATAGTCTGTCCAGTTTAGTCTTTCCACTATAGTCTCCACTTTATTCTGTCCACTACAGTCTTTCCACTATAGTCTTTCCACTAAAGTCTATCCACTTTAGTCTTTCCACTATTCTCTGTCCACTTTAGTCTTTCCACTATAGTCTTTCCACTATAGTCTGTCCACTGTAGTCTTTCCACTTTAGTCTTTCCACTATAGTATCCACTTTATTCTGTCCACTACAGTCTTTCCACTTTAGTCTTTCCACTATTCTCTGTCAACTTTAGTCTTTCCACTTTAGTCTTTCCACTATAGTCTCCACATTATTCTGTTCACTACAGTCTTTCCACTATAGTCTTTCCACTATAGTCTGTCCACTTTAGTCTTCCCACTATTCTCTGTCCACTTTAGTCTTTCTACTATAGTCTTTCCAATATAGTCTGTCCACTTTAGTCTTTCCACTTTAGTCTTTCCACCTTAGTCTGTCCACTTTAGTCTTTCCACCAATGTCTGTCCACTTTAGTCTTTCCACTATTCTCTGTCCACTTTAGTCTTTCCACTTTAGTCTTTCCACTAAAGTCTCCACTTTATTCTGTCCACTACAGTCTTTCCACTATAGTTTTTCCACTATAGTCTGTCCACTTTAGTCTTTCCACTATTCTCTGTCCACTTTAGTCTTTCCACTATAGTCTCCACTTTATTCTGTCCACTAAAGTCTTTCCACTATAGTCTTTCCACTATAGTCTTTCCACTATAGTCTGTCCACTTTAATCTTTCCACTATAGTCTCCACTTTATTCTGTCCACTACAGTCTTTCCACTATAGTCTTTCCACTATAGTCTGTCCACTTTAGTCTTTCCACTATTCTCTGTCAACTTTAGTCTTTCCACTATAGTCTCCACTTTATTCTGTCCACTACAGTCTTTCCACTATAGTCTTTCCACTATAGTCTGTCCACTTTAGTCTTTCCACTTTAGTTTTTCCACTTTAGTCTGTCCACTTCAGTCTTTCAACTATAGTCTGTCCAGTTTAGTCTTTCCACTTTAGTCTTTCCACTATAGTCTCCACTTTATTCTGTCCACTACAGTCTTTCCACTATAATCTTTCCACTAAAGTCTATCTTTCCACTATTCTCTGTCAACTTTAGTTTTTCCACTATAGTCTCCACTTTATTCTGTCCACTACAGTCTTTCCACTATAGTCTTTCCACTTTTCTCTGTCAACTTTAGTCTTTCCACTTTAGTCTTTCCACTATAGTCTCCACTTTATTCTGTCCACTACAGTCTTTCCACTATAGTCTTTCCACTATAGTCTGTCCACTTTAGTCTTTCCACTTTAGTTTTTCCACTTTAGTCTGTCCACTTCAGTCTTTCCACTATAGTCTGTCCAGTTTAGTCTTTCCACTTTAGTCTTTCCACTTTAGTCTCCACTTTATTCTGTCCACTACAGTCTTTCCACTATAGTCTTTCCACTATAGTCTGTCCACTTTAGTCTTTCCACTTTAGTTTTTCCACTTTAGTCTGTCCACTTCAGTCTTTCCACTATAGTCTGTCCAGTTTAGTCTTTCCACTTTAGTCTTTCCACTTTAGTCTCCACTTTTTTCTGTCCACTACAGTCTTTCCACTATAGTCTTTAACTATAGTCTGTCCACTTTAGTCTTTCCACTTTAGTTTTTCCACTTTAGTCTGCCCACTTCAGTGTTTCCACTATAGTCTGTCCACTTTAGTCTTTCCACTATTCTCTGTCAACTTTAGTCTTTCCACTATAGTCTCCACTTTATTCTGTCCACTACAGTCTTTCCACTATAGTCTTTCCACTATAGTCTGTCCACTTTAGTCTTTCCACTTTAGTTTTTCCACTTTAGTCTGTCCACTTCAGTCTTTCAACTATAGTCTGTCCAGTTTAGTCTTTCCACTTTAGTCTTTCCACTATAGTCTCCACTTTATTCTGTCCACTACAGTCTTTCCACTATAATCTTTCCACTAAAGTCTATCTTTCCACTATTCTCTGTCAACTTTAGTCTTTCCACTATAGTCTCCACTTTATTCTGTCCACTACAGTCTTTCCACTATAGTCTTTCCACTTTTCTCTGTCAACTTTAGTCTTTCCACTTTATTCTTTCCACTATAGTCTCCACTTTATTCTGTCCACTACAGTCTTTCCACTATAGTCTTTCCACTATAGTCTGTCCACTTTAGTCTTTCCACTTTAGTTTTTCCACTTTAGTCTGTCCACTTCAGTCTTTCCACTATAGTCTGTCCAGTTTAGTCTTTCCACTATAGTCTTTCCACTAAAGTCTATCCACTTTAGTCTTTCCACTATTCTCTGTCCACTTTAGTCTTTCCACTATAGTCTTTCCACTATAGTCTGTCCACTGTAGTCTTTCCACTTTAGTCTTTCTACTATAGTATCCACTTTATTCTGTCCACTACAGTCTTTCCATTTTAGTCTTTCCACTATTCTCTGTCAACTTTAGTCTTTCCACTTTAGTCTTTCCACTATAGTCTCCACTTTATTCTGTTCACAACAGTCTTGCCACTATAGTCTTTCCACTATAGTCTGTCCACTTTAGTCTTCCCACTATTCTCTGTCCACTTTAGTCTTTCAACTATAGTCTTTCCGCTTTAGTCTGTCCAGTTAGTCTTTCGACTATAGTCTTTCCACTATAGTCTGTCCACTTTAGTCTTTCCACTTTATTCTGTCCACTTCAGTGTGTACACTTTAGTCTGTCCACTGAGTCTTTCCACTTCAGTCTTTCCACTTTAGTTTTTCCACTATTCTCTGTCAACTTTAGTCTTTCCACTTTAGTCTTTCCACTATAGTCTCCACTTTATTCTGTCCACTACAGTCTTTCCACTATAGTCTTTCCACTTTAGTCGGTCCACTTTAGTTTTTCCACTATAGTCTGTCCACTTCAGTCTTTCCACTTTAGTCTTTCCGCTTTAGTCTGTCCAGTTAGTCTTTCCACTATAGTCTTTCCACTATAGTCTGTCCACTTTAGTCTTTCCACTTTAGTCTTTCCACTTTAGTCGGTCCACTTTAGTCTTTTCACTATAGTCTGTCCACTTTAGTCTTTCCACTTTAGTCTTTGCGCTTTAGTCTGTCCACTTAGTCTTTCCACTAGAGTCTGTCCACTTTAGTCTTTCCACTATAGTCTCCACTTTTTTCTGTCCACTACAGTCTTTCCACTATAGTCTTTCCACTATAGTCTGTCCACTTTAGTCTTTCCACTTTAGTTTTTCCACTTTAGTCTGTCCACTTCAGTCTTTCCACTATAGTCTGTCCACTTGTCTTTCCACTTCAGTCTTTCCACTATAGTCTCCACTTTATTCTGTCCACTACAGTCTTTCCACTATAGTCTTGCCACTATAGTCTGTCCACTTATCTAGTCTTTCCACTTTAGTTTTTCCACTTTAGTCTGTCCACTTTAGTCTTTCCACTATAGTCTATCCACTTTAGTCTTTCCACTTTAGTCTTTCCACTTCAATCTCCACTTTATTCTGTCCACTACAGTCTTTCCACTATAGTCTTTCCACTATAGTCTGTCTACTTTAGTCTTTCCTCTATTCTCTGTCAACTTTAGTCTTTCCACTATAGTCTCCACTTTATTCTGTCCACAACAGTCTTTCCACTATAGTCTTTCCACTATTCTCTGTCAACTTTAGTCTTTCCACTATAGTCTCCACTTTATTCTGTCCACTATAGTCTTTCCACTATAGTCTTTCCACTATAGTCTGTCCACTTTAGTCTTTCCACTTTAGTTTTTCCACTTTAGTCTGTCCACTTTAGTCTTTCCACTATAGTCTGTCCAGTTAGTCTTTCGACTATAGTCTTTCCACTATAGTCTGTCCACTTTAGTCTTTCCACTTTATTCTGTCCACTTCAGTGTGTACACTTTAGTCTGTCCACTGAGTCTTTCCACTTCAGTCTTTCCACTTTAGTTTTTCCACTATTCTCTGTCAACTTTAGTCTTTCCACTATAGTCTCCACTTTATTCTGTCCACTACAGTCTTTCCACTATAGTCTTTCCACTTTAGTCTGTCCACTTTAGTTTTTCCACTATAGTCTGTCCACTTTAGTCTTTCCACTTTAGTCTTTCCGCTTTAGTCTGTCCAGTTAGTCTTTCCACTATAGTCTTTCCACTATAGTCTGTCCACTTTAGTCTTTCCACTTTAGTCTTTCCACTTTAGTCTGTCCACTTTAGTCTTTTCACTATAGTCTGTCCACTTTAGTCTTTCCACTTTAGTCTTTGCGCTTTAGTCTGTCCACTTAGTCTTTCCACTAGAGTCTGTCCACTTTAGTCTTTCCACTATAGTCTTTCCACTTTAGTCTGTCCACTTTAGTTTTTCCACTATAGTCTGTCCACTTTAGTCTTTCCACTTTAGTCTTTCCGCTTTAGTCTGTCCAGTTAGTCTGTCCAGTTAGTCTTTCGACTATAGTCTTTCCACTATAGTCTGTCCACTTTAATCTTTCAACTTTATTCTGTCCACTTCAGTGTGTACACTTTAGTCTGTCCACTGAGTCTTTCCACTTCAGTCTTTCCACTTTAGTTTTTCCACTATTCTCTGTCAACTTTAGTCTTTCCACTTTAGTCTTTCCACTATAGTCTCCACTTTATTCTGTCCACTACAGTCTTTCCACTATAGTTTTTCCACTTTAGTCTGTCCACTTCAGTCTTTCCACTATAGTCTGTCCACTTGTCTTTCCACTTTAGTCTTTCCACTATAGTCTCCACTTTATTCTGTCCACTACAGTCTTTCCACTATAGTCTTTCCACTATAGTCTGTCCACTTATCTAGTCTTTCCACTTTAGTTTTTCCACTTTAGTCTGTCCACTTTAGTCTTTCCACTATAGTCTATCCACTTTAGTCTTTCCACTTTAGTCTTTCCACTTCAATCTCCACTTTATTCTGTCCACTACAGTCTTTCCACTATAGTCTTTCCACTATAGTCTGTCTACTTTAGTCTTTCCACTATTCTCTTTCAACTTTAGTCTTTCCACTATAGTCTCCACTTTATTCTGTCCACTACAGTCTTTCCACTATAGTCTTTCCACTATTCTCTGTCAACTTTAGTCTTTCCACTATAGTCTCCACTTTATTCTGTCCACTATAGTCTTTCCACTATAGTCTTTCCACTACAGTCTGTCCACTTTAGTCTTTCCACTTTAGTTTTTCCACTTTAGGCTGTCCACTTTAGTCTTTCCACTATAGTCTGTCCACTTTAGTCTTTCCACTATTCTCTGTCCACTTTAGTCTTTCCACTTTAGTCTTTCCACTATAGTCTCCACTTTATTCTGTCCACTACAGTCTTTCCACTTTAGTCTTTCCACTATAGTCTCCACTTTATTCTGTCCACTACAGTCTTTCCACTTTAGTCTTTCCACTATTCTCTGTCAACTTTAGTCTTTCCACTATAGTCTCCACTTTATTCTGTCCACTACAGTCTTTCCACTATAGTCCGTCCAGTTTAGTCTTTCCACTTTAGTCTTTCCACTTTAGTCTCCACTTTATTCTGTCCACTACAGTCTTTCCACTATAGTTTTTCCACTTTAGTCTGTCCACTTCAGTCTTTCCACTATAGTCCGTCCAGTTTAGTCTTTCCACTTTAGTCTTTCCACTTTAGTCTCCACTTTATTCTGTCCACTACCGTCTTTTCACTATAGTCTTTCCACTATAGTCTGTCCACTTTAGTCTTTCCACTTTAGTTTTTCCTCTTTAGTCTGTCCACTTCAGTGTTTCCACTATAGTCTGTCCAGTTTAGTCTTTCCACTATAGTCTCCACTGTATTCTGTCCACTACGGTCTTTCCACTATAGTCTTTCCACTAAAGTCTATCCACTTTAGTCTTTCCACTATTCTCTGTCCACTTTAGTCTTTCCACTATAGTCTTTCCACTATAGTCTGTCCACTGTAGTCTTTCCACTTTAGTCTTTCCACTATAGTATCCACTTTATTCTGTCCACTACAGTCTTTCCACTATTCTCTGTCAACTTTAGTCTTTCCACTTTAGTCTTTCCACTATAGTCTCCACTTTATTCTGTTCACTACAGTCTTTCCACTATAGTCTTTCCACTATAGTCTGTCCACTTTAGTCTTCCCACTATTCTCTGTCCACTTTAGTCTTTCCACTATAGTCTTTCCAATATAGTCTGTCCACTTTAGTCTTTCCACTTTAGTCTTTCCACCTTAGTCTGTCCACTTTAGTCTTTAGACCAATGTCTGTCCACTTTAGTCTTTCCACTATTCTCTGTCCACTTTAGTCTTTCCACTTTAGTCTTTCCACTATAGTCTCCACTTTATTCTGTCCACTACAGTCTTTCCACTATAGTTTTTCCACTATAGTCTGTCCACTTTAGTCTTTCCACTATTCTCTGTCCACTTTAGTCTTTCCACTATAGTCTCCACTTTATTCTGTCCACTAAAGTCTTTCCACTATAGTCTTTCCACTATAGTCTTTCCACTATAGTCTGTCCACTTGAGTCTTTCCACTATAGTCTCCACTTTATTCTGTCCACTACAGTCTTTCCACTATAGTCTTTCCACAATAGTCTGTCCACTTTAGTCTTTCCACTATTCTCTGTCAACTTTAGTCTTTCCGCTATAGTCTCCACTTTATTCTGTCCACTACAGTCTTTCCACTATAGTCTTTCCACTATAGTCTGTCCACTTTAGTCTTTCCACTTTAGTTTTTCCACTTTAGTCTGTCCACTTCAGTCTTTCAACTATAGTCTGTCCAGTTTAGTCTTTCCACTTTAGTCTTTCCACTATAGTCTTCACTTTATTTTGTCCACTACAGTCTTTCCACTATAATCTTTCCACTAACGTCTATCTTTCCACTATTCTCTGTCAACTTTAGTCTTTCCACTATAGTCTCCACTTTATTCTGTCCACTACAGTCTTTCCACTATAGTCTTTCCACTTTTCTCTGTCAACTTTAGTCTTTCCACTTTAGTCTTTCCACTATAGTCTCCACTTTATTCTGTCCACTACAGTCTTTCCACTATAGTCTTTCCACTATAGTCTGTCCACTTTAGTCTTTCCACTTTAGTTTTTCCACTTTAGTCTGTCCACTTCAGTCTTTCCACTATAGTCTGTCCAGTTTAGTCTTTCCACTTTAGTCTTTCCACTTTAGTCTCCACTTTTTTCTGTCCACTACAGTCTTTCCACTATAGTCTTTAACTATAGTCTGTCCACTTTAGTCTTTCCACTTTAGTTTTTCCACTTTAGTCTGTCCACTTCAGTGTTTCCACTATAGTCTGTCCAGTTTAGTCTTTCCACTATAGTCTCCACTTTATTCTGTCCACTACAGTCTTTCCACTATAGTCTTTCCACTAAAGTCTATCCACTTTAGTCTTTCCACTATTCTCTGTCCACTTTAGTCTTTCCACTATAGTCTGTCCACTGTAGTCTTTCCACTTTAGTCTTTCCACTATAGTATCCACTTTATTCTGTCCACTACAGTCTTTCCACTTTAGTCTTTCCACTATTCTCTGTCAACTTTAGTCTTTCCACTTTAGTCTTTCCACTATAGTCTCCACTTTATTCTGTTCACTACAGTCTTTCCACTATAGTCTTTCCACTATAGTCTGTCCACTTTAGTCTTCCCACTATTCTCTGTCCACTTTAGTCTTTCCACTATAGTCTTTCCAATATAGTCTGTCCACTTTAGTCTTTCCACTTTAGTCTTTCCACCTTAGTCTGTCCACTTTAGTCTTTCCACCAATGTCTGTCCACTTTAGTCTTTCCACTATTCTCTGTCCACTTTAGTCTTTCCACTTTAGTCTTTCCACTATAGTCTCCACTTTATTCTGTCCACTACAGTCTTTCCACTATAGTTTTTCCACTATAGTCTGTCCACTTTAGTCTTTCCACTATTCTCTGTCCACTTTAGTCTTTCCACTATAGTCTCCACTTTATTCTGTCCACTAAAGTCTTTCCACTATAGTCTTTCCACTATAGTCTGTCCACTTTAATTTTTCCACTTTAGTATTTCCACTTTAGTCTGTCCACTTCAGTCTTTCCACTATAGTCTGTCCAGTTTAGTCTTTCCACTTTAGTCTTTCCACTATAGTCTCCACTTTATTCTGTCCACTACAGTCTTTCTACCATATTCTTTCCACTAAAGTCTATCCACTTTAGTCTTTCCACTATTCTCTGTCCACTTTAGTCTTTCCACTATAGTCTCCACTTTATTCTGTCCACTACAGTCTTTCCACTATAGTCTTTCCACTATAGTCTGTCCACTTCAGTCTTTCCACTTTAGTCTTTAGTCTTTCCACTATAGTCTTTCCACTATAGTCTGTCCACTTTAGTCTTTCCACTTTAGTTTTTCCACTTTAGTCTGTCCACTTCAGTCTTTCCACTATAGTCTGTCCACTTTAGTCTTTCCACTTTAGTCTTTCCACTATAGTCTCCACTTTATTCTGTCCACTACAGTCTTTCCACTATAGTCTTTCCACTATAGTCTGTCCACTTTAGTCTTTCCACTTTAGTGTTTCCACTTTAGTCTGTCCCTTTTAGTTTTTCCACTATAGTCTGTCCACTTTAGTCTTTCCACTTTAGTCTTTCCGCTTTAGTCTGTCCAGTTAGTCTTTTCACTATAGTCTTTCCACTATAGTCTGTCCACTTTAGTCTTTCCACTTTAGTCCTTCCACTTTAGTCGGTCCACTTTAGTCTTTCCACTATAGTCCGTCCACTTTAGTCTTTCCACTTTAGTCTTTCCGCTTTAGTCTGTCCACTTAGTCTTTCCACTAGAGTCTGTCCACTTTAGTCCGTCCACTTTAGTCTTTCCACTATAGTCTCCACTTTATTCTGTCCACTACAGTCTTTCCACTATAGTCTTTCCACTATAGTCTGTCCACTTTAGTCTTTCCACTATTGTCTCCACTTTATTCTGTCCACTACAGTCTTTCCACTATAGTCTTTCCACTATAGTCTGTCCACTTTAGTCTTTCCACTATTCTCTGTCAACTTTAGTCTTTCCACTATAGTCTCCACTTTATTCTGTCCACTACAGTCTTTCCACTATAGTCTTTCCACTATAGTCTGTCCACTTTAGTCTTTCCACTTTAGTTTTTCCACTTTAGTCTGTCCACTTCAGTCTTTCCACTATAGTCTGTCCAGTTTAGTCTTTCCACTTTAGTCTTTCCACTATAGTCTCCACTTTATTCTGTCCACTACAGTCTTTCCACTATAATATTTCCACTATAGTCTATCTTTCCACTATTCTCGGTCAACTTTAGTCTTTCCACTATAGTCTCCACTTTATTCTGTCCACTACAGTCTTTCCACTATAGTCTTTCCACTATAGTCTGTCCACTTTAGTCTTTCCACTTTAGTTTTTCCACTTTAGTCTGTCCACTTCAGTCTTTCCACTATAGTCTGTCCAGTTTAGTCTTTCCACTTTAGTCTTTCCACTATAGTCTCCACTTTATTCTGTCCACTACAGTCTTTCCACTATAATATTTCCACTATAGTCTATCTTTCCACTATTCTCGGTCAACTTTAGTCTTTCCACTACAGTCTCCACTTTATTCTGTCCACTACAGTCTTTCCACTATTCTCTGTCAACTTTAGTCTTTCCACTATAGTCTCCACTTTATTCTGTCCACTACAGTCTTTCCACTATAGTCTTTCCACTATAGTCTGTCCACTTTAGTCTTTCCACTATTCTCTGTCCACTTTAGTCTTTCCACTTTAGTCTTTCCACTATAGTCTCCACTTTATTCTGTCCACTACAGTCTTTCCACTATAGTCTTTCCACTATAGTCTGTCCACTTTAGTCTTTCCACTTTAATCTTTCCACTTTAGTCTGTCCACTTTAGTCTTTCCACTATAGTCTTTCCACTATAGTCTGTCCACTTTAGTCTTTCCACTTTAGTTTTTCCACTTTAGTCTGTCCACTTCAGTCTTTCCACTATAGTCTGTCCAGTTTAGTCTTTCCACTTTAGTCTTTCCACTATAGTCTCCACTTTATTCTGTCCACTAAAGTCTTTCCACTACAGTCTTTCCACTTTAGTCTTTCCACTTTAGTTTTTTCCACTTTAGTCTGTCCACTTCAGTCTTTCCACTATAGTCTGTCCAGTTTAGTCTTTCCACTTTAGTCTTTCCACTATAGTCTCCACTTTATTCTGTCCACTACAGTCTTTCTACTATAGTCTTTCCACTAAAGTCTATCCACTTTAGTCTTTCCACTATTCTCTGTCCACTTTAGTCTTTCCACTATAGTCTCCACTTTATTCTGTCCACTACAGTCTTTCCACTATAGTCTTTCCACTATAGTCTGTCAACTTCAGTCTTTCCACTTTAGTCTTTCCACTATAGTCTCCACTTTATTCTGTCCACTATAGTCTTTTCACTATAGTCTTTCCACTATAGTCTGTCCACTTTAGTCTTTCCACTTTAGTTTTTCCACTTTAGTCTGTCCACTTCAGTCTTTCCACTATAGTCTATCCACTTTATTCTGTCCACTTCAGTCTTTCCACTATAGTCTGTCCACTTTAGTCTTTCCACTATAGTCTATCCACTTTAGTCTTTCCACTTTAGTCTTTCCACTTTATTCTGTCCACTTTAGTCTGTTCACTGAGTCTTTCCACTTCAGTCTTTCCACTATAGTCTGTCCACTTTCGTCTTTCCACTTCAGTCTTTCCACTACAGTCTCCACTTTATTTTGTCCACCACAGTCTTTCAAATTTAGCCTTTCCACTATTCTCTGTCCACTTTAGTCTTTCCACTATAGTCTCCACTTTATTCTGTCCACTACAGTCTTTCCACTATAGTCTTTCCACTATAGTCTGTCCACTTTAGTCTTTCCACTATTCTCTGTCCACTTTAGTCTTTCCACTGTAGTCTCCACTTTATTCTGTCCACTACAGTCTTTCCACTATAGTCTTTCTACTATAGTCTGTCCACTTTAGTCTTTCCACTTTAGTTTTTCCACTTTAGTCTGTCCACTTCAGTCTTTCCACTATAGTCTATCCACTTTATTCTGTCCACTTCAGTCTTTCCACTATAGTCTGTCCACTTTAGTCTTTCCACTTTAGTCTTTCCATTATAGTGTCCACTTTATTCCCTTCCACTTTAGTCTTTCCACTATAGTCTCCACTTTATTCTGTCCACTACAGTCTTTCCACTATAGTCTTTCCACTATAGTCTGTCCACTTTAGTCTTTCCATTTTAGTTTTTCCACTTTAGTCTGTCCACTTTAGTCTTTCCACTATAGTCTAACCACTTTAGTCTTTCCACTTTAGTCTTTCCACTTTATTCTGTCCACTTCAGTTTGTACACTTTAGTCTGTTCACTGAGTCTTTCCACTTCAGTCTTTCCACTATAGTCTGTCCACTTTCGTCTTTCCACTTCAGTCTTTCCACTACAGTCTCCACTTTATTTTGTCCACCACAGTCTTTCCAATTTAGCCTTTCCACTATTCTCTGTCCACTTTAGTCTTTCCACTATAGTCTCCACTTTATTCTGTCCACTACAGTCTTTCCACTATAGTCTGTCCACTTTAGTCTTTCCACTATTCTCTGTCCACTTTAGTCTTTCCACTATAGTCTCCACTTTATTCTGTCCACTACAGTCTTTCCACTATAGTCTTTCCACTATAGTCTGTCCACTTTAGTCTTTCCACTTTAGTTTTTCCACTTTATTCTGTCCACTTCAGTCTTTCCACTATAGTCTCCACTTTATTCTGTCCACTACAGTCTTTCCACTATAGTGTTTCCACTAAAGTCTATCCACTTTAGTCTTTCCACTATTCTCTGTCCACTTTCGTCTTTCCACTTTAGTCTTTCCACTATAGTCTCCGCTTTATTCTGTCCACTATAGTCTTTCCACTATAGTCTTTCCACTATAGTCTGTCCACTTTAGTCTTTCCACTTTAGTTTTTCCACTTTAGTCTGTCCACTTCAGTCTTTCCACTATAGTCTGTCCACTTTAGTCTTTCTACTTTAGTCTTTCCACTATAGTCTCCACTTTATTCTGTCCACTACAGTCTTTCCACTATAGTCTTTCCACTATAGTCTGTCCACTTTAGTCTTTCCACTATAGTCTGTCCACTTTAGTCTTTCCACTTTAGTCTTTCCGCTTTAGTCTGTCCAGTTAGTCTTTCCACTATAGTCTTTCCACTATAGTCTGTCCACTTTAGTCTTTCCACTTTAGTCCTTCCACTTTAGTCTTTCCACTTTAGTCTTTCCACTATAGTCTGTCCACTTTAGTCTTTCCACTTTAGTCTTTCCGCTTTAGTCTGTCCACTTAGTCTTTCCACTAGAGTCTATCCACTTTAGTCTGTCCACTTTAGTCTTTCCACTATAGTCTCCACTTTATTCTGTCCACTACAGTCTTTCCATTATAGTCTTTCCACTATAGTCTGTCCACTTTAGTCTTTCCACTTTAGTCTTTCCACTATAGTCTCCACTTTATTCTGTCCACTATAGTCTTTCCACTATAGTCTTTCCACTATAGTCTTTCCACTATAGTCTGTCCACTTTAATTTTTCCACTTTAGTATTTCCACTTTAGTCTGTCCACTTCAGTCTTTCCACTATAGTCTGTCCAGTTTAGTCTTTCCACTTTAGTCTTTCCACTATAGTCTCCACTTTATTCTGTCCACTACAGTCTTTCTACCATATTCTTTCCACTAAAGTCTATCCACTTTAGTCTTTCCACTATTCTCTGTCCACTTTAGTCTTTCCACTATAGTCTCCACTTTATTCTGTCCACTACAGTCTTTCCACTATAGTCTTCCCACTATAGTCTGTCCACTTCAGTCTTTCCACTTTAGTCTTTAGTCTTTCCACTATAGTCTTTCCACTATAGTCTGTCCACTTTAGTCTTTCCACTTTAGTTTTTCCACTTTAGTCTGTCCACTTCAGTCTTTCCACTATAGTCTGTCCACTTTAGTCTTTCCACTTTAGTCTTTCCACTATAGTCTCCACTTTATTCTGTCCACTACAGTCTTTCCACTATAGTCTTTCCACTATAGTCTGTCCACTTTAGTCTTTCCACTTTAGTGTTTCCACTTTAGTCTGTCCCTTTTAGTTTTTCCACTATAGTCTGTCCACTTTAGTCTTTCCACTTTAGTCTTTCCGCTTTAGTCTGTCCAGTTAGTCTTTTCACTATAGTCTTTCCACTATAGTCTGTCCACTTTAGTCTTTCCACTTTAGTCCTTCCACTTTAGTCGGTCCACTTTAGTCTTTCCACTATAGTCCGTCCACTTTAGTCTTTCCACTTTAGTCTTTCCGCTTTAGTCTGTCCACTTAGTCTTTCCACTAGAGTCTGTCCACTTTAGTCCGTCCACTTTAGTCTTTCCACTATAGTCTCCACTTTATTCTGTCCACTACAGTCTTTCCACTATAGTCTTTCCACTATAGTCTGTCCACTTTAGTCTTTCCACTATTGTCTCCACTTTATTCTGTCCACTACAGTCTTTCCACTATAGTCTTTCCACTATAGTCTGTCCACTTTAGTCTTTCCACTATTCTCTGTCAACTTTAGTCTTTCCACTATAGTCTCCACTTTATTCTGTCCACTACAGTCTTTCCACTATAGTCTTTCCACTATAGTCTGTCCACTTTAGTCTTTCCACTTTAGTTTTTCCACTTTAGTCTGTCCACTTCAGTCTTTCCACTATAGTCTGTCCAGTTTAGTCTTTCCACTTTAGTCTTTCCACTATAGTCTCCACTTTATTCTGTCCACTACAGTCTTTCCACTATAATATTTCCACTATAGTCTATCTTTCCACTATTCTCGGTCAACTTTAGTCTTTCCACTATCGTCTCCACTTTTTTCTGTCCACTACAGTCTTTCCACTATAGTCTTTCCACTATAGTCTGTCCACTTTAGTCTTTCCACTTTAGTTTTTCCACTTTAGTCTGTCCACTTCAGTCTTTCCACTATAGTCTGTCCAGTTTAGTCTTTCCACTTTAGTCTTTCCACTATAGTCTCCACTTTATTCTGTCCACTACAGTCTTTCCACTATAATATTTCCACTATAGTCTATCTTTCCACTATTCTCGGTCAACTTTAGTCTTTCCACTATAGTCTCCACTTTATTCTGTCCACTACAGTCTTTCCACTATAGTCTTTCCACTATTCTCTGTCAACTTTAGTCTTTCCACTATAGTCTCCACTTTATTCTGTCCACTACAGTCTTTCCACTATAGTCTTTCCACTATAGTCTGTCCACTTTAGTCTTTCCACTAGTCTCTGTCCACTATAGTCTGTCCACTTTAGTCTTTCCACTATTCTCTGTCCACTTTAGTCTTTCCACTTTAGTCTTTCCACTATAGTCTCCACTTTATTCTGTCCACTACAGTCTTTCCACTATAGTCTTTCCACTATAGTCTGTCCACTTTAGTCTTTCCACTTTAATCTTTCCACTTTAGTCTGTCCACTTTAGTCTTTCCACTATAGTCTTTCCACTATAGTCTGTCCACTTTAGTCTTTCCACTTTAGTTTTTCCACTTTAGTCTGTCCACTTCAGTCTTTCCACTATAGTCTGTCCAGTTTAGTCTTTCCACTTTAGTCTTTCCACTATAGTCTCCACTTTATTCTGTCCACTAAAGTCTTTCCACTACAGTCTTTCCACTTTAGTCTTTCCACTTTAGTTTTTTCCACTTTAGTCTGTCCACTTCAGTCTTTCCACTATAGTCTGTCCACTTTAGTCTTTCCACTATAGTCTATCCACTTTAGTCTTTCCACTTTAGTCTTTCCACTTTATTCTGTCCACTTTAGTCTGTTCAGTGAGTCTTTCCACTTCAGTCTTTCCACTATAGTCTGTCCACTTTCGTCTTTCCACTTCAGTCTTTCCACTACAGTCTCCACTTTATTTTGTCCACCACAGTCTTTCAAATTTAGCCTTTCCACTATTCTCTGTCCACTTTAGTCTTTCCACTATAGTCTCCACTTTATTCTGTCCACTACAGTCTTTCCACTATAGTCTTTCCACTATAGTCTGTCCACTTTAGTCTTTCCACTATTCTCTGTCCACTTTAGTCTTTCCACTGTAGTCTCCACTTTATTCTGTCCACTACAGTCTTTCCACTATAGTCTTTCTACTATAGTCTGTCCACTTTAGTCTTTCCACTTTAGTTTTTCCACTTTAGTCTGTCCACTTCAGTCTTTCCACTATAGTCTATCCACTTTATTCTGTCCACTTCAGTCTTTCCACTATAGTCTGTCCACTTTAGTCTTTCCACTTTAGTCTTTCCATTATAGTGTCCACTTTATTCCCTTCCACTTTAGTCTTTCCACTATAGTCTCCACTTTATTCTGTCCACTACAGTCTTTCCACTATACTCTTTCCACTATAGTCTGTCCACTTTAGTCTTTCCATTTTAGTTTTTCCACTTTAGTCTGTCCACTTTAGTCTTTCCACTATAGTCTATCCACTTTAGTCTTTCCACTTTAGTCTTTCCACTTTATTCTGTCCACTTCAGTGTGTACACTTTAGTCTGTTCACTGAGTCTTTCCACTTCAGTCTTTCCACTATAGTCTGTCCACTTTCGTCTTTCCACTTCAGTCTTTCCACTACAGTCTCCACTTTATTTTGTCCACCACAGTCTTTCCAATTTAGCCTTTCCACTATTCTCTGTCCACTTTAGTCTTTCCGCTATAGTCTCCACTTTATTCTGTCCACTACAGTCTTTCCACTATAGTCTGTCCACTTTAGTCTTTCCACTATTCTCTGTCCACTTTAGTCTTTCCACTATAGTCTCCACTTTATTCTGTCCACTACAGTCTTTCCACTATAGTCTTTCCACTATAGTCTGTCCACTTTTGTCTTTCCACTTTAGTTTTTCCACTTTAGTCTGTCCACTTCAGTCTTTCCACTATAGTCTCCACTTTATTCTGTCCACTACAGTCTTTCCACTATAGTGTTTCCACTAAAGTCTATCCACTTTAGTCTTTCCACTATTCTCTGTCCACTTTCGTCTTTCCACTTTAGTCTTTCCACTATAGTCTCCGCTTTATTCTGTCCACTATAGTCTTTCCACTATAGTCTTTCCACTATAGTCTGTCCACTTTAGTCTTTCCACTTTAGTTTTTCCACTTTAGTCTGTCCACTTCAGTCTTTCCACTATAGTCTGTCCACTTTAGTCTTTCTACTTTAGTCTTTCCACTATAGTCTCCACTTTATTCTGTCCACTACAGTCTTTCCACTATAGTCTTTCCACTATAGTCTGTCCACTTTAGTCTTTCCACTATAGTCTGTCCACTTTAGTCTTTCCACTTTAGTCTTTCCGCTTTAGTCTGTCCAGTTAGTCTTTCCACTATAGTCTTTCCACTATAGTCTGTCCACTTTAGTCTTTCCACTTTAGTCCTTCCACTTTAGTCTTTCCACTTTAGTCTTTCCACTATAGTCTGTCCACTTTAGTCTTTCCACTTTAGTCTTTCCGCTTTAGTCTGTCCACTTAGTCTTTCCACTAGAGTCTATCCACTTTAGTCTGTCCACTTTAGTCTTTCCACTATAGTCTCCACTTTATTCTGTCCACTACAGTCTTTCCATTATAGTCTTTCCACTATAGTCTGTCCACTTTAGTCTTTCCACTTTAGTCTTTCCACTATAGTCTCCACTTTATTCTGTCCACTATAGTCTTTCCACTATAGTCTTTCCACTATAGTCTGTCCACTTTAGTCTTTTCACTTTAGTTTTTCCACTTTAGTCTGTCCACTTCAGTCTTTCCACTATAGTCTGTCCACTTTAGTCTTTCCACTTTAGTCTTTCCACTATAGTCTTTCCACTTTAGTCTGTCTAGTTAGTCTTTCCACTATAGTCTTTCCACTATAGTCTGTCCACTTTAGTCTTTCCACTTTAGTCCTTCCACTTTAGTCTGTCCACTTTAGTCTTTCCACTATAGTCTGTCAACTTTAGTCTTTCCACTTTAGTCTTTCCGCTTTAGTCTGCCCACTTAGTCTTTCCACTAGAGTCTGTCCACTTTAGTCTGTCCACTTTAGTCTTTCCACTATAGTCTCCACTTTATTCTGTCCACTACAGTCTTTCCATTATAGTCTTTCCACTATAGTCTGTCCACTTTAGTCTTTCCACTTTAGTTTTTCCACTTTAGTCTGTCCACTTCAGTCTTTCCACTATAGTCTGTCCACTTTAGTCTTTCCATTTTAGTCTTTCCACTATAGTCTCCACTTTATTCTGTCCACCACAGTCTCTCCAATTTAGTCTTTCCACTATTCTTCGTCCACTTTAGTCTTTCCACTATAGTCTCCACTTTATTCTGTCCACTATAGTCTTTCCACTATAGTCTTTCCACTATAGTCTGTCCACTTTAGTCTTTCCACTATTCTCTGTCAACTTTAGTCTTTCCACTATAGTCTCCACTTTATTCTGTCCACTACAGTCTTTCCACTATAGTCTTTCCACTATAGTTTGTCCACTTTAGTCTTTCCACTTTAGTTTTTCCACTTTAGTCTGTCCACTTCAGTCTTTCCACTATAGTCTGCCCAGTTTAGTCTTTCCACTTTAGTCTTTCCACTATAGTCTCCACTTTATTCTGTCCACTACAGTCTTTCCACTATAGTCTTTCCACTATAGTCTGTCCACTTTAGTCTTTCCACTATAGTCTGTCCACTTTAGTCTTTCCACTTTAGTCTTTCCGCTTTAGTCTGTCCAGTTAGTCTTTCCACTATAGTCTTTCCACTATAGTCTGTCCACTTTAGTCTTTCCACTTTAGTCCTTCCACTTTAGTCTTTCCACTTTAGTCTTTCCACTATAGTCTGTCCACTTTAGTCTTTCCACTTTAGTCTTTCCGCTTTAGTCTGTCCACTTAGTCTTTCCACTAGAGTCTGTCCCCTTTAGTCTGTCCACTTTAGTCTTTCCACTATAGTCTCCACTTTATTCTGTCCACTACAGTCTTTCCATTATAGTCTTTCCACTATAGTCTGTCCACTTTAGTCTTTCCACTTTAGTCTTTCCACTATAGTCTCCACTTTATTCTGTCCACTATAGTCTTTCCACTATAGTCTTTCCACTATAGTCTTTCCACTTTAGTCTTTTCACTTTAGTTTTTCCACTTTAGTCTGTCCACTACAGTCTTTCCACTATAGTCTGTCCACTTTAGTCTTTCCACTTTAGTCTTTCCACTATAGTCTCCACTTTATTCTGTCCACTATAGTCTTTCCACTATAGTCTGTCCACTTTAGTCTTTTCACTTTAGTTTTTCCACTTTAGTCTGTCCACTTCAGTCTTTCCACTATAGTCTGTCCACTTTAGTCTTTCCACTTTAGTCTTTCCACTATAGTCTTTCCACTTTAGTCTGTCTAGTTAGTCTTTCCACTATAGTCTTTCCACTATAGTCTGTCCACTTTAGTCTTTCCACTTTAGTCCTTCCACTTTAGTCTGTCCACTACAGTCTTTCCACTATAGTCTTTCCACTATAGTCTGTCCACTTTAGTCTTTCCACTTTAATCTTTCCACTTTAGTCTGTCCACTTTAGTCTTTCCACTATAGTCTTTCCACTATAGTCTGTCCACTTTAGTCTTTCCACTATTCTCTGTCCACTTTAGTCTTTCCACTATAGTCTCCACTTTATTCTGTCCACTACAGTCTTTCCACTATAGTCTTTCCACTATAGTCTGTCAACTTCAGTCTTTCCACTTTAGTCTTTCCACTATAGTCTCCACTTTATTCTGTCCACTATAGTCTTTTCACTATAGTCTTTCCACTATAGTCTGTCCACTTTAGTCTTTCCACTTTAGTTTTTCCACTTTAGTCTGTCCACTTCAGTCTTTCCACTATAGTCTATCCACTTTATTCTGTCCACTTCAGTCTTTCCACTATAGTCTGTCCACTTTAGTCTTTCCACTATAGTCTATCCACTTTAGTCTTTCCACTTTAGTCTTTCCACTTTATTCTGTCCACTTTAGTCTGTTCACTGAGTCTTTCCACTTCAGTCTTTCCACTATAGTCTGTCCACTTTCGTCTTTCCACTTCAGTCTTTCCACTACAGTCTCCACTTTATTTTGTCCACCACAGTCTTTCAAATTTAGCCTTTCCACTATTCTCTGTCCACTTTAGTCTTTCCACTATAGTCTCCACTTTATTCTGTCCACTACAGTCTTTCCACTATAGTCTTTCCACTATAGTCTGTCCACTTTAGTCTTTCCACTATTCTCTGTCCACTTTAGTCTTTCCACTGTAGTCTCCACTTTATTCTGTCCACTACAGTCTTTCCACTATAGTCTTTCTACTATAGTCTGTCCACTTTAGTCTTTCCACTTTAGTTTTTCCACTTTAGTCTGTCCACTTCAGTCTTTCTACTATAGTCTATCCACTTTATTCTGTCCACTTCAGTCTTTCCACTATAGTCTGTCCACTTTAGTCTTTCCACTTTAGTCTTTCCATTATAGTCTCCACTTTATTCCCTTCCACTTTAGTCTTTCCACTATAGTCTCCACTTTATTCTGTCCACTACAGTCTTTCCACTATAGTCTTTCCACTATAGTCTGTCCACTTTAGTCTTTCCATTTTAGTTTTTCCACTTTAGTCTGTCCACTTTAGTCTTTCCACTATAGTCTATCCACTTTAGTCTTTCCACTTTAGTCTTTCCACTTTATTCTGTCCTTTTCAGTGTGTACACTTTAGTCTGTTCACTGAGTCTTTCCACTTCAGTCTTTCCACTATAGTCTGTCCACTTTCGTCTTTCCACTTCAGTCTTTCCACTACAGTCTCCACTTTATTTTGTCCACCACAGTCTTTCCAATTTAGCCTTTCCACTATTCTCTGTCCACTTTAGTCTTTCCACTATAGTCTCCACTTTATTCTGTCCACTACAGTCTTTCCACTATAGTCTGTCCACTTTAGTCTTTCCACTATTCTCTGTCCACTTTAGTCTTTCCACTATAGTCTCCACTTTATTCTGTCCACTACAGTCTTTCCACTATAGTCTTTCCACTATAGTCTGTCCACTTTAGTCTTTCCACTTTAGTTTTTCCACTTTAGTCTGTCCACTTCAGTCTTTCCACTATAGTCTCCACTTTATTCTGTCCACTACAGTCTTTCCACTATAGTGTTTCCACTAAAGTCTATCCACTTTAGTCTTTCCACTATTCTCTGTCCACTTTCGTCTTTCCACTTTAGTCTTTCCACTATAGTCTCCACTTTATTCTGTCCACTATAGTCTTTCCACTATAGTCTTTCCACTATAGTCTGTCCACTTTAGTCTTTCCACTTTAGTTTTTCCACTTTAGTCTGTCCACTTCAGTCTTTCCACTATAGTCTGTCCACTTTAGTCTTTCTACTTTAGTCTTTCCACTATAGTCTCCACTTTATTCTGTCCACTACAGTCTTTCCACTATAGTCTTTCCACTATAGTCTGTCCACTTTAGTCTTTCCACTATAGTCTGTCCACTTTAGTCTTTCCACTTTAGTCTTTCCGCTTTAGTCTGTCCAGTTAGTCTTTCCACTATAGTCTTTCCACTATAGTCTGTCCACTTTAGTCTTTCCACTTTAGTCCTTCCACTTTAGTCTTTCCACTTTAGTCTTTCCACTATAGTCTGTCCACTTTAGTCTTTCCACTTTAGTCTTTCCGCTTTAGTCTGTCCACTTAGTCTTTCCACTAGAGTCTGTCCACTTTAGTCTGTCCACTTTAGTCTTTCCACTATAGTCTCCACTTTATTCTGTCCACTACAGTCTTTCCATTATAGTCTTTCCACTATAGTCTGTCCACTTTAGTCTTTCCACTTTAGTCTTTCCACTATAGTCTCCACTTTATTCTGTCCACTATAGTCTTTCCACTATAGTCTTTCCACTATAGTCTGTCCACTTTAGTCTTTTCACTTTAGTTTTTCCACTTTAGTCTGTCCACTTCAGTCTTTCCACTATAGTCTGTCCACTTTAGTCTTTCCACTTTAGTCTTTCCACTATAGTCTTTCCACTTTAGTCTGTCTAGTTAGTCTTTCCACTATAGTCTTTCCACTATAGTCTGTCCACTTTAGTCTTTCCACTTTAGTCCTTCCACTTTAGTCTGTCCACTTTAGTCTTTCCACTATAGTCTGTCAACTTTAGTCTTTCCACTTTAGTCTTTCCGCTTTAGTCTGCCCACTTAGTCTTTCCACTAGAGTCTGTCCACTTTAGTCTGTCCACTTTAGTCTTTCCATTATAGTCTCCACTTTATTCTGTCCACTACAGTCTTTCCATTATAGTCTTTCCACTATAGTCTGTCCACTTTAGTCTTTCCACTTTAGTTTTTCCACTTTAGTCTGTCCACTTCAGTCTTTCCACTATAGTCTGTCCACTTTAGTCTTTCCATTTTAGTCTTTCCACTATAGTCTCCACTTTATTCTGTCCACCACAGTCTCTCCAATTTAGTCTTTCCACTATTCTTCGTCCACTTTAGTCTTTCCACTATAGTCTCCACTTTATTCTGTCCACTATAGTCTTTCCACTATAGTCTTTCCACTATAGTCTGTCCACTTTAGTCTTTCCACTATTCTCTGTCAACTTTAGTCTTTCCACTATAGTCTCCACTTTATTCTGTCCACTACAGTCTTTCCACTATAGTCTTTCCACTATAGTTTGTCCACTTTAGTCTTTCCACTTTAGTTTTTCCACTTTAGTCTGTCCACTTCAGTCTTTCCACTATAGTCTGCCCAGTTTAGTCTTTCCACTTTAGTCTTTCCACTATAGTCTCCACTTTATTCTGTCCACTACAGTCTTTCCACTATAGTCTTTCCACTATAGTCTGTCCACTTTATTCTTTCCACTATAGTCTGTCCACTTTAGTCTTTCCACTTTAGTCTTTCCGCTTTAGTCTGTCCAGTTAGTCTTTCCACTATAGTCTTTCCACTATAGTCTGTCCACTTTAGTCTTTCCACTTTAGTCCTTCCACTTTAGTCTTTCCACTTTAGTCTTTCCACTATAGTCTGTCCACTTTAGTCTTTCCACTTTAGTCTTTCCGCTTTAGTCTGTCCACTTAGTCTTTCCACTAGAGTCTGTCCCCTTTAGTCTGTCCACTTTAGTCTTTCCACTATAGTCTCCACTTTATTCTGTCCACTACAGTCTTTCCATTATAGTCTTTCCACTATAGTCTGTCCACTTTAGTCTTTCCACTTTAGTCTTTCCACTATAGTCTCCACTTTATTCTGTCCACTATAGTCTTTCCACTATAGTCTTTCCACTATAGTCTTTCCACTTTAGTCTTTTCACTTTAGTTTTTCCACTTTAGTCTGTCCACTTCAGTCTTTCCACTATAGTCTGTCCACTTTAGTCTTTCCACTTTAGTCTTTCCACTATAGTCTCCACTTTATTCTGTCCACTATAGTCTTTCCACTATAGTCTGTCCACTTTAGTCTTTTCACTTTAGTTTTTCCACTTTAGTCTGTCCACTTCAGTCTTTCCACTATAGTCTGTCCACTTTAGTCTTTCCACTTTAGTCTTTCCACTATAGTCTTTCCACTTTAGTCTGTCTAGTTAGTCTTTCCACTATAGTCTTTCCACTATAGTCTGTCCACTTTAGTCTTTCCACTTTAGTCCTTCCACTTTAGTCTGTCCACTTTAGTCTTTCCACTATAGTCTGTCAACTTTAGTCTTTCCACTTTAGTCTTTCCGCTTTAGTCTGCCCACTTAGTCTTTCCACTAGAGTCTGTCCACTTTAGTCTGTCCACTTTAGTCTTTCCACTATAGTCTCCACTTTATTCTGTCCACTACAGTCTTTCCATTATAGTCTTTCCACTATAGTGTGTCCACTTTAGTCTTTCCACTTTAGTTTTTCCACTTTAGTCTGTCCACTTCAGTCTTTCCACTATAGTCTGTCCACTTTAGTCTTACCATTTTAGTCTTTCCACTATAGTCTCCACTTTATTTTGTCCCCCACAGTCTCTCCAATTTAGTCTTTCCACTATTCTTCGTCCACTTTAGTCTTTCCACTATAGTCTCCACTTTATTCTGTCCACTATAGTCTTTCCACTATAGTCTTTCCACTATAGTCTGTCCACCTTAGTCTTTCCACTATTCTCTGTCAACTTTAGTCTTTCCACTATAGTCTCCACTTTATTCTGTCCACTACAGTCTTTCCACTATAATATTTCCACTATAGTCTATCTTTCCACTATTCTCGGTCAACTTTAGTCTTTCCACTATAGTCTCCACTTTATTCTGTCCACTACAGTCTTTCCACTATAGTCTTTCCACTATTCTCTGTCAACTTTAGTCTTTCCACTATAGTCTCCACTTTATTCTGTCCACTACAGTCTTTCCACTATAGTCTTTCCACTATAGTCTGTCCACTTTAGTCTTTCCACTAGTCTCTGTCCACTATAGTCTGTCCACTTTGGTCTTTCCACTATTCTCTGTCCACTTTAGTCTTTCCACTTTAGTCTTTCCACTATAGTCTCCACTTTATTCTGTCCACTACAGTCTTTCCACTATAGTCTTTCCACTATAGTCTGTCCACTTTAGTCTTTCCACTTTAATCTTTCCACTTTAGTCTGTCCACTTTAGTCTTTCCACTATAGTCTTTCCACTATAGTCTGTCCACTTTAGTCTTTCCACTTTAGTTTTTCCACTTTAGTCTGTCCACTTCAGTCTTTCCACTATAGTCTGTCCAGTTTAGTCTTTTCACTTTAGTCTTTCCACTATACTCTCCACTTTATTCTGTCCACTAAAGTCTTTCCACTACAGTCTTTCCACTTTAGTCTTTCCACTTTAGTTTTTTCCACTTTAGTCTGTCCACTTCAGTCTTTCCACTATAGTCTGTCCAGTTTAGTCTTTCCACTTTAGTCTTTCCACTATAGTCTCCACTTTATTCTGTCCACTACAGTCTTTCTACTATAGTCTTTCCACTAAAGTCTATCCACTTTAGTCTTTCCACTATTCTCTGTCCACTTTAGTCTTTCCACTATAGTCTCCACTTTATTCTGTCCACTACAGTCTTTCCACTATAGTCTTTCCACTATAGTCTGTCAACTTCAGTCTTTCCACTTTAGTCTTTCCACTATAGTCTCCACTTTATTCTGTCCTCTATAGTCTTTTCACTATAGTCTTTCCACTATAGTCTGTCCACTTTAGTCTTTCCACTTTAGTTTTTCCACTTTAGTCTGTCCACTTCAGTCTTTCCACTATAGTCTATCCACTTTATTCTGTCCACTTCAGTCTTTCCACTATAGTCTGTCCACTTTAGTCTTTCCACTATAGTCTATCCACTTTAGTCTTTTCACTTTAGTCTTTCCACTTTATTCTGTCCACTTTAGTCTGTTCACTGAGTCTTTCCACTTCAGTCTTTCCACTATAGTCTGTCCACTTTCGTCTTTCCACTTCAGTCTTTCCACTACAGTCTCCACTTTATTTTGTCCCCCCCTGTCTTTCAAATTTAGCCTTTCCACTATTCTCTGTCCACTTTAGTCTTTCCACTATAGTCTCCACTTTATTCTGTCCACTACAGTCTTTCCACTATAGTCTTTCCACTATGGTCTGTCCACTTTAGTCTTTCCACTATTCTCTGTCCACTTTAGTCTTTCAACTGTAGTCTCCACTTTATTCTGTCCACTACAGTCTTTCCACTATAGTCTTTCTACTATAGTCTGTCCACTTTAGTCTTTCCACTTTAGTTTTTCCACTTTAGTCTGTCCACTTCAGTCTTTCCACTATAGTCTATCCACTTTATTCTGTCCACTTCAGTCTTTCCACTATAGTCTGTCCACTTTAGTCTTTCCACTTTAATCTTTCCATTATAGTCTCCACTTTAATCCCTTCCACTTTAGTCTTTCCACTATAGTCTCCACTTTATTCTGTCCACTACAGTCTTTCCACTATAGTCTTTCCACTATAGTCTGTCCACTTTAGTCTTTCCATTTTAGTTTTTCCACTTTAGTCTGTCCACTTTAGTCTTTCCACTATAGTCTATCCACTTTAGTCTTTCCACTTTAGTCTTTCCACTTTATTCTGTCCACTTCAGTGTGTACACTTTAGTCTGTTCACTGAGTCTTTCCACTTCAGTCTTTCCACTATAGTCTGTCCACTTTCGTCTTTCCACTTCAGTCTTTCCACTACAGTCTCCACTTTATTTTGTCCACCACAGTCTTTCCAATTTAGCCTTTCCACTATTCTCTGTCCACTTTAGTCTTTCCACTATAGTCTGTCCACTTTAGTCTTTCCACTTTAGTTTTTCCACTTTAGTCTGTCCACTTCAGTCTTTCCACTATAGTCTCCACTTTATTCTGTCCACTACAGTCTTTCCACTATAGTGTTTCCACTAAAGTCTATCCACTTTAGTCTTTCCACTATTCTCTGTCCACTTTCGTCTTTCCACTTTAGTCTTTCCACTATAGTCTCCACTTTATTCTGTCCACTATAGTCTTTCCACTATAGTCTTTCCACTATAGTCTGTCCACTTTAGTCTTTCCACTTTAGTTTTTCCACTTTAGTCTGTCCACTTCAGTCTTTCCACTATAGTCTGTCCACTTTAGTCTTTCTACTTTAGTCTTTCCACTATAGTCTCCACTTTATTCTGTCCACTACAGTCTTTCCACTATAGTCTTTCCACTATAGTCTGTCCACTTTAGTCTTTCCACTATAGTCTGTCCACTTTAGTCTTTCCACTTTAGTCTTTCCGCTTTAGTCTGTCCAGTTAGTCTTTCCACTATAGTCTTTCCACTATAGTCTGTCCACTTTAGTCTTTCCACTTTAGTCCTTCCACTTTAGTCTTTCCACTTTAGTCTTTCCACTATAGTCTGTCCACTTTAGTCTTTCCACTTTAGTCTTTCCGCTTTAGTCTGTCCACTTAGTCTTTCCACTAGAGTCTGTCCACTTTAGTCTGTCCACTTTAGTCTTTCCACTATAGTCTCCACTTTATTCTGTCCACTACAGTCTTTCCATTATAGTCTTTCCACTATAGTCTGTCCACTTTAGTCTTTCCACTTTAGTCTTTCCACTATAGTCTCCACTTTATTCTGTCCACTATAGTCTTTCCACTATAGTCTTTCCACTATAGTCTGTCCACTTTAGTCTTTTCACTTTAGTTTTTCCACTTTAGTCTGTCCACTTCAGTCTTTCCACTATAGTCTGTCCACTTTAGTCTTTCCACTTTAGTCTTTCCACTATAGTCTTTCCACTTTAGTCTGTCTAGTTAGTCTTTCCACTATAGTCTTTCCACTATAGTCTGTCCACTTTAGTCTTTCCACTTTAGTCCTTCCACTTTAGTCTGTCCACTTTAGTCTTTCCACTATAGTCTGTCAACTTTAGTCTTTCCACTTTAGTCTTTCCGCTTTAGTCTGCCCACTTAGTCTTTCCACTAGAGTCTGTCCACTTTAGTCTGTCCACTTTAGTCTTTCCATTATAGTCTCCACTTTATTCTTTCCACTACAGTCTTTCCATTATAGTCTTTCCACTATAGTCTGTCCACTTTAGTCTTTCCACTTTAGTTTTTCCACTTTAGTCTGTCCACTTCAGTCTTTCCACTATAGTCTGTCCACTTTAGTCTTTCCATTTTAGTCTTTCCACTATAGTCTCCACTTTATTCTGTCCACCACAGTCTCTCCAATTTAGTCTTTCCACTATTCTTCGTCCACTTTAGTCTTTCCACTATAGTCTCCACTTTATTCTGTCCACTATAGTCTTTCCACTATAGTCTTTCCACTATAGTCTGTCCACTTTAGTCTTTCCACTATTCTCTGTCAACTTTAGTCTTTCCACTATAGTCTCCACTTTATTCTGTCCACTACAGTCTTTCCACTATAGTCTTTCCACTATAGTTTGTCCACTTTAGTCTTTCCACTTTAGTTTTTCCACTTTAGTCTGTCCACTTCAGTCTTTCCACTATAGTCTGCCCAGTTTAGTCTTTCCACTTTAGTCTTTCCACTATAGTCTCCACTTTATTCTGTCCACTACAGTCTTTCCACTATAGTCTTTCCACTATAGTCTGTCCACTTTAGTCTTTCCACTATAGTCTGTCCACTTTAGTCTTTCCACTTTAGTCTTTCCGCTTTAGTCTGTCCAGTTAGTCTTTCCACTATAGTCTTTCCACTATAGTCTGTCCACTTTAGTCTTTCCACTTTAGTCCTTCCACTTTAGTCTTTCCACTTTAGTCTTTCCACTATAGTCTGTCCACTTTAGTCTTTCCACTTTAGTCTTTCCGCTTTAGTCTGTCCACTTAGTCTTTCCACTAGAGTCTGTCCCCTTTAGTCTGTCCACTTTAGTCTTTCCACTATAGTCTCCACTTTATTCTGTCCACTACAGTCTTTCCATTATAGTCTTTCCACTATAGTCTGTCCACTTTAGTCTTTCCACTTTAGTCTTTCCACTATAGTCTCCACTTTATTCTGTCCACTATAGTCTTTCCACTATAGTCTTTCCACTATAGTCTTTCCACTTTAGTCTTTTCACTTTAGTTTTTCCACTTTAGTCTGTCCACTTCAGTCTTTCCACTATAGTCTGTCCACTTTAGTCTTTCCACTTTAGTCTTTCCACTATAGTCTCCACTTTATTCTGTCCACTATAGTCTTTCCACTATAGTCTGTCCACTTTAGTCTTTTCACTTTAGTTTTTCCACTTTAGTCTGTCCACTTCAGTCTTTCCACTATAGTCTGTCCACTTTAGTCTTTCCACTTTAGTCTTTCCACTATAGTCTTTCCACTTTAGTCTGTCTAGTTAGTCTTTCCACTATAGTCTTTCCACTATAGTCTGTCCACTTTAGTCTTTCCACTTTAGTCCTTCCACTTTAGTCTGTCCACTTTAGTCTTTCCACTATAGTCTGTCAACTTTAGTCTTTCCACTTTAGTCTTTCCGCTTTAGTCTGCCCACTTAGTCTTTCCACTAGAGTCTGTCCACTTTAGTCTGTCCACTTTAGTCTTTCCACTATAGTCTCCACTTTATTCTGTCCACTACAGTCTTTCCATTATAGTCTTTCCACTATAGTCTGTCCACTTTAGTCTTTCCACTTTAGTTTTTCCACTTTAGTCTGTCCACTTCAGTCTTTCCACTATAGTCTGTCCACTTTAGTCTTTCCATTTTAGTCTTTCCACTATAGTCTCCACTTTATTCTGTCCCCCACAGTCTCTCCAATTTAGTCTTTCCACTATTCTTCGTCCACTTTAGTCTTTCCACTATAGTCTCCACTTTATTCTGTCCACTATAGTCTTTCCACTATAGTCTTTCCACTATAGTCTGTCCACCTTAGTCTTTCCACTATTCTCTGTCAACTTTAGTCTTTCCACTATAGTCTCCACTTTATTCTGTCCACTACAGTCTTTCCACTATAATATTTCCACTATAGTCTATCTTTCCACTATTCTCGGTCAACTTTAGTCTTTCTACTATAGTCTCCACTTTATTCTGTCCACTACAGTCTTTCCACTATAGTCTTTCCACTATTCTCTGTCAACTTTAGTCTTTCCACTATAGTCTCCACTTTATTCTGTCCACTACAGTCTTTCCACTATAGTCTTTCCACTATAGTCTGTCCACTTTAGTCTTTCCACTAGTCTCTGTCCACTATAGTCTGTCCACTTTGGTCTTTCCACTATTCTCTGTCCACTTTAGTCTTTCCACTTTAGTCTTTCCACTATAGTCTCCACTTTATTCTGTCCACTACAGTCTTTCCACTATAGTCTTTCCTATAGTCTGTCCACTTTAGTCTTTCCACTTTAATCTTTCCACTTTAGTCTGTCCACTTTAGTCTTTCCACTATAGTCTTTCCACTATAGCCTGTCCACTTTAGTCTTTCCACTTTAGTTTTTCCACTTTAGTCTGTCCACTTCAGTCTTTCCACTATAGTCTGTCCAGTTTAGTCTTTCCACTTTAGTCTTTCCACTATAGTCTCCACTTTATTCTGTCCACTAAAGTCTTTCCACTACAGTCTTTCCACTTTAGTCTTTCCACTTTAGTTTTTTCCACTTTAGTCTGTCCACTTCAGTCTTTCCACTATAGTCTGTCCAGTTTAGTCTTTCCACTTTAGTCTTTCCACTATAGTCTCCACTTTATTCTGTCCACTACAGTCTTTCTACTATAGTCTTTCCACTAAAGTCTATCCACTTTAGTCTTTCCACTATTCTCTGTCCACTTTAGTCTTTCCACTATAGTCTCCACTTTATTCTGTACACTACAGTCTTTCCACTATAGTCTTTCCACTATAGTCTGTCAACTTCAGTCTTTCCACTTTAGTCTTTCCACTATAGTCTCCACTTTATTCTGTCCACTATAGTCTTTTCACTATAGTCTTTCCACTATAGTCTGTCCACTTTAGTCTTTCCACTTTAGTTTTTCCACTTTAGTCTGTCCACTTCAGTCTTTCCACTATAGTCTATCCACTTTATTCTGTCCACTTCAGTCTTTCCACTATAGTCTGTCCACTTTAGTCTTTCCACTATAGTCCATCCACTTTAGTCTTTCCACTTTAGTCTTTCCACTTTATTCTGTCCACTTTAGTCTGTTCACTGAGTCTTTCCACTTCAGTCTTTCCACTATAGTCTGTCCACTTTCGTCTTTCCACTTCAGTCTTTCCACTACAGTCTCCACTTTATTTTGTCCCCCCCTGTCTTTCAAATTTAGCCTTTCCACTATTCTCTGTCCACTTTAGTCTTTCCACTATAGTCTCCACTTTATTCTGTCCACTACAGTCTTTCCACTATAGTCTTTCCACTATAGTCTGTCCACTTTAGTCTTTCCACTATTCTCTGTCCACTTTAGTCTTTCAACTGTAGTCTCCACTTTATTCTGTCCACTACAGTCTTTCCACTATAGTCTTTCTACTATAGTCTGTCCACTTTAGTCTTTCCACTTTAGTTTTTCCACTTTAGTCTGTCCACTTCAGTCTTTCCACTATAGTCTATCCACTTTATTCTGTCCACTTCAGTCTTTCCACTATAGTCTGTCCACTTTAGTCTTTCCACTTTAATCTTTCCATTATAGTCTCCACTTTATTCCCTTCCACTTTAGTCTTTCCACTATAGTCTCCACTTTATTCTGTCCACTACAGTCTGTCCACTATAGTCTTTCCACTATAGTCTGTCCACTTTAGTCTTTCCATTTTAGTTTTTCCACTTTAGTCTGTCCACTTTAGTCTTTCCACTATAGTCTATCCACTTTAGTCTTTCCACTTTAGTCTTTCCACTTTATTCTGTCCACTTCAGTGTGTACACTTTAGTCTGTTCACTGAGTCTTTCCACTTCAGTCTTTCCACTATAGTCTGTCCACTTTCGTCTTTCCACTTCAGTCTTTCCACTACAGTCTCCACTTTATTTTGTCCCCCCCTGTCTTTCAAATTTAGCCTTTCCACTATTCTCTGTCCACTTTAGTCTTTCCACTATAGTCTCCACTTTATTCTGTCCACTACAGTCTTTCCACTATAGTCTTTCCACTATAGTCTGTCCACTTTAGTCTTTCCACTATTCTCTGTCCACTTTAGTCTTTCAACTGTAGTCTCCACTTTATTCTGTCCACTACAGTCTTTCCACTATAGTCTTTCTACTATAGTCTGTCCACTTTAGTCTTTCCACTTTAGTTTTTCCACTTTAGTCTGTCCACTTCAGTCTTTCCACTATAGTCTATCCACTTTATTCTGTCCACTTCAGTCTTTCCACTATAGTCTGTCCACTTTAGTCTTTCCACTTTAATCTTTCCATTATAGTCTCCACTTTATTCCCTTCCACTTTAGTCTTTCCACTATAGTCTCCACTTTATTCTGTCCACTACAGTCTTTCCACTATAGTCTTTCCACTATAGTCTGTCCACTTTAGTCTTTCCATTTTAGTATTTCCACTTTAGTCTGTCCACTTTAGTCTTTCCACTATAGTCTATCCACTTTAGTCTTTCCACTTTAGTCTTTCCACTTTATTCTGTCCACTTCAGTGTGTACACTTTAGTCTGTTCACTGAGTCTTTCCACTTCAGTCTTTCCACTATAGTCTGTCCACTTTCGTCTTTCCACTTCAGTCTTTCCACTACAGTCTCCACTTTATTTTGTCCCCCCCTGTCTTTCAAATTTAGCCTTTCCACTATTCTCTGTCCACTTTAGTCTTTCCACTATAGTCTCCACTTTATTCTGTCCACTACAGTCTTTCCACTATAGTCTTTCCACTATAGTCTGTCCACTAAAGTCTTTCCACTACAGTCTTTCCACTTTAGTCTTTCCACTTTAGTTTTTTCCACTTTAGTCTGTCCACTTCAGTCTTTCCACTATAGTCTGTCCAGTTTAGTCTTTCCACTTTAGTCTTTCCACTATAGTCTCCACTTTATTCTGTCCACTACAGTCTTTCTACTATAGTCTTTCCACTAAAGTCTATCCACTTTAGTCTTTCCACTATTCTCTGTCCACTTTAGTCTTTCCACTATAGTCTCCACTTTATTCTGTACACTACAGTCTTTCCACTATAGTCTTTCCACTATAGTCTGTCAACTTCAGTCTTTCCACTTTAGTCTTTCCACTATAGTCTCCACTTTATTCTGTCCACTATAGTCTTTTCACTATAGTCTTTCCACTATAGTCTGTCCACTTTAGTCTTTCCACTTTAGTTTTTCCACTTTAGTCTGTCCACTTCAGTCTTTCCACTATAGTCTATCCACTTTATTCTGTCCACTTCAGTCTTTCCACTATAGTCTGTCCACTTTAGTCTTTCCACTATAGTCTATCCACTTTAGTCTTTCCACTTTAGTCTTTCCACTTTATTCTGTCCACTTTAGTCTGTTCACTGAGTCTTTCCACTTCAGTCTTTCCACTATAGTCTGTCCACTTTCGTCTTTCCACTTCAGTCTTTCCACTACAGTCTCCACTTTATTTTGTCCCCCCCTGTCTTTCAAATTTAGCCTTTCCACTATTCTCTGTCCACTTTAGTCTTTCCACTATAGTCTCCACTTTATTCTGTCCACTACAGTCTTTCCACTATAGTCTTTCCACTATAGTCTGTCCACTTTAGTCTTTCCACTATTCTCTGTCCACTTTAGTCTTTCAACTGTAGTCTCCACTTTATTCTGTCCACTACAGTCTTTCCACTATAGTCTTTCTACTATAGTCTGTCCACTTTAGTCTTTCCACTTTAGTTTTTCCACTTTAGTCTGTCCACTTCAGTCTTTCCACTATAGTCTATCCACTTTATTCTGTCCACTTCAGTCTTTCCACTATAGTCTGTCCACTTTAGTCTTTCCACTTTAATCTTTCCATTATAGTCTCCACTTTATTCCCTTCCACTTTAGTCTTTCCACTATAGTCTCCACTTTATTCTGTCCACTACAGTCTTTCCACTATAGTCTTTCCACTATAGTCTGTCCACTTTAGTCTTTCCATTTTAGTTTTTCCACTTTAGTCTGTCCACTTTAGTCTTTCCACTATAGTCTATCCACTTTAGTCTTTCCACTTTAGTCTTTCCACTTTATTCTGTCCACTTCAGTGTGTACACTTTAGTCTGTTCACTGAGTCTTTCCACTTCAGTCTTTCCACTATAGTCTGTCCACTTTCGTCTTTCCACTTCAGTCTTTCCACTACAGTCTCCACTTTATTTTGTCCACCACAGTCTTTCCAATTTAGCCTTTCCACTATTCTCTGTCCACTTTAGTCTTTCCACTATAGTCTCCACTTTATTCTGTCCACTACAGTCTTTCCACTATAGTCTGTCCACTTTAGTCTTTCCACTATTCTCTGTCCACTTTAGTCTTTCCACTATAGTCTCCACTTTATTCTGTCCACTACAGTCTTTCCACTATAGTCTGTCCACTTTAGTCTTTCCACTTTAGTTTTTCCACTTTAGTCTGTCCACTTCAGTCTTTCCACTATAGTCTCCACTTTATTCTGTCCACTACAGTCTTTCCACTATAGTGTTTCCACTAAAGTCTATCCACTTTAGTCTTTCCACTATTCTCTGTCCACTTTCGTCTTTCCACTTTAGTCTTTCCACTATAGTCTCCACTTTATTCTGTCCACTATAGTCTTTCCACTATAGTCTTTCCACTATAGTCTGTCCACTTTAGTCTTTCCACTTTAGTTTTTCCACTTTAGTCTGTCCACTTCAGTCTTTCCACTATAGTCTGTCCACTTTAGTCTTTCTACTTTAGTCTTTCCACTATAGTCTCCACTTTATTCTGTCCACTACAGTCTTTCCACTATAGTCTTTCCACTATAGTCTGTCCACTTTAGTCTTTCCACTATAGTCTGTCCACTTTAGTCTTTCCACTTTAGTCTTTCCTCTTTAGTCTGTCCAGTTAGTCTTTCCACTATAGTCTTTCCACTATAGTCTGTCCACTTTAGTCTTTCCACTTTAGTCCTTCCACTTTAGTCTTTCCACTTTAGTCTTTCCACTATAGTCTGTCCACTTTAGTCTTTCCACTTTAGTCTTTCCGCTTTAGTCTGTCCACTTAGTCTTTCCACTAGAGTCTGTCCACTTTAGTCTGTCCACTTTAGTCTTTCCACTATAGTCTCCACTTTATTCTGTCCACTACAGTCTTTCCATTATAGTCTTTCCACTATAGTCTGTCCACTTTAGTCTTTCCACTTTAGTCTTTCCACTATAGTCTCCACTTTATTCTGTCCACTATAGTCTTTCCACTATAGTCTTTCCACTATAGTCTGTCCACTTTAGTCTTTTCACTTTAGTTTTTCCACTTTAGTCCGTCCACTTCAGTCTTTCCACTATAGTCTGTCCACTTTAGTCTTTCCACTTTAGTCTTTCCACTATAGTCTTTCCACTTTAGTCTGTCTAGTTAGTCTTTCCACTATAGTCTTTCCACTATAGTCTGTCCACTTTAGTCTTTCCACTTTAGTCCTTCCACTTTAGTCTGTCCACTTTAGTCTTTCCACTATAGTCTGTCAACTTTAGTCTTTCCACTTTAGTCTTTCCGCTTTAGTCTGCCCACTTAGTCTTTCCACTAGAGTCTGTCCACTTTAGTCTGTCCACTTTAGTCTTTCCACTATAGTCTCCACTTTATTCTGTCCACTACAGTCTTTCCATTATAGTCTTTCCACTATAGTCTGTCCACTTTAGTCTTTCCACTTTAGTTTTTCCACTTTAGTCTGTCCACTTCAGTCTTTCCACTATAGTCTGTCCACTTTAGTCTTTCCATTTTAGTCTTTCCACTATAGTCTCCACTTTATTCTGTCCACCACAGTCTCTCCAATTTAGTCTTTCCACTATTCTTCGTCCACTTTAGTCTTTCCACTATAGTCTCCACTTTATTCTGTCCACTATAGTCTTTCCACTATAGTCTTTCCACTATAGTCTGTCCACTTTAGTCTTTCCACTATTCTCTGTCAACTTTAGTCTTTCCACTATAGTCTCCACTTTATTCTGTACACTACAGTCTTTCCACTATAGTCTTTCCACTATAGTTTGTCCACTTTAGTCTTTCCACTTTAGTTTTTCCACTTTAGTCTGTCCACTTCAGTCTTTCCACTATAGTCTGCCCAGTTTAGTCTTTCCACTTTAGTCTTTCCACTATAGTCTCCACTTTATTCTGTCCACTACAGTCTTTCCACTATAGTCTTTCCACTATAGTCTGTCCACTTTAGTCTTTCCACTATAGTCTGTCCACTTTAGTCTTTCCACTTTAGTCTTTCCGCTTTAGTCTGTCCAGTTAGTCTTTCCACTATAGTCTTTCCACTATAGTCTGTCCACTTTAGTCTTTCCACTTTAGTCCTTCCACTTTAGTCTTTCCACTTTAGTCTTTCCACTATAGTCTGTCCACTTTAGTCTTTCCACTTTAGTCTTTCCGCTTTAGTCTGTCCACTTAGTCTTTCCACTAGAGTCTGTCCACTTTAGTCTGTCCACTTTAGTCTTTCCACTATAGTCTCCACTTTATTCTGTCCACTACAGTCTTTCCATTATAGTCTTTCCACTATAGTCTGTCCACTTTAGTCTTTCCACTTTAGTCTTTCCACTATAGTCTCCACTTTATTCTGTCCACTATAGTCTTTCCACTATAGTCTTTCCACTATAGTCTGTCCACTTTAGTCTTTTCACTTTAGTTTTTCCACTTTAGTCTGTCCACTTCAGTCTTTCCACTATAGTCTGTCCACTTTAGTCTTTCCACTTTAGTCTTTCCACTATAGTCTCCACTTTATTCTGTCCACTACAGTCTTTCCACTATAGTCTTTCCACTATAGTCTGTCCACTTTAGTCTTTCCACTTTAGTCTTTCCACTTTAGTCTGTCCACTTTAGTCTTTCCAAATAGTCTGTCCACTTTAGTCTTTCCACTTTAGTCTTTCCACTTTAGTCTGTCTAGTTAGTCTTTCCACTATAGTCTTTCCACTATAGTCTGTCCACTTTAGTCTTTCCACTTTAGTCCTTCCACTTTAGTCTGTCCACTTTAGTCTTTCCACTATAGTCTGTCAACTTTAGTCTTTCCACTTTAGTCTTTCCGCTTTAGTCTGCCCACTTAGTCTTTCCACTAGAGTCTGTCCACTTTAGTCTGTCCACTTTAGTCTTTCCACTATAGTCTCCACTTTATTCTGTCCACTACAGTCTTTCCATTATAGTCTTTCCACTATAGTCTGTCCACTTTAGTCTTTCCACTTTAGTTTTTCCACTTTAGTCTGTCCACTTCAGTCTTTCCACTATAGTCTGTCCACTTTAGTCTTTCCATTTTAGTCTTTCCACTATAGTCTCCACTTTATTCTGTCCACCACAGTCTCTCCAATTTAGTCTTTCCACTATTCTTCGTCCACTTTAGTCTTTCCACTATAGTCTCCACTTTATTCTGTCCACTATAGTCTTTCCACTATAGTCTTTCCACTATAGTCTGTCCACTTTAGTCTTTCCACTATTCTCTGTCAACTTTAGTCTTTCCACTATAGTCTCCACTTTATTCTGTCCACTACAGTCTTTCCACTATAGCCTTTCCACTATAGTTTGTCCACTTTAGTCTTTCCACTTTAGTTTTTCCACTTTAGTCTGTCCACTTCAGTCTTTCCACTATAGTCTCCACTTTATTCTGTCCACTACAGTCTTTCCACTATAGTGTTTCCACTAAAGTCTATCCACTTTAGTCTTTCCACTATTCTCTGTCCACTTTCGTCTTTCCACTTTAGTCTTTCCACTATAGTCTCCACTTTATTCTGTCCACTATAGTCTTTCCACTATAGTCTTTCCACTATAGTCTGTCCACTTTAGTCTTTCCACTTTAGTTTTTCCACTTTCGTCTGTCCACTTCAGTCTTTCCACTATAGTCTGTCCACTTTAGTCTTTCTACTTTAGTCTTTCCACTATAGTCTCCACTTTATTCTGTCCACTACAGTCTTTCCACTATAGTCTTTCCACTATAGTCTGTCCACTTTAGTCTTTCCACTATAGTCTGTCCACTTTAGTCTTTCCACTTTAGTCTTTCCGCTTTAGTCTGTCCAGTTAGTCTTTCCACTATAGTCTTTCCACTATAGTCTGTCCACTTTAGTCTTTCCACTTAAGTCCTTCCACTTTAGTCTTTCCACTTTAGTCTTTCCACTATAGTCTGTCCACTTTAGTCTTTCCACTTTAGTCTTTCCGCTTTAGTCTGTCCACTTAGTCTTTCCACTATAGTCTGTCCACTTTAGTCTGTCCACTTTAGTCTTTCCACTATAGTCTCCACTTTATTCTGTCCACTACAGTCTTTCCATTATAGTCTTTCCACTATAGTCTGTCCACTTTAGTCTTTCCACTTTAGTCTTTCCACTATAGTCTCCACTTTATTCTGTCCACTATAGTCTTTCCACTATAGTCTTTCCACTATAGTCTGTCCACTTTAGTCTTTTCACTTTAGTTTTTCCACTTTAGTCTGTCCACTTCAGTCTTTCCACTATAGTCTGTCCACTTTAGTCTTTCCACTATAGTCTCCACTTTATTCTGTCCACTACAGTCTTTCCACTATAGACTTTCCACTATAGTCTGTCCACTTTAGTCTTTCCACTTTAGTCTTTCCACTTTAGTCTGTCCACTTTAGTCTTTCCAAATAGTCTGTCCACTTTAGTCTTTCCACTTTAGTCTTTCCACTTTAGTCTGTCTAGTTAGTCTTTCCACTATAGTCTTTCCACTATAGTCTGTCCACTTTAGTCTTTCCACTTTAGTCCTTCCACTTTAGTCTGTCCACTTTAGTCTTTCCACTATAGTCTGTCAACTTTAGTCTTTCCACTTTAGTCTTTCCGCTTTAGTCTGCCCACTTAGTCTTTCCACTAGAGTCTGTCCACTTTAGTCTGTCCACTTTAGTCTTTCCACTATAGTCTCCACTTTATTCTGTCCACTACAGTCTTTCCATTATAGTCTTTCCACTATAGTCTGTCCACTTTAGTCTTTCCACTTTAGTTTTTCCACTTTAGTCTGTCCACTTCAGTCTTTCCACTATAGTCTGTCCACTTTAGTCTTTCCATTTTAGTCTTTCCACTATAGTCTCCACTTTATTCTGTCCACCACAGTCTCTCCAATTTAGTCTTTCCGCTATTCTTCGTCCACTTTAGTCTTTCCACTATAGTCTCCACTTTATTCTGTCCACTATAGTCTTTCCACTATAGTCTTTCCACTATAGTCTGTCCACTTTAGTCTTTCCACTATTCTCTGTCAACTTTAGTCTTTCCACTATAGTCTCCACTTTATTCTGTCCACTACAGTCTTTCCACTATAGTCTTTCCACTATAGTTTGTCCACTTTAGTCTTTCCACTTTAGTTTTTCCACTTTAGTCTGTCCACTTCAGTCTTTCCACTATAGTCTGCCCAGTTTAGTCTTTCCACTTTAGTCTTTCCACTATAGTCTCCACTTTATTCTGTCCACTACAGTCTTTCCACTATAATCTTTCCACAAAAGTCTATCCACTTTAGTCTTTCCACTATTCTCTGTCCACTTTAGTCTTTCCACTATAGTCTCCACTTTATTCTGTCCACTACAGTCTTTCCACTATAGTCTTTCCACTATAGTCTGTCCACTGTAGTCTTTCCACTTTAGTCTTTCCACTATAGTCTCCACTTTATTCTGTCCACTACAGTCTTTCCACTATAGTCTGTCCACTTTAGTCTTTCCACTATTCTCTGTCCACTTTAGTCTTTCCACTATAGTCTGTCCACTTTAGTCTTTCCACTATAGTCTGTCCAGTGTAGTCTTTCCACTATTCTCTGTCCACTTTAGTCTTTCCACTTTAGTCTTTCCACTATAGTCTCCACTTTATTCTGTCCTCTAAAGTCTTTCCACTATAGTCTTTCCACTATAGTCTGTCCACTTTAGTCTTTCCACTTTAATCTTTCCACTTTAGTCTGTCCACTTTAGTCTTTCCACTATAGTCTGTCCACTTTAGTCTTTCCACTTCAGTTTTTCCACTTTATTCTGTCCACTTCAGTCTTTCCACTATAGTCTGTCCAGTTTAGTCTTTCCACTTTAGTCTTTCCACTATAGTCTCCACTTTATTCTGTCCACTACAGTCTTACCACTATAGTCTTTCCACTAAAGTCTATCCACTTTAGTCTTTCCACTATTCTCTGTCCACTTTAGTCTTTCCACTATAGTCTCCACTTTATTCTTTCCACTACAGTCTTTCCACTATAGTCTTTCCACTACAGTCTGTCCACTGTAGTCTTTCCACTTTAGTCTTTCCACTATAGTCTCCACTTTATTCTGTCCACTACAGTCTTTCCACTATAGTCTGTCCACTTTAGTCTTTCCACTATTCTCTGTCCACTTTAGTCTTTCCACTATAGTCTTTCCAATATAGTCTGTCCACTTTAGTCTTTCCACTTTAGTCTTTCCACCTTAGTCTGTCCACTTTAGTATTTCCACTATAGTCTGTCCACTTTAGTCTTTCCACTATTCTCTGTCCACTTTAGTCTTTCCACTTTAGTCTTTCCACTATAGTCTCCACTTTATTCTGTCCACTAAAGTCTTTCCACTATAGTCTTTCCACTATAGTCTGTCCACTTTAGTCTTTCCACTTTAATCTTTCCACTTTAGTCTGTCCACTTTAGTCTTTCCACTATAGTCTGTCCACTTTAGTCTTTCCACTTTAGTTTTTCCACTTTAGTCTGTCCACTTTAGTCTTTCCACTATAGTCTGTCCAGTTTAGTCTTTCCACTTTAGTCTTTCCACTATAGTCTCCACTTTATTCTGTCCACTACAGTCTTACCACTATAGTCTTTCCACTAAAGTCTATCCACTTTAGTCTTTCCACTATTCTCTGTCCACTTTAGTCTTTCCACTATAGTCTCCACTTTATTCTTTCCACTACAGTCTTTCCACTATAGTCTTTCCACTATAGTCTGTCCACTGTAGTCTTTCCACTATAGTCTTTCCACTATAGTCTCCACTTTATTCTGTCCACTACAGTCTTTCCACTATAATCTTTCCACTAAAGTCTATCCACTTTAGTCTTTCCACTATTCTCTGTCCACTTTAGTCTTTCCACTATAGTCTCCACTTTATTCTGTCCACTACAGTCTTTCCACTATAGTCTTTCCACTATAGTCTGTCCACTGTAGTCTTCCCACTTTAGTCTTTCCACTATAGTCTCCACTTTTCTGTCCACTACAGTCTTTCCACTTTAGTCTTTCCACTATTCTCTGTCAACTTTAGTCTTTCCCCTTTAGTCTTTCCACTATAGTCTCCACTTTATTCTGTCCACTACAGTCTTTCCACTATAGTCTGTCCACTTTAGTCTTTCCACTATTCTCTGTCCACTTTAGTCTTTCCACTATAGTCTTTCCAATATAGTCTGTCCACTTTAGTCTTTCCACTTTAGTCTTTCCACCTTAGTCTCTCCACTTTAGTCTTTCCACTATAGTCTGTCCACTTTAGTCTTTCCACTATTCTCTGTCCACTTTAGTCTTTCCACTTTAGTCTTTCCACTATAGACTCCACTTTATTCTGTCCACTACAGTCTTTCCACTGTAGTCTTTCCACTATAATCTGTCCACTTTAGTCTTTCCACTTTAATCTTTCCACTTTAGTCTGTCCACTTTAGTCTTTCCACTATAGTCTGTCCACTTTAGTCTTTCCACTATAGTCTTTCCACTATAGTCTGTCCACTTTAGTCTTTCCACTTTAGTTTTTCCACTTTAGTCTGTCCACTTCAGTCTTTCCACTATAGTCTCCACTTTATTCTGTCCACTAATGTCTTTCCACTATAGTCTTTCCACTATAGTCTGTCCACTTATCTAGTCTTTCCACTTTAGTTTTTCCACTTTAGTCTGTCCACTTTAGTCTTTCCACTATAGTCTATCCACTTTAGTCTTTCTACTTTAGCCTTTCCACTATAGTCTTTCCACTATAGTCTGTCCACTTTAGTCTTTCCACTTTAGTCTTTCCGCTTTAGTCTGTCCAGTTAGTCTTTCGACTATAGTCTTTCCACTATAGTCTGTCCACTTTAGTCTTTCCACTTTATTCTGTCCACTTCAGTGTGTACACTTTAGTCTGTCCACTGAGTCTTTCCACTTCAGTCTTTCCACTTTAGTTTTTCCACTATTCTCTGTCAACTTTAGTCTTTCCACTTTAGTCTTTCCACTATAGTCTCCACTTTATTCTGTCCACTACAGTCTTTCCACTATAGTCTTTCCACTTTAGTCTGTCCACTTTAGTTTTTCCACTATAGTCTGTCCACTTTAGTCTTTCCACTTTAGTCTTTCCGCTTTAGTCTGTCCAGTTAGTCTTTCCACTATAGTCTTTCCACTATAGTCTGTCCACTTTAGTCTTTCCACTTTAGTCTTTCCACTTTAGTCTGTCCACTTTAGTCTTTTCACTATAGTCTGTCCACTTTAGTCTTTCCACTTTAGTCTTTGCGCTTTAGTCTGTCCACTTAGTCTTTCCACTAGAGTCTGTCCACTTTAGTCTTTCCACTATAGTCTCCACTTTTTTCTGTCCACTACAGTCTTTCCACTATAGTCTTTCCACTATAGTCTGTCCACTTTAGTCTTTCCACTTTAGTTTTTCCACTTTAGTCTGTCCACTTCAGTCTTTCCACTATAGTCTGTCCACTTGTCTTTCCACTTTAGTCTTTCCACTATAGTCTCCACTTTATTCTGTCCACTACAGTCTTTCCACTATAGTCTTTCCACTATAGTCTGTCCACTTATCTAGTCTTTCCACTTTAGTTTTTCGACTTTAGTCTGTCCACTTTAGTCTTTCCACTATAGTCTATCCACTTTAGTCTTTCCACTTTAGTCTTTCAACTTCAATCTCCACTTTATTCTGTCCACTACAGTCTTTCCACTATAGTCTTTCCACTATAGTCTGTCTACTTTAGTCTTTCCACTATTCTCTGTCAACTTTAGTCTTTCCACTATAGTCTCCACTTTATTCTGTCCACTACAGTCTTTCCACTATAGTCTTTCCACTATTCTCTGTCAACTTTAGTCTTTCCACTATAGTCTCCACTTTATTCTGTCCACTATAGTCTTTCCACTATAGTCTTTCCACTATAGTCTGTCCACTTTAGTCTTTCCACTTTAGTTTTTCCACTTTAGTCTGTCCACTTTAGTCTTTCCACTATAGTCTGTCCACTTTAGTCTTTCCACTATTCTCTGTCCACTTTAGTCTTTCCACTTTAGTCTTTCCACTATAGTCTCCACTTTATTCTGTCCACTACAGTCTTTCCACTTTAGTCTTTCCACTATAGTCTTTCCAGTTTAGTCTTTCCACTATAGTCTGTCCACTGTAGTCTTTCGACTTTAGTCTTTCCACTATAGTCTCCACTTTGTTCTGTCCACTACAGTCTTTCCACTTTAGTCTTTCCACTATTATCTGTCAACTTTAGTCTTTCCACTATAGTCTCCACTTTATTCTGTCCACTACAGTCTTTCCACTATAGTCCGTCCAGTTTAGTCTTTCCACTTTAGTCTTTCCACTTTAGTCTCCACTTTATTATGTCCACTACAGTCTTTCCACTATAGTTTTTCCACTTTAGTCTGTCCACTTCAGTCTTTCCACTATAGTCCGTCCAGTTTAGTCTTTCCACTTTAGTCTTTCCACTTAGTCTCCACTTTATTCTGTCCACTACCGTCTTTCCACTATAGTCTTTCCACTATAGTCTGTCCACTTTAGTCTTTCCACTTTAGTTTTTCCACTTTAGTCTGTCCACTTCAGTGTTTCCACTATAGTCTGTCCAGTTTAGTCTTTCCACTATAGTCTCCACTTTATTCTGTCCAATACAGTCTTTCCACTATAGTCTTTCCACTAAAGTCTATCCACTTTAGTCTTTCCACTATTCTCTGTCCACTTTAGTCTTTCCACTATAGTCTTTCCACTATAGTCTGTCCACTGTAGTCTTTCCACTTTAGTCTTTCCACTATAGTATCCACTTTATTCTGTCCACTACAGTCTTTCCACTTTAGTCTTTCCACTATTCTCTGTCAACTTTAGTCTTTCCACTTTAGTCTTTCCACTATAGTCTCCACTTTATTCTGTTCACTACAGTCTTTCCACTATAGTCTTTCCACTATAGTCTGTCCACTTTAGTCTTCCCACTATTCTCTGTCCACTTTAGTCTTTCCACTATAGTCTTTCCAATATAGTCTGTCCACTTTAGTCTTTCCACTTTAGTCTTTCCACCTTATTCTGTCCACTTTAGTCTTTCCACCAATGTCTGTCCACTTTAGTCTTTCCACTATTCTCTGTCCACTTTAGTCTTTCCACTTTAGTCTTTCCACTATAGTCTCCACTTTATTCTGTCCACTACAGTCTTTCCACTATAGTTTTTCCACTATAGTCTGTCCACTTTAGTCTTTCCACTATTCTCTGTCCACTTTAGTCTTTCCACTATAGTCTCCACTTTATTCTGTCCACTAAAGTCTTTCCACTATAGTCTTTCCACTATAGTCTTTCCACTATAGTCTGTCCACTTTAGTCTTTCCACTATAGTCTCCACTTTATTCTGTCCACTACAGTCTTTCCACTATAGTCTTTCCACTATAGTCTGTCCACTTTAGTCTTTCCACTATTCTCTGTCAACTTTAGTCTTTCCACTATAGTCTCCACTTTATTCTGTCCACTACAGTCTTTCCACTATAGTCTTTCCACTATAGTCTGTCCACTTTAGTCTTTCCACTTTAGTTTTTCCACTTTAGTCTGTCCACTTCAGTCTTTCAACTATAGTCTGTCCAGTTTAGTCTTTCCACTTTAGTCTTTCCACTATAGTCTCCACTTTATTCTGTCCACTACAGTCTTTCCACTATAATCTTTCCACTAAAGTCTATCTTTCCACTATTCTCTGTCAACTTTAGTCTTTCCACTATAGTCTCCACTTTATTCTGTCCACTACAGTCTTTCCACTATAGTCTTTCCACTTTTCTCTGTCAACTTTAGTCTTTCCACTTTAGTCTTTCCACTATAGTCTCCACTTTATTCTGTCCACTACAGTCTTTCCACTATAGTCTTTCCACTATAGTCTGTCCACTTTAGTCTTTCCACTTTAGTTTTTCCACTTTAGTCTGTCCACTTCAGTCTTTCCACTATAGTCTGTCCAGTTTAGTCTTTCCACTTTAGTCTTTCCACTTTAGTCTCCACTTTTTTCTGTCCACTACAGTCTTTCCACTATAGTCTTTAACTATAGTCTGTCCACTTTAGTCTTTCCACTTTAGTTTTTCCACTTTAGTCTGTCCACTTCAGTGTTTCCACTATAGTCTGTCCAGTTTAGTCTTTCCACTATAGTCTCCACTTTATTCTGTCCACTACAGTCTTTCCACTATAGTCTTTCCACTAAAGTCTATCCACTTTAGTCTTTCCACTATTCTCTGTCCACTTTAGTCTTTCCACTATAGTCTTTCCACTATAGTCTGTCCACTGTAGTCTTTCCACTTTAGTCTTTCCACTATAGTATCCACTTTATTCTGTCCACTACAGTCTTTCCACTTTAGTCTTTCCACTATTCTCTGTCAACTTTAGTCTTTCCACTTTAGTCTTTCCACTATAGTCTCCACTTTATTCTGTTCACTACAGTCTTTCCACTATAGTCTTTCCACTATAGTCTGTCCACTTTAGTCTTCCCACTATTCTCTGTCCACTTTAGTCTTTCCACTATAGTCTTTCCAATATAGTCTGTCCACTTTAGTCTTTCCACTTTAGTCTTTCCACCTTAGTCTGTCCACTTTAGTCTTTCCACCAATGTCTGTCCACTTTAGTCTTTCCACTATTCTCTGTCCACTTTAGTCTTTCCACTTTAGTCTTTCCACTATAGTCTCCACTTTATTCTGTCCACTACAGTCTTTCCACTATAGTTTTTCCACTATAGTCTGTCCATTTTAGTCTTTCCACTATTATCTGTCCACTTTAGTCTTTCCACTATAGTCTCCACTTTATTCTGTCCACTAAAGTCTTTCCACTATAGTCTTTCCACTATAGTCTGTCCACTTTAGTTTTTCCACTTTAGTATTTCCACTTTAGTCTGTCCACTTCAGTCTTTCCACTATAGTCTGTCCAGTTTAGTCTTTCCACTTTAGTCTTCCACTATAGTCTCCACTTTATTCTGTCCACTACAGTCTTTCTACCATATTCTTTCCACTAAAGTCTATCCACTTTAGTCTTTCCACTATTCTCTGTCCACTTTAGTCTTTCCACTATAGTCTCCACTTTATTCTGTCCACTACAGTCTTTCCACCATAGTCTTTCCACTATATTCTGTCCACTTCAGTCTTTCCACTTTAGTCTTTAGTCTTTCCACTATAGTCTTTCCACTATAGTCTGTCCACTTTAGTCTTTCCACTTTAGTTTTTCCACTTTAGTCTGTCCACTTCAGTCTTTCCACTATAGTCTGTCCACTTTAGTCTTTCCACTTTAGTCTTTCCACTATAGTCTCCACTTTATTCTGTCCACTACAGTCTTTCCACTATAGTCTTTCCACTATAGTCTGTCCACTTTAGTCTTTCCACTTTAGTGTTTCCACTTTAGTCTGTCCACTTTAGTTTTTCCACTATAGTCTGTCCACTTTAGTCTTTCCACTTTAGTCTTTCCGCTTTAGTCTGTCCAGTTAGTCTTTTCACTATAGTCTTTCCACTATAGTCTGTCCACTTTAGTCTTTCCACTTTAGTCCTTCCACTTTAGTCGGTCCACTTTAGTCTTTCCACTATAGTCTGTCCACTTTAGTCTTTCCACTTTAGTCTTTCCGCTTTAGTCTGTCCACTTAGTCTTTCCACTAGAGTCTGTCCACTTTAGTCTGTCCACTTTAGTCTTTCCACTATAGTCTCCACTTTATTCTGTCCACTACAGTCTTTCCACTATAGTCTTTCCACTATAGTCGGTCCACTTTAGTCTTTCCACTATTGTCTCCACTTTATTCTGTCCACTACAGTCTTTCCACTATAGTCTTTCCACTATAGTCTGTCCACTTTAGTCTTTCCACTATTCTCTGTCAACTTTAGTCTTTCCACTATAGTCTCCACTTTATTCTGTCCACTACAGTCTTTCCACTATAGTCTTTCCACTATAGTCTGTCCACTTTAGTCTTTCCACTTTAGTTTTTCCACTTTAGTCTGTCCACTTCAGTCTTTCCACTATAGTCTGTCCAGTTTAGTCTTTCCACTTTAGTCTTTCCACTATAGTCTCCACTTTATTCTGTCCACTACAGTCTTTCCACTATAATATTTCCACTAAAGTCTATCTTTCCACTATTCTCGGTCAACTTTAGTCTTTCCACTATAGTCTCCACTTTATTCTGTCCACTAAAGTCTTTCCACTATAGTCTTTCCACTATTCTCTGTCAACTTTAGTCTTTCCACTATAGTCTCCACTTTATTCTGTCCACTACAGTCTTTCCACTATAGTCTTTCCACTATAGTCTGTCCACTTTAGTCTTTCCACTAGTCTCTGTCCACTATAGTCTGTCCACTTTAGTCTTTCCACTATTCTCTGTCCACTTTAGTCTTTCCACTACAGTCTTTCCACTATAGTCTTTCCACTATAGTCTGTCCACTTTAGTCTTTCCACTTTAATCTTTCCACTTTAGTCTGTCCACTTTAGTCTTTCCACTATAGTCTTTCCACTATAGTCTGTCCACTTTAGTCTTTCCACTTTAGTTTTTCCACTTTAGTCTGTCCACTTCAGTCTTTCCACTATAGTCTGTCCAGTTTAGTCTTTCCACTTTAGTCTTTCCACTATAGTCTCCACTTTATTCTGTCCACTAAAGTCTTTCCACTACAGTCTTTCCACTTTAGTCTTTCCACTTTAGTTTTTTCCACTTTAGTCTGTCCACTTCAGTCTTTCCACTATAGTCTGTCCAGTTTAGTCTTTCCACTTTAGTCTTTCCACTATAGTCTCCACTTTATTCTGTCCACTACAGTCTTTCCACTATAGTCTTTCCACTATAGTCTGTCCACTTTAGTCTTTCCACTTTAATCTTTCCACTTTAGTCTGTCCACTTTAGTCTTTCCACTTAGTCTTTCCACTAGAGTCTGTCCACTTTAGTCTGTCCACTTTAGTCTTTCCACTATAGTCTCCACTTTATTCTGTCCACTACAGTCTTTCCACTATAGTCTTTCCACTATAGTCGGTCCACTTTAGTCTTTCCACTATTGTCTCCACTTTATTCTGTCCACTACAGTCTTTCCACTATAGTCTTTCCACTATAGTCTGTCCACTTTAGTCTTTCCACTATTCTCTGTCAACTTTAGTCTTTCCACTATAGTCTCCAATTTATTCTGTCCACTACAGTCTTTCCACTATAGTCTTTCCACTATAGTCTGTCCACTTTAGTCTTTCCACTTTAGTTTTTCCACTTTAGTCTGTCCACTTCAGTCTTTCCACTATAGTCTGTCCAGTTTAGTCTTTCCACTTTAGTCTTTCCACTATAGTCTCCACTTTATTCTGTCCACTACAGTCTTTCCACTATAATATTTCCACTAAAGTCTATCTTTCCACTATTCTCGGTCAACTTTAGTCTTTCCACTATAGTCTCCACTTTATTCTGTCCACTACAGTCTTTCCACTATAGTCTTTCCACTATTCTCTGTCAACTTTAGTCTTTCCACTATAGTCTCCACTTTATTCTGTCCACTACAATCTTTCCACTATAGTCTTTCCACTATAGTCTGTCCACTTTAGTCTTTCCACTAGTCTCTGTCCACTATAGTCTGTCCACTTTAGTCTTTCCACTATTCTCTGTCCACTTTAGTCTTTCCACTACAGTCTTTCCACTATAGTCTTTCCACTATAGTCTGTCCACTTTAGTCTTTCCACTTTAATCTTTCCACTTTAGTCTGTCCACTTTAGTCTTTCCACTATAGTCTTTCCACTATAGTCTGTCCACTTTAGTCTTTCCACTTTAGTTTTTCCACTTTAGTCTGTCCACTTCAGTCTTTCCACTATAGTCTGTCCAGTTTAGTCTTTCCACTTTAGTCTTTCCACTATAGTCTCCACTTTATTCTGTCCACTAAAGTCTTTCCACTACAGTCTTTCCACTTTAGTCTTTCCACTTTAGTTTTTTCCACTTTAGTCTGTCCACTTCAGTCTTTCCACTATAGTCTGTCCAGTTTAGTCTTTCCACTTTAGTCTTTCCACTATAGTCTCCACTTTATTCTGTCCACTACAGTCTTTCCACTATAGTCTTTCCACTATAGTCTGTCCACTTTAGTCTTTCCACTTTAATCTTTCCACTTTAGTCTGTCCACTTTAGTCTTTCCACTATAGTCTTTCCACTATAGTCTGTCCACTTTAGTCTTTCCACTTTAGTTTTTCCACTTTAGTCTGTCCACTTCAGTCTTTCCACTATAGTCTGTCCAGTTTAGTCTTTCCACTTTAGTCTTTCCACTATAGTCTCCACTTTATTCTGTCCACTAAAGTCTTTCCACTACAGTCTTTCCACTTTAGTCTTTCCACTTTAGTTTTTTCCACTTTAGTCTGTCCACTTTAGTCCTTCCACTTTAGTCGGTCCACTTTAGTCTTTCCACTATAGTCTGTCCACTTTAGTCTTTCCACTTTAGTCTTTCCGCTTTAGTCTGTCCACTTAGTCTTTCCACTAGAGTCTGTCCACTTTAGTCTGTCCACTTTAGTCTTTCCACTATAGTCTCCACTTTATTCTGTCCACTACAGTCTTTCCACTATAGTCTTTCCACTTTAGTCTGTCCACTTTAGTCTTTCCACTATAGTCTCCACTTTATTCTGTCCACTACAGTCTTTCCACTATAGTCTTTCCACTATAGTCTGTCCACTTTAGTCTTTCCACTATTCTCCGTCAACTTTAGTCTTTCCACTATAGTCTCCACTTTATTCTGTCCACTACAGTCTTTCCACTATAGTCTTTCCACTATAGTCTGTCCACTTTAGTCTTTCCACTTTAGTTTATCCACTTTAGTCTGTCCACTTCAGTCTTTCCACTATAGTCTGTCCAGTTTAGTCTTTCCACTTTAGTCTGTCCACTTCAGTCTTTCCACTATGGTCTGTCCAGTTTAGTCTTTCCACTTTAGTCTTTCCACTATAGTCTCCACTTTATTCTGTCCACTACAGTTTTTCCACTATAATCTTTCCACTGAAGTCTATCTTTCCACTATTCTCTGTCAACTTTAGTCTTTCCACTATAGTCTCCACTTTATTCTGTCCACTACAGTCTTTCCACTATAGTCTTTCCACTTTAGTCTTTCCACTATTCTCTGTCAACTTAAGTCTTTCCACTATAGTCTCCACTTTATTCTGTCCACTACAGTCTTTCCACTATAGTCTGTCCACTTTAGTCTTTCCACTTTAGTTTATCCACTTTAGTCTGTCCACTTCAGTCTTTCCACTTTAGTCTGTCCACTTTAGTCTTTCCACTTTAGTCTTTCCACTATTCTCTGTCCACTTTAGTCTTTCCACTATAGTCTCCACTTTATTCTGTCCACTACAGTCTTTCCACTATAGTCTTTCCACTATAGTCTGTCAACTTCAGTCTTTCCACTTTAGTCTTTCCACTATAGTCTCCACTTTATTCTGTCCACTATAGTCTTTTCACTATAGTCTTTCCACTATAGTCTGTCCACTTTAGTCTTTCCACTTTAGTTTTTCCACTTTAGTCTGTCCACTTCAGTCTTTCCACTATAGTCTGTCCACTCTAGTCTTTCCACTTTAGTCTTTCCACTATAGTCTCCACTTTATTCTGTCCACTACAGTCTTTCCACTATAGTTTTTCCACTATAGTCTGTCCACTTTAGTCTTTCCACTTTAGTCTTTCCACTTTAGTCTGTCCACTTTAGTCTTTCCACTATAGTCTCCACTTTATTCTGTCCACTACAGTCTTTCCACTATAGTCTTTCCACTATTGTCTGTCCACTTTAGTCTTTCCACTATAGTCTCCACTTTATTCTGTCCACTACAGTCTTTCCACTATAGTCTTTCCACTATAGTCTGTCCACTTTAGTCTTTCCACTATAGTCTCCACTTTATTCTGTCCACTACAGTCTTTCCACTATAGTCTTTCCACTATAGTCTGTCCACTTTAGTCTTTCCACTTTAGTTTATCCACTTTAGTCTGTCCACTTCAGTCTTTCCACTATAGTCTGTCCAGTTTAGTCTTTCCACTTTAGTCTGTCCACTTCAGTCTTTCCACTATGGTCTGTCCAGTTTAGTCTTTCCACTTTAGTCTTTCCATTATAGTCTCCACTTTATTCTGTCCACTACAGTCTTTCCACTATAATCTTTCCACTAAAGTCTATCTTTCCACTATTCTCTGTCAACTTTAGTCTTTCCACTATAGTCTCCACTTTATTCTGTCCACTACAGTCTTTCCACTATAGTCTTTCCACTATAGTCTGTCCACTTTAGTCTTTCCACTATTCTCTGTCAACTTTAGTCTTTCCACTATAGTCTCCACTTTATTCTGTCCACTACAGTCTTTCCACTATAGTCTTTCCACTATAGTCTGTCCACTTTAGTCTTTCCACTTTAGTTTATCCACTTTAGTCTGTCCACTTCAGTCTTTCCACTATAGTCTGTCCAGTTTAGTCTTTCCACTTTAGTCTTTCCACTATAGTCTCCACTTTATTCTGTCCACTAAAGTCTTTCCACTACAGTCTTTCCACTTTAGTCTTTCCACTTTAGTTTTTTCCACTTTAGTCTGTCCACTTCAGTCTTTCCACTATAGTCTGTCCAGTTTAGTCTTTCCACTTTAGTCTATCCACTATAGTCTCCACTTTATTCTGTCCACTACAGTCTTTCTACTATAGTCTTTCCATTAAAGTCTATCCACTTTAGTCTTTCCACTATTCTCTGTCCACTTTAGTCTTTTCACTATAGTCTCCACTTTATTCTGTCCACTTCAGTCTTCCCACTATAGTCTTTCCACTATAGTCTGTCCACTTCAGTCTTTCCACTTTAGTCTTTCCACTATAGTCTCCACTTTATTCTGTCCACTATAGTCTTTCCACTATAGTCTGTCCACTTTAGTCTTTCCACTTTAGTTTTTCCACTTTAGTCTGTCCACTTCAGTCTTTCCACTATAGTCTGTCCACTTTAGTCTTTCCACTTTAGTCTTTCCACTATAGTCTCCACTTTATTCTGTCCACTACAGTCTTTCCACTATAGTCCTTCCACTATAGTCTGTCCACTTTAGTCTTTCCACTTTAGTCTTTCCACTTTAGTCTGTCCACTTTAGTCTTTCCACTATAGTCTGTCCACTTTAGTCTTTCCACTTTAGTCTTTCCGCTTTAGTCTTTCCAGTTAGTCTTTCCACTATAGTCTTTCCACTATAGTCTGTCCACTTTAGTCTTTCCACTTTAGTCCTTCCACTTTAGTCGGTCCACTTTAGTCTTTCCACTATAGTCTGTCCACTTTAGTCTTTCCACTTTAGTCTTTCCGCTTTAGTCTGTCCACTTAGTCTTTCCACTAGAGTCTGTCCACTTTAGTCTGTCCACTTTAGTCTTTCCACTATAGTCTCCACTTTATTCTGTCCACTACAGTCTTTCCACTATAGTCTTTCCACTATAGTCGGTCCACTTTAGTCTTTCCACTATAGTCTGTCCACTTTAGTCTTTCCACTTTAGTTTTTCCGCTTTAGTCTGTCCACTTAGTCTTTCCACTAGAGTCTGTCCACTTTAGTCTGTCCACTTTAGTCTTTCCACTATAGTCTCCACTTTATTCTGTCCACTACAGTCTTTACACTATAGTCTTTCCACTATAGTCTGTCCACTTTAGTCTTTCCACTATAGTCTCCACTTTATTCTGTCCACTACAGTCTTTCCACTATAGTCTGTCCACTTTAGTCTGTCCACTTTAGTCTTTCCACTATAGTCTCCACTTTATTCTGTCCACTACAGTCTTTCCACTATAGTCTTTCCACTTTATTCTGTCCACTAAAGTCTTTCCACTACAGTCTTTCCACTTTAGTCTTTCCACTTTAGTTTTTTCCACTTTAGTCTGTCCACTTCAGTCTTTCCACTATAGTCTGTCCAGTTTAGTCTTTCCACTTTAGTCTTTCCACTATAGTCTCCACTTTATTCTGTCCACTACAGTCTTTCCACTATAGTCTTTCCACTATAGTCTGTCCACTTTAGTCTTTCCACTTTAATCTTTCCACTTTAGTCTGTCCACTTTAGTCTTTCCACTTAGTCTTTCCACTAGAGTCTGTCCACTTTAGTCTGTCCACTTTAGTCTTTCCACTATAGTCTCCACTTTATTCTGTCCACTACAGTCTTTCCACTATAGTCTTTCCACTATAGTCGGTCCACTTTAGTCTTTCCACTATTGTCTCCACTTTATTCTGTCCACTACAGTCTTTCCACTATAGTCTTTCCACTATAGTCTGTCCACTTTAGTCTTTCCACTATTCTCTGTCAACTTTAGTCTTTCCACTATAGTCTCCAATTTATTCTGTCCACTACAGTCTTTCCACTATAGTCTTTCCACTATAGTCTGTCCACTTTAGTCTTTCCACTTTAGTTTTTCCACTTTAGTCTGTCCACTTCAGTCTTTCCACTATAGTCTGTCCAGTTTAGTCTTTCCACTTTAGTCTTTCCACTATAGTCTCCACTTTATTCTGTCCACTACAGTCTTTCCACTATAATATTTCCACTAAAGTCTATCTTTCCACTATTCTCGGTCAACTTTAGTCTTTCCACTATAGTCTCCACTTTATTCTGTCCACTACAGTCTTTCCACTATAGTCTTTCCACTATTCTCTGTCAACTTTAGTCTTTCCACTATAGTCTCCACTTTATTCTGTCCACTACAATCTTTCCACTATAGTCTTTCCACTATAGTCTGTCCACTTTAGTCTTTCCACTAGTCTCTGTCCACTATAGTCTGTCCACTTTAGTCTTTCCACTATTCTCTGTCCACTTTAGTCTTTCCACTACAGTCTTTCCACTATAGTCTTTCCACTATAGTCTGTCCACTTTAGTCTTTCCACTTTAATCTTTCCACTTTAGTCTGTCCACTTTAGTCTTTCCACTATAGTCTTTCCACTATAGTCTGTCCACTTTAGTCTTTCCACTTTAGTTTTTCCACTTTAGTCTGTCCACTTCAGTCTTTCCACTATAGTCTGTCCAGTTTAGTCTTTCCACTTTAGTCTTTCCACTATAGTCTCCACTTTATTCTGTCCACTAAAGTCTTTCCACTACAGTCTTTCCACTTTAGTCTTTCCACTTTAGTTTTTTCCACTTTAGTCTGTCCACTTCAGTCTTTCCACTATAGTCTGTCCAGTTTAGTCTTTCCACTTTAGTCTTTCCACTATAGTCTCCACTTTATTCTGTCCACTACAGTCTTTCCACTATAGTCTTTCCACTATAGTCTGTCCACTTTAGTCTTTCCACTTTAATCTTTCCACTTTAGTCTGTCCACTTTAGTCTTTCCACTATAGTCTTTCCACTATAGTCTGTCCACTTTAGTCTTTCCACTTTAGTTTTTCCACTTTAGTCTGTCCACTTCAGTCTTTCCACTATAGTCTGTCCAGTTTAGTCTTTCCACTTTAGTCTTTCCACTATAGTCTCCACTTTATTCTGTCCACTAAAGTCTTTCCACTACAGTCTTTCCACTTTAGTCTTTCCACTTTAGTTTTTTCCACTTTAGTCTGTCCACTTTAGTCCTTCCACTTTAGTCGGTCCACTTTAGTCTTTCCACTATAGTCTGTCCACTTTAGTCTTTCCACTTTAGTCTTTCCGCTTTAGTCTGTCCACTTAGTCTTTCCACTAGAGTCTGTCCACTTTAGTCTGTCCACTTTAGTCTTTCCACTATAGTCTCCACTTTATTCTGTCCACTACAGTCTTTCCACTATAGTCTTTCCACTTTAGTCTGTCCACTTTAGTCTTTCCACTATAGTCTCCACTTTATTCTGTCCACTACAGTCTTTCCACTATAGTCTTTCCACTATAGTCTGTCCACTTTAGTCTTTCCACTATTCTCCGTCAACTTTAGTCTTTCCACTATAGTCTCCACTTTATTCTGTCCACTACAGTCTTTCCACTATAGTCTTTCCACTATAGTCTGTCCACTTTAGTCTTTCCACTTTAGTTTATCCACTTTAGTCTGTCCACTTCAGTCTTTCCACTATAGTCTGTCCAGTTTAGTCTTTCCACTTTAGTCTGTCCACTTCAGTCTTTCCACTATGGTCTGTCCAGTTTAGTCTTTCCACTTTAGTCTTTCCACTATAGTCTCCACTTTATTCTGTCCACTACAGTTTTTCCACTATAATCTTTCCACTGAAGTCTATCTTTCCACTATTCTCTGTCAACTTTAGTCTTTCCACTATAGTCTCCACTTTATTCTGTCCACTACAGTCTTTCCACTATAGTCTTTCCACTTTAGTCTTTCCACTATTCTCTGTCAACTTAAGTCTTTCCACTATAGTCTCCACTTTATTCTGTCCACTACAGTCTTTCCACTATAGTCTGTCCACTTTAGTCTTTCCACTTTAGTTTATCCACTTTAGTCTGTCCACTTCAGTCTTTCCACTTTAGTCTGTCCACTTTAGTCTTTCCACTTTAGTCTTTCCACTATTCTCTGTCCACTTTAGTCTTTCCACTATAGTCTCCACTTTATTCTGTCCACTACAGTCTTTCCACTATAGTCTTTCCACTATAGTCTGTCAACTTCAGTCTTTCCACTTTAGTCTTTCCACTATAGTCTCCACTTTATTCTGTCCACTATAGTCTTTTCACTATAGTCTTTCCACTATAGTCTGTCCACTTTAGTCTTTCCACTTTAGTTTTTCCACTTTAGTCTGTCCACTTCAGTCTTTCCACTATAGTCTGTCCACTCTAGTCTTTCCACTTTAGTCTTTCCACTATAGTCTCCACTTTATTCTGTCCACTACAGTCTTTCCACTATAGTTTTTCCACTATAGTCTGTCCACTTTAGTCTTTCCACTTTAGTCTTTCCACTTTAGTCTGTCCACTTTAGTCTTTCCACTATAGTCTCCACTTTATTCTGTCCACTACAGTCTTTCCACTATAGTCTTTCCACTATTGTCTGTCCACTTTAGTCTTTCCACTATAGTCTCCACTTTATTCTGTCCACTACAGTCTTTCCACTATAGTCTTTCCACTATAGTCTGTCCACTTTAGTCTTTCCACTATAGTCTCCACTTTACTCTGTCCACTACAGTCTTTCCACTATAGTCTTTCCACTATAGTCTGTCCACTTTAGTCTTTCCACTTTAGTTTATCCACTTTAGTCTGTCCACTTCAGTCTTTCCACTATAGTCTGTCCAGTTTAGTCTTTCCACTTTAGTCTGTCCACTTCAGTCTTTCCACTATGGTCTGTCCAGTTTAGTCTTTCCACTTTAGTCTTTCCATTATAGTCTCCACTTTATTCTGTCCACTACAGTCTTTCCACTATAATCTTTCCACTAAAGTCTATCTTTCCACTATTCTCTGTCAACTTTAGTCTTTCCACTATAGTCTCCACTTTATTCTGTCCACTACAGTCTTTCCACTATAGTCTTTCCACTATAGTCTGTCCACTTTAGTCTTTCCACTATTCTCTGTCAACTTTAGTCTTTCCACTATAGTCTCCACTTTATTCTGTCCACTACAGTCTTTCCACTATAGTCTTTCCACTATAGTCTGTCCACTTTAGTCTTTCCACTTTAGTTTATCCACTTTAGTCTGTCCACTTCAGTCTTTCCACTATAGTCTGTCCAGTTTAGTCTTTCCACTTTAGTCTTTCCACTATAGTCTCCACTTTATTCTGTCCACTAAAGTCTTTCCACTACAGTCTTTCCACTTTAGTCTTTCCACTTTAGTTTTTTCCACTTTAGTCTGTCCACTTCAGTCTTTCCACTATAGTCTGTCCAGTTTAGTCTTTCCACTTTAGTCTATCCACTATAGTCTCCACTTTATTCTGTCCACTACAGTCTTTCTACTATAGTCTTTCCATTAAAGTCTATCCACTTTAGTCTTTCCACTATTCTCTGTCCACTTTAGTCTTTTCACTATAGTCTCCACTTTATTCTGTCCACTTCAGTCTTCCCACTATAGTCTTTCCACTATAGTCTGTCCACTTCAGTCTTTCCACTTTAGTCTTTCCACTATAGTCTCCACTTTATTCTGTCCACTATAGTCTTTCCACTATAGTCTGTCCACTTTAGTCTTTCCACTTTAGTTTTTCCACTTTAGTCTGTCCACTTCAGTCTTTCCACTATAGTCTGTCCACTTTAGTCTTTCCACTTTAGTCTTTCCACTATAGTCTCCACTTTATTCTGTCCACTACAGTCTTTCCACTATAGTCCTTCCACTATAGTCTGTCCACTTTAGTCTTTCCACTTTAGTCTTTCCACTTTAGTCTGTCCACTTTAGTCTTTCCACTATAGTCTGTCCACTTTAGTCTTTCCACTTTAGTCTTTCCGCTTTAGTCTTTCCAGTTAGTCTTTCCACTATAGTCTTTCCACTATAGTCTGTCCACTTTAGTCTTTCCACTTTAGTCCTTCCACTTTAGTCGGTCCACTTTAGTCTTTCCACTATAGTCTGTCCACTTTAGTCTTTCCACTTTAGTCTTTCCGCTTTAGTCTGTCCACTTAGTCTTTCCACTAGAGTCTGTCCACTTTAGTCTGTCCACTTTAGTCTTTCCACTATAGTCTCCACTTTATTCTGTCCACTACAGTCTTTCCACTATAGTCTTTCCACTATAGTCGGTCCACTTTAGTCTTTCCACTATAGTCTGTCCACTTTAGTCTTTCCACTTTAGTTTTTCCGCTTTAGTCTGTCCACTTAGTCTTTCCACTAGAGTCTGTCCACTTTAGTCTGTCCACTTTAGTCTTTCCACTATAGTCTCCACTTTATTCTGTCCACTACAGTCTTTACACTATAGTCTTTCCACTATAGTCTGTCCACTTTAGTCTTTCCACTATAGTCTCCACTTTATTCTGTCCACTACAGTCTTTCCACTATAGTCTTTCCACTATAGTCTGTCCACTTTAGACTTTCCACTATTCTCTGTCAACTTTAGTCTTTCCACTATAGTCTCCACTTTATTCTGTCCACTACAGTCTTTCGACTATAGTCTTTCCACTATAGTCTGTCCACTTTAGTCTTTCCACTTTAGTTTATCCACTTTAGTCTGTCCACTTCAGTCTTTCCACTATAGTCTGTCCAGTTTAGTCTTTCCACTTTAGTCTGTCCACTTCAGTCTTTCCACTATGGTCTGTCCAGTTTAGTCTTTCCACTTTAGTCTTTCCACTATAGTCTCCACTTTATTCTGTCCACTACAGTCTTTCCACTATAGTCTTTCCACTATAGTCGGTCCACTTTAGTCTTTCCACTATAGTCTGTCCACTTTAGTCTTTCCACTTTAGTCTTTCCGCTTTAGTCTGTCCACTTAGTCTTTCCACTAGAGTCTGTCCACTTTAGTCGGTCCACTTTAGTCTTTCCACTATAGTCTGTCCACTATAGTCTTTCCACTATAGTCTTTCCACTTTTGTCTTTCCACTATTCTCTGTCAACTTAAGTCTTTCCACTATAGTCTCCACTTTATTCTGTCCACTACAGTCTTTCCACTATAGTCTGTCCACTTTAGTCTTTCCACTTTAGTTTATCCACTTTAGTCTGTCCACTTCAGTCTTTCCACTATAGTCTGTCCAGTTTAGTCTTTCCACTTTAGTCTTTCCACTATAGTCTCCGCTTTATTCTGTCCACTACAGTCTTTCCGCTTTAGTCTGTCCACTTAGTCTGTCCACTTTAGTCTTTCCACTATTCTCTGTCAACTTTAGTCTTTCCACTATAGTCTCCACTTTATTCTGTCCACTACAGTCTTTCCACTATAGTCTTTCCACTATAGTCTGTCCACTTTAGTCTTTCCACTATAGTCTGTCCACTTTAGTCTTTCCACTATTCTCTGTCCACTATAGTCTGTCCACTTTAGTCTTTCCACTATTCTCTGTCCACTTTAGTCTTTCCACTTTAATCTTTCCACTGTAGTCTCCACTTTATTCTGTCCACTACAGTCTTTCCACTATAGTCTTTCCACTATAGTCTGTCCACTTTAGTCTTTCCACTTTAATCTTTCCACTTTAGTCTGTCCACTTTAGTCTTTCCACTATAGTCTTTCCACTATAGTCTGTCCACTTTAGTCTTTCCACTTTAGTTTTTCCACTTTAGTCTGTCCACTTCAGTCTTTCCACTATAGTCTGTCCAGTTTAGTCTTTCCACTTTAGTCTTTCCACTATAGTCTCCACTTTATTCTGTCCACTAAAGTCTTTCCACTACAGTCTTTCCACTTTAGTCTTTCCACTTTAGTTTTTTCCACTTTAGTCTGTCCACTTCAGTCTTTCCACTATAGTCTGTCCAGTTTAGTCTTTCCACTTTAGTCTTTCCACTATAGTCTCCACTTTATTCTGTCCACTACAGTCTTTCTACTATAGTCTTTCCACTAAAGTCTATCCACTTTAGTCTTTCCACTATTCTCTGTCCACTTTAGTCTTTCCACTATAGTCTCCACTTTATTCTGTCCACTACAGTCTTTCCACTATAGTCTTTCCACTATAGTCTGTCAACTTCAGTCTTTCCACTTTAGTCTTTCCACTATAGTCTCCACTTTATTCTGTCCACTATAGTCTTTTCACTATAGTCTTTCCACTATAGTCTGTCCACTTTAGTCTTTCCACTTTAGTTTTTCCACTTTAGTCTGTCCACTTCAGTCTTTCCACTATAGTCTGTCCACTCTAGTCTTTCCACTTTAGTCTTTCCACTATAGTCTCCACTTTATTCTGTCCACTACAGTCTTTCCACTATAGTCTTTCCACTATAGTCTTTCCACTATAGTCTTTCCACTTTAGTCTTTCCACTTTAGTCTGTCCACTTTAGTCTTTCCACTATAGTCTGTCCACTTTAGTCTTTCCACTTTAGTCTTTCCGCTTTAGTCTGTCAAGTTAGTCTTTCCACTATAGTCTTTCCACTATAGTCTGTCCACTTTAGTCTTTCCACTTTAGTCCTTCCACTTTAGTCGGTCCACTTTAGTCTTTCCACTATAGTCTGTCCACTTTAGTCTTTCCACTTTAGTCTTTCCGCTTTAGTCTGTCCACTTAGTCTTTCCACTAGAGTCTGTCCACTTTAGTCTGTCCACTTTAGTCTTTCCACTATAGTCTCCACTTTATTCTGTCCACTACAGTCTTTCCACTATAGTCTTTCCACTATAGTCTGTCCACTTTAGTCTTTCCACTATAGTCTCCACTTTATTCTGTCCACTACAGTCTTTCCACTATAGTCTTTCCACTATAGTCTGTCCACTTTAGTCTTTCCACTATTCTCTGTCAACTTTAGTCTTTCCACTATAGTCTCCACTTTATTCTGTCCACTACAGTCTTTCCACTATAGTCTTTCCACTATAGTCTGTCCACTTTAGTCTTTCCACTTTAGTTTATCCACTTTAGTCTGTCCACTTCAGTCTTTCCACTATAGTCTGTCCAGTTTAGTCTTTCCACTTTAGTCTGTCCACTTCAGTCTTTCCACTATGGTCTGTCCAGTTTAGTCTTTCCACTTTAGTCTTTCCATTATAGTCTCCACTTTATTCTGTCCACTACAGTCTTTCTACTATAATCTTTCCACTAAAGTCTATCTTTCCACTATTCTCTGTCAACTTTAGTCTTTCCACTATAGTCTCCACTTTATTCTGTCCACTACAGTCTTTCCACTATAGTCTTTCCACTATAGTCTGTCCACTTTAGTATTTCCACTATTCTCTGTCAACTTTAGTCTTTCCACTATAGTCTCCACTTTATTCTGTCCACTACAGTCTTTCCACTATAGTCTTTCCACTATAGTCTGTCCACTTTAGTCTTTCCACTTTAGTTTATCCACTTTAGTCTGTCCACTTCAGTCTTTCCATTAGTCTTTCCATTATAGTCTCCACTTTATTCTGTCCACTACAGTCTTTCTACTATAATCTTTCCACTAAAGTCTATCTTTCCACTATTCTCTGTCAACTTTAGTCTTTCCACTATAGTCTCCACTTTATTCTGTCCACTACAGTCTTTCTACTATAGTCTTTCCATTAAAGTCTATCCACTTTAGTCTTTCCACTATTCTCTGTCCACTTTAGTCTTTCCACTATAGTCTCCACTTTATTCTGTCCACTTCAGACTTCCCACTATAGTCTTTCCACTATAGTCTGTCCACTTCAGTCTTTCCACTTTAGTCTTTCCACTATAGTCTCCACTTTATTCTGTCCACTATAGTCTTTCCACTATAGTCTTTCCACTATAGTCTGTCCACTTTAGTCTTTCCACTTTAGTTTTTCCACTTTAGTCTGTCCACTTCAGTCTTTCCACTATAGTCTGTCCACTTTAGTCTTTCCACTTTAGTCTTTCCACTATAGTCTCCACTTTATTCTGTCCACTACAGTCTTTCCACTATAGTCCTTCCACTATAGTCTGTCCACTTTAGTCTTTCCACTTTAGTCTTTCCACTTTAGTCTGTCCACTTTAGTCTTTCCACTATAGTCTGTCCACTTTAGTCTTTCCACTTTAGTCTTTCCGCTTTAGTCTTTCCAGTTCGTCTTTCCACTATAGTCTTTCCACTATAGTCTGTCCACTTTAGTCTTTCCACTTTAGTCCTTCCACTTTAGTCGGTCCACTTTAGTCTTTCCACTATAGTCTGTCCACTTTAGTCTATCGACTTTAGTCTTTCCGCTTTAGTCTGTCCACTTAGTCTTTCCACTAGAGTCTGTCCACTTTAGTCTGTCCACTTTAGTCTTTCCACTATAGTCTCCACTTTATTCTGTCCACTACAGTCTTTCCGCTATAGTCTTTCCACTATAGTCTGTCCACTTTAGTCTTTCCACTATAGTCTCCACTTTATTCTGTCCACTACAGTCTTTCCACTATAGTCTTTCCACTATAGTCTGTCCACTTTAGTCTTTCCACTATTCTCTGTCAACTTTAGTCTTTCCACTATAGTCTCCACTTTATTCTGTCCACTACAGTCTTTCCACTATAGTCTTTCCACTATAGTCTGTCCACTTTAGTCTTTCCACTTTAGTTTTTCCACTTTAGTCTGTCCACTTCAGTCTTTCCACTATGGTCTGTCCAGTTTAGTCTTTCCACTTTAGTCTTTCCACTATAGTCTCCACTTTATTCTGTCCACTACAGTCTTTCCACTATAATCTTTCCACTAAAGTCTATCTTTCCACTATTCTCTGTCAACTTTAGTCTTTCCACTATAGTCTCCACTTTATTCTGTCCACTACAGTCTTTCCACTATAGTCTTTCCACTATTCTCTGTCAACTTTAGTCTTTCCACTTTAGTGTTTCCACTATAGTCTCCACTTTATTCTGTCCACTACAGTCTTTCCACTATAGTCTTTCCACTATAGTCTCTCCACTTTAGTCTTTCCACTATTCTCTGTCCACTATAGTCTGTCCACTTTAGTCTTTCCACTATTCTCTGTCCACTTTAGTATTTCCACTTTAGTCTTTCCACTATAGTCTCCACTTTATTCTGTCCACTACAGTCTTTCCACTATAGTCTTCCCACTATAGTCTGTCCACTTTAGTCTTTCCACTTTAATCTTTCCACTTTAGTCTGTCCACTTTAGTCTTTCCACTATAGTCTTTCCACTATAGTCTGTCCACTTTAGTCTTTCCACTTTAGTTTTTCCACTTTAGTCTGTCCACTTCAGTCTTTCCACTATAGTCTGTCCAGTTTAGTCTTTCCACTTTAGTCTTTCCACTATAGTCTCCACTTTATTCTGTCCACTACAGTCTTTCCACTATAATCTTTCCACTATAGTCTGTCCACTTTAGTCTTTCCACTTTAGTTTTTCCACTTTAGTCTGTCCACTTCAGTCTTTCCACTAAAGTCTATCCACTTTAGTCTTTCCACTATTCTCTGTCCACTTTAGTCTTTCCACTATAGTCTCCACTTTATTCTGTCCCCTCCAGTCTTTCCACTTTAATCTTTCCACTATTCTCTGTCAACTTTAGTCTTTCCACTTTAGTCTTTCCACTATAGTCTCCACTTTATTCTGTCCACTACAGTCTTTCCACTATAGTCTTTCCACTATAGTCTGTCGACTTTAGTCTTTCCTCTATTCTCTGTCCACTTTAGTCTTTCCACTATAGTCTTTCCAATACAGTCTGTCCACTTTAGTCTTTCCACTTTAGTCTTTCCACCTTAGTCTGTCCACTTTAGTCTTTCCACTATAGTCTGTCCACTTTAGTCTTTCCACTATTCTCTGTCCACTTTAGTTTTTCCACTTTAGTCTTTCCACTATAGTCTCCACTTTATTCTGTCCACTACAGTCTTTCCACTATAGTCTTTCCACTATAGTCTGTCCACTTTAGTCTTTCCACTATCTTCTGTCCACTTTAGTCTTTCCACTATAGTCTTTCCACTATAGTCTCCACTTTATTCTGTCCACTATAGTCTTTCCACTATAGTCTTTCCACTATAGTCTGTCCACTTTAGTCTTTCCACTTTAGTTTTTCCACTTTAGTCTGTCCACTTCAGTCTTTCCACTATAGTCTTTCCACTTTAGTCTTTCCACTATAGTCATCACTTTATTCTGTCCACTACAGTCTTTCCACTATAGTCTTTCCACTATAGTCTGTCCACTTTAGTCTTTCCACTTTAGTTTTTCCACTTTAGTCTGTCCACTTCAGTCTTTCCACTATAGCCTGTCCAGTTTAGTCTTTCCACTTTAGTCTTTCCACTATAGTCTCCACTTTATTCTGTCCAATACAGTCTTTCCACTATAGTCTGTCCACTTTAGTCTTTCCACTTTAGTCTTTCCATTATAGTCTCCACTTTATTCTGTCCACTACAGTCTTTCCACTATAGTCTTTCCACTATAGTCTGTCCACTTATCTAGTCTTTCCACTTTAGTTTTTCCACTTTAGTCTGTCCACTTTAGTCTTTCCACCATGGTCTATCCACTTTAGTCTTTCCACTTTAGTCTTTCCACTTTATTCTTTCCACTTCAGTGTGTACACTTTAGTCTGTCCACTGAGTCTTTCCACTTCAGTCTTTCCACTATAGTCTGTCAAATTTAGTCTTTCCACTTTAGTCTTTGAACTATAGCCTCCACTTTATTCTGTCCACCACAGTCTTTCCAATTTAGTCTCTCCACTATTCTCCGTCCACTTTAGTCTTTCCACTATAATCTCCACTTTATTCTGTCCACTACAGTATTTCCACTATAGTCTTTCCACTATAGTCTGTCCACTTTAGTCTTTCCACTATTCTCTGTCAACTTTAGTCTTTCCACTATAGTCTTCACTTTCTTCTGTCCACTACAGTCTTTCCACTATAGTCTTTCCACTATAGTCTGTCCACTTTAGTCTTTCCACTTTATTTTTTCCACTTTAGTCTGTCCACTTCAGTCTTTCCACTATAGTCTGTCCAGTTTAGTCTTTCCACTTTAGTGTTTCCACTAAAGTCTCCACTTTATTCTGTCCTCGACAGTGTTTCCATTATAGTCTTTCTACTAAAGTCTATCCACTTTAGTCTTTCCACTATTCTCTGTCCACTTTAGTCTTTCCACTATAGTCTCCACTTTATTCTGTCCACTACAGTCTTTCCACTATAGTCTTTCCACTATAATCTGTCCACTGTAGTCTTTCCACTTTAGTCTTTCCACTTTAGTCTGTCCACTTTAGTTTTTCCACTATAGTCTGTCCACTTTAGTCTTTCCACTTTAGTCTTTCCGCTTTAGTCTGTCCAGTTAGTCTTTCCACTATAGTCTTTCCACTATAGTCTGTCCACTTTAGTCTTTCCACTTTAGCCTTTCCACTTTAGTCTGTCCACTTTAGTCTTTTCACTATAGACTGTCCACTTTAGTCTTTCCACTTTAGTCTTTCCGCTTTTGTCTGTCCACTTAGTCTTTCCACTAGAGTCTGTCCACTTTAGTCTTTCCACTATTGTCTCCACTTTATTCTGTCCACTATAGTCTTTCCACTATAGTCTTTCCACTAGAGTCTGTCCACTTTAGTCTTTCCACTTTAGTTTTTCCACTTTAGTCTGTCCACTTCAGTCTTTCCACTATAGTCTGTCCACTTGTCTTCCACTTTAGTCTTTCCACTATAGTCTCCACTTTATTCTGTCCACTACAGTCTTTCCACTATAGTCTTTCCACTATAGTCTGTCCACTTATCTAGTCTTTCCACTTTAGTTTTTCCACTTTAGTCTGTCCACTTCAGTCTTTCCACTATAGTCTCCTCTTTATTCTGTCCAACACAGTCTTTCCAATTTAGTCTTTCCACTATTCTATGTCCACTTTAGTCTTTCCACTACAATCTCCACTTTATTCTGTCCACTACAGTCTTTCCACTATAGTCTTTCCACTATAGTCTGTCTACTTTAGTCTTTCCACTATTCTCTGTCAACTTTAGTCTTTCCACTATAGTCTCCACTTTATTCTGTCCACTACAGTCTTTCCACTATAGTCTTTCCACTATTCTCTGTCAACTTTAGTCTTTCCACTATAGTCTCCACTTTATTCTGTCCACTACAGTCTTTCCACTATAGTCTTTCCACTATAGTCTGTCCACTTTAGTCTTTCCACTTTAGTTTTTCCCCTTTAGTCTGTCCACTTTAGTCTTTCCACTATAGTCTGTCCACTTTAGTCTTTCCACTATTCTCTGCCCACTTTAGTCTTTCCACTTTAGTCTTTCCACTATAGTCTCCACTTTATTCTGTCCACTACAGTCTTTCCACTATAGTCTGTCCAGTTTAGTCTTTCCACTATAGTCTGTCCACTGTAGTCTTTCCACTTTAGTCTTTCCACTATAGTCTCCACTTTATTCTGTCCACTACAGTCTTTCCACTTTAGTCTTTCCACTATTCTCTGTCAACTTTAGTCTTTCCACTATAGTCTCCACTTTATTCTGTCCACTACAGTCTTTCCACTATAGTCTTTCCACTATAGTCTGTCCACTTTAGTCTTTCCACTTTAGTTTTTCCACTTTAGTCTGTCCATTTCAGTCTTTCCACTATAGTCTGTCCAGTTTAGTCTTTCCACTATAGTCATCACTTTATTCTGTCCACTACAGTCTTTCCACTATAGTCTTTCCACTATAGTCTGTCCACTTTAGTCTTTCCACTTTAGTTTTTCCACTTTAGTCTGTCCACTTCAGTCTTTCCACTATAGCCTGTCCAGTTTAGTCTTTCCACTTTAGTCTTTCCACTATAGTCTCCACTTTATTCTGTCCAATACAGTCCTTCCACTATAGTCTGTCCACTTTAGTCTTTCCACTTTAGTCTTTCCATTATAGTCTCCACTTTATTCTGTCCACTATAGTCTTTCCACTATAGTCTTTCCACTATAATCTGTCCACTTTAGTCTTTCCACTTTAGTTTTTCCACTTTAGTCTGTCCACTTCAGTCTTTCCACTATAGTCTGTCCACTTTAGTCTTTCTACTTTAGTCTTTCCACTATTCCCTGTCCACTTCAATCTTTCCACGACAGTCTCCACTTTATTTTGTCCACTACAGTCTTTCCACTATAGTCTTTCCACTATAGTCTGTCCAATTTAGTCTTTCCACTTTAGTCTTTCCGCTTTAATCTGTCCAGTTATTCTTTCCACTATAGTCTTTCCACTATAGTCTGTCCACTTTAGTCTTTCCACTTTAGTCTTTCCACTTTAGTCTGTCCACTTTAGTCTTTCCACTATAAGCTGTCCAATTTAGTCTTTCCACTTTAGTCTTTCCGCTTTAGTCTGTCTACTTAGTCTTTCCACTAGAGTCTGTCCACTTTAGTCTGTCCACTTTAGTCTTCCCACTATAGTCTCCACTTTATTCTGTCCACTACAGTCTTTCCACTATAGTCTTTCTACTATAGTCTGTCCACTTATCTAGTCTTTCCACTTTAGTTTTTCCACTTTAGTCTGTCCACTTTAGTCTTTCCACTATAGTCTATCCACTTTAGTCTTTCCACTTTAGTCTTTCCACTTTATTCTTTCCACTTCAGTGTGTACACTTTAGTCTGTCAAATTTAGTCTTTCCACTTTAGTCTTTGAACTATAGCCTCCACTTTATTCTGTCCACCACAGTCTTTCCAATTTAGTCTTTCCACTATTCTCCGTCCACTTTAGTCTTTCCACTATAAGCTGTCCAATTTAGTCTTTCCACTTTAGTCTTTCCGCTTTAGTCTGTCTACTTAGTCTTTCCACTAGAGTCTGTCCACTTTAGTCTGTCCACTTTAGTCTTTCCACTATAGTCTCCACTTTATTCTGTCCACTAAAGTCTTTCCACTATAGTCTTTCCACTATAGTCTGTCCACTTATCTAGTCTTTCCACTTTAGTTTTTCCACTTTAGTCTGTCCACTTTAGTCTTTCCACTATAGTCTATCCACTTTAGTCTTTCCACTTTAGTCTTTCCACTTTATTCTTTCCACTTCAGTCTTTCCACTATAGTCTGTCAAATTTAGTCTTTCCACTTTAGTCTTTGAACTATAGCCTCCGCTTTATTCTGTCCACCACAGTCTTTCCAATTTAGTCTTTCCACTATTCTCCGTCCACTTTAGTCTTTCCACTATAATCTCCACTTTATTCTGTCCACTACAGTATTTCCACTATAGTCTTTCCACTATAGTCTGTCCACTTTAGTCTTTCCACTTTAGTTTTTCCACTTTAGTCTGTCCACTTCAGTCTTTCCACTATGGTCTGTCCAGTTTAGTCTTTCCACTTTAGTCTTTCCACTATAGTCTCCACTTTATTCTGTCCACTACAGTCTTTCCACTATAATCTTTCCACTAAAGTCTATCTTTCCACTATTCTCTGTCAACTTTAGTCTTTCCACTATAGTCTCCACTTTATTCTGTCCACTACAGTCTTTCCACTATAGTCTTTCCACTATTCTCTGTCAACTTTAGTCTTTTCACTTTAGTGTTTCCACTATAGTCTCCACTTTATTCTGTCCACTACAGTCTTTCCACTATAGTCTTTCCACTATAGTCTCTCCACTTTAGTCTTTCCACTATTCTCTGTCCACTATAGTCTGTCCACTTTAGTCTTTCCACTATTCTCTGTCCACTTTAGTATTTCCACTTTAGTCTTTCCACTATAGTCTCCACTTTATTCTGTCCACTACAGTCTTTCCACTATAGTCTTCCCACTATAGTCTGTCCACTTTAGTCTTTCCACTTTAATCTTTCCACTTTAGTCTGTCCACTTTAGTCTTTCCACTATAGTCTTTCCACTATAGTCTGTCCACTTTAGTCTTTCCACTTTAGTTTTTCCACTTTAGTCTGTCCACTTCAGTCTTTCCACTATAGTCTGTCCAGTTTAGTCTTTCCACTTTAGTCTTTCCACTATAGTCTCCACTTTATTCTGTCCACTACAGTCTTTCCACTATAATCTTTCCACTATAGTCTGTCCACTTTAGTCTTTCCACTTTAGTTTTTCCACTTTAGTCTGTCCACTTCAGTCTTTCCACTAAAGTCTATCCACTTTAGTCTTTCCACTATTCTCTGTCCACTTTAGTCTTTCCACTATAGTCTCCACTTTATTCTGTCCCCTCCAGTCTTTCCACTTTAATCTTTCCACTATTCTCTGTCAACTTTAGTCTTTCCACTTTAGTCTTTCCACTATAGTCTCCACTTTATTCTGTCCACTACAGTCTTTCCACTATAGTCTTTCCACTATAGTCTGTCGACTTTAGTCTTTCCTCTATTCTCTGTCCACTTTAGTCTTTCCACTATAGTCTTTCCAATACAGTCTGTCCACTTTAGTCTTTCCACTTTAGTCTTTCCACCTTAGTCTGTCCACTTTAGTCTTTCCACTATAGTCTGTCCACTTTAGTCTTTCCACTATTCTCTGTCCACTTTAGTTTTTCCACTTTAGTCTTTCCACTATAGTCTCCAATTTATTCTGTCCAGTACAGTCTTTCCACTATAGTCTTTCCACTATAGTCTGTCCACTTTAGTCTTTCCACTATCTTCTGTCCACTTTAGTCTTTCCACTATAGTCTTTCCACTATAGTCTCCACTTTATTCTGTCCACTATAGTCTTTCCACTATAGCCTTTCCACTATAGTCTGTCCACTTTAGTCTTTCCACTTTAGTTTTTCCACTTTAGTCTGTCCACTTCAGTCTTTCCACTATAGTCTTTCCACTTTAGTCTTTCCACTATAGTCATCACTTTATTCTGTCCACTACAGTCTTTCCACTATAGTCTTTCCACTATAGTCTGTCCACTTTAGTCTTTCCACTTTAGTTTTTCCACTTTAGTCTGTCCACTTCAGTCTTTCCACTATAGCCTGTCCAGTTTAGTCTTTCCACTTTAGTCTTTCCACTATAGTCTCCACTTTATTTTGTCCAATACAGTCTTTCCACTATAGTCTGTCCACTTTAGTCTTTCCACTTTAGTCTTTCCATTATAGTCTCCACTTTATTCTGTCCACTACAGTCTTTCCACTATAGTCTTTCCACTATAGTCTGTCCACTTATCTAGTCTTTCCACTTTAGTTTTTCCACTTTAGTCTGTCCACTTTAGTCTTTCCACTATGGTCTATCCACTTTAGTCTTTCCACTTTAGTCTTTCCACTTTATTCTTTCCACTTCAGTGTGTACACTTTAGTCTGTCCACTGAGTCTTTCCACTTCAGTCTTTCCACTATAGTCTGTCAAATTTAGTCTTTCCACTTTAGTCTTTGAACTATAGCCTCCACTTTATTCTGTCCACCACAGTCTTTCCAATTTAGTCTCTCCACTATTCTCCGTCCACTTTAGTCTTTCCACTATAATCTCCACTTTATTCTGTCCACTACAGTATTTCCACTATAGTCTTTCCACTATAGTCTGTCCACTTTAGTCTTTCCACTATTCTCTGTCAACTTTAGTCTTTCCACTATAGTCTTCACTTTCTTCTGTCCACTACAGTCTTTCCACTATAGTCTTTCCACTATAGTCTGTCCACTTTAGTCTTTCCACTTTATTTTTTCCACTTTAGTCTGTCCACTTCAGTCTTTCCACTATAGTCTGTCCAGTTTAGTCTTTCCACTTTAGTGTTTCCACTAAAGTCTCCACTTTATTCTGTCCTCGACAGTGTTTCCATTATAGTCTTTCTACTAAAGTCTATCCACTTTAGTCTTTCCACTATTCTCTGTCCACTTTAGTCTTTCCACTATAGTCTCCACTTTATTCTGTCCACTACAGTCTTTCCACTATAGTCTTTCCACTATAATCTGTCCACTGTAGTCTTTCCACTTTAGTCTTTC
>JAUPMV010000114.1:0-127652 GCA_030848855.1 Branchinecta sandiegonensis
ACAGACAGACAGACAGTCAGTCAAGACAGACAGACGGTCAGTCAGTTAGTCAAGACAGACAGACATACAGTCAGTCAAGACAGACAGACAGACAGACAGTCAGTCAAGACAGACAGACAGCCAGACAGTCAGTCAAGACATACAGACAGACAGACAGTCGGTCAAGACAGACAGACAGAAAGTCAGTCAAGACAGACAGACAGTCAGTCAAGACAGTCAGACAGACAGACAGTCAGTCAAGACAGACAGACACAGTCGGTCAAGACAGACAGACAGACAGTCAAGACAGACAGACAGACAGTCAGTCAAGACAGACAGACAGTCAAACAAGACAGACAGACTGACAGACAGACAGTCAGTCAAAACATACAGACAGACATACAGTCGGTCAAGACAGACAGACAGAAAGACAGTCAGTCAAGATAGACAGACAGACAGAAAGTCAGTCAAGACAGACAGACAGTCAGTCAAGACAGACAGACAAAGTTGGTCAAGCCAGATAGACAGACAGTCAGTCAAGATAGAAAGACAGACAGACAGTTAGTCAAGACATACAGACAGACAGTCAGTCAAGACAGACAGACAGTCAAACAAGACAGACAGACAGACATTCAGTCAAGACATACAGACAGACAGTCAGTCAAGACAGTCAGACAGACAGACAGCCAGTCAAGACAGACAGACACAGTCGGTCAAGACAGACAGAAAGACAGACAGTAAGTCAAGATAGAAAGACAGACAGACAGTCAGTCAAGACAGAGAGACAGACAGACAGTCAGTCAAGACATACAAACAGAAAGACAGACAGACGGTCAGTCAGTTAGTCAAGACAGACAGACATACAGTCAGTCAAGACAGACAGACAGACAGACAGTCAGTCAAGACAGACAGACTGCCAGACAGTCAGTCAAGACATACAGACAGACAGACAGTCGGTCAAGACAGACAGACAGAAAGTCAGTCAAGACAGACAGACAGTCAGTCAAGACAGTCAGACAGACAGACAGTCAGTCAAGACAGACAGACACAGTCGGTCAAGACAGACAGACAGACAGTCAAGACAGACAGACAGACAGTCAGTCAAGACAGACAGACAGTCAAACAAGACAGACAGACTGACAGACAGACAGTCAGTCAAAACATACAGACAGACATATAGTCGGTCAAGACAGACAGACAGAAAGACAGTCAGTCAAGATAGACAGACAGACAGAAAGTCAGTCAAGACAGACAGACAGTCAGTCAAGACAGACAGACAAAGTCGGTCAAGACAGATAGACAGACAGTTAGTCAAGACAGACATACAGACAGTCAGTCAAGACAGACAGACAGTCAAACAAGACAGACAGACAGACATTCAGTCAAGACATACAGACAGACAGTCAGTCAAGACAGTCAGACAGACAGACAGCCAGTCAAGACAGACAGACACAGTCGGTCAAGACAGACAGACAGACAGACAGTAAGTCAAGATAGAAAGACAGACAGACAGTCAGTCAAGACAGAGAGACAGACAGACAGTCAGTCAAGACAGACAAACAGAAAGACAGTCAGTCAAGACAGAAAGACAGACAGACAGTCAGTCAAGACAGAGAGACAGACAGACAGACAAATAGAAAGACAGACAGTAAAGACAGACAGACAGACAGTCAGTCAAGACAGTCAGACAGACAGACAGTCAGTCAAGACAGACTGTATGTCTGTCTGTATGTCTTGACTGACTGTCTGTCTGTCTGTCTTGTTTGACTGTCTGTCTGTCTGTCTGTCTTGACTGTCTGTCTGTCTGACTGTCTGTCTTGACTGACTGTCTGTCTATCTGTCTTGACCGACTGTCTGTCTGTCTGTAATGTCTGTCTGTCTGTCTGTCTGTCTGTCGGGACTGTCTGTCTGACTGTCTTGACAGACTGTCTGTCTGTCTGTTTGTCTTGACTTACTGTCTGTCTGTCTGACTGTCTGTCTTGACTAACTGTCTGTCTGCTTCTCTGTCTTGACTGACTGTCTGTCTGTCTGCCTGTCTTGACCGACTGTGTCTGTCTGTCTTGACCGACTGTCTGTCTGTCTGTCTTGACTGATTGACTGTCTGCATGTCGTGACTGACTGTCTTTCTGTCTGTCTGTCTTGACTGACTGTCTGTCCGTCTGTCTTGACTGACTGTCTGTCTGTCTGTTTGTCTTGTCTTACTGTCTGCCTGTCTGTCTTGACCGACTGACTGTTTGTCTGTCTTGACTGACTGACTGTCTGTCTTGACAGACTGTCTGTCTGTCTGTCTGTCTGTCTTGACCAAATGTCTGTCTGTCTTTCTGTACTGATTCTTAGTCTGTCTTTCTGTCTGTCTTGACTGACTGTCTGTCTGTCTGTGTGTCTTGACTGACTGACTGTCTGTCTGTCTGACTGTCTTGACTGACTGTCTGTCTGTCTTGACTGAATGTCTGTCTGTCTGTCTATCTTGACAGACTGTCTGTCTGTCTATCTTGACTGACTGTCTGTCTGTCTTGACTGACTGTCTGTCTGTCTGTTTGTCTTGACCGACTGTCTGTCTGTCTGTCTCGACTGACTGTCTGTCTGTCTTGACTGACTGTCTTTCTGTCTGTCTTTCTTGACCGACTGTCTGTCTGTCTGTCTGTCCTGACTAACTGTCTGGCTGTCTGTCTGTCTTGACTGACTATCTGTCTGTCTGTCTTGACTGACTGTCTGTCTGTCTGTCTTGACTGACTGTCTGTCTGTCTGTTTGTCCTGACCGACTGTCTGTCTGTCTGTCTTGACTGTCTGTCTGTCTGTCCTGACTGACTGTCTTTCTGTCTGTCTGTCTTGACCGACTGTCTTTCTGTCTGTATGTCTTGACTGACTGTCTGTCTGTCTGTTTGTCTTGTCTTACTGTCTGTCTGTCTGTCTTGACCGACTGACTGTTTGTCTGTCTTGACTGACTGACTGTCTGTCTTGACCGACTGTATGTCTGTCTGTATGTCTTGACTAACTGTCTGTCTGTCTGTCTTGTTTGACTGTCTGTCTGTCTGTCTGTCTTGACTGACTGTCTGTCTATCTGTCTTGACTGACTGTCTTTCTGTCTGTCTGTCTTGATCGACTGTCTGTCTGTCTGTCTTGACCAACTGTCTGTCTGTCTTTCTGTACTGACTCTCTGTCTGTCTTTCTGTCTGTCTTGACTGACTGTCTGTCTGTCTGTGTGTCTTGACTGACTGACTGTCTGTCTGTCTGACTGTCTTGACTGACTGTCTGTCTGTCTTGACTGAATGTCTGTCTGTCTGTCTATCTTGACTGACTGTCTGTCTGTCTTGACTGACTGTCTGTATGTCTGTTTGTCTTGACCGACTGTCTGTCTGTCTGTCTCGACTGACTGTCTGTCTGTCTTGACTGACTGTCTTTCTGTCTGTCTGTCTTGACCGACTGTATGTCGGTCTGTCTGTCTTGACTAACTGTCTGGCTGTCTGTCTGTCTTTACTGACTATCTGTCTGTCTGTCTTGACTGACTGTCTGTCTGTCTGTCTTGACTGACTGTTTGTCTGTCTGTCTTGACTGACTGTCTGTCTGTCTGTCTTGACTGACTGTCTGTCTTTCTGTTTTTCTTGTCTTACTGTCTGTCTGTCTGTCTTGACTGAGTGTCTGTCTGTCTGTCTGTCTTGACTGACTGTCTATCTGTTTGTCTATCTTGACTGACTGTCTGTCTGTCTCTCTGTCTTGACTGACTGTCTATCTGTCTTTCTGTCTAGACTGACTGTCTGTCTGTCTTGACCGATTGTCTGTCTTGACTGGCTGTCTGTCTGTTTGTCTGTTTTGACTGACTGTCTGTCTGTCTGTCGGTCTTGACTGACTGACTGTCTGTCTGTCTGTCTGTCTTGACTGAATGACTGTCTGTCTGTCTTGACTGACTGTCTGTCTGTCTGTCTTGACTGACTATCTGTCTTTACTGACTGTCTGTCTGTTTGTCTGTCTTGACTGACTGTCTGTCTATCTCTCTGTCTTGACTGACTGTCTGTCTGTCTTCCTATCTTGACTGACTGTCTGTCTGTCTGTTTGTCTTGACCGACTGTGTCTGTCTGTCTTGACTGACTGTCTGTCTGTCTGACTGTCTTGACTGACTGTCTGTCTGTCTGTCTTTACTGTCTGTCTTTCTATTTGTCTGTCTGTCTGTCTCTCTGTCTTGACTGACTGTCTGTCTGTCTTTCTGTCTTGACTGACTGTCTTTCTGTTTGTCTGTCTTGACTGACTGTCTGTCTGTCTCTCTGTCTTGACTGACTGTCTGTCTGTCTTTCTATCTTGACTTACTGTCTGTCTGTCTGTCTGTCTTGACCGACTGTGTCTGTCTGTCTTGACTGGCTGTCTGTCTGTCTGACTGTCTTGACTGACTGTCTGTCTGTATGTCTTGACTGAATGTCTGTCTGTCTGTCTTGTTTGACTGTCTGTCTGTCTTGACTGACTGTCTGTATGTCTGTCTTGACTAACTGTCTGTCTGTCTTTCTATCTTGACTGACTGTCTGTCTATCTGTCTTGACCGACTTTGTCTGTCTGTCTTGACTGACTGTCTGTCTGTCTTGACTGACTTTCTGTCTGTCTGTCTATCTTGACTGACTGTCTTTCTGTCTGTCTGTCTTGACCGACTATATGTCTGTCTGTATGTTTTGACTGACTGTCTGTCTGTCAGTCTGTCTGTCTTGTTTGACTGTCTGTCTGTCTTGACTGACTGTCTGTCTGTCTGTCTTGACTGTCTGTCTGTCTGTCTTGACCGACTGTGTCTGTCTGTCTTGACTGACTGTCTGTCTGTCTGACTGTCTTGACTGACTGTCTGTCTGTCTTGACTGACTTTCTGTCTGTCTGTCTTGACCGACTGTCTGTCTGTCTGTATGTCTTGACTGACTGTCTGGCAGTCTGTCTGTCTTGACTGACTGTCTGTCTGTCTGTCTGTCTTGACTGACTGTATGTCTGTCTGTCTTGACTAACTGACTGACCGTCTGTCTGTCTTTCTGTTTGTATGTCTTGACTGACTGTCTGTCTGTCTCTCTGTCTTGACTGACTGTCTGTCTGTCTTTCTATCTTGACTTACTGTCTGTCTTTCTGTCTGTCTTGACCGACTGTGTCTGTCTGTCTTGACTGGCTGTCTGTCTGTCTGACTGTCTTGACTGACTGTCTGTCTGTATGTCTTGACTGAATGTCTGTCTGTCTGTCTTGTTTGACTGTCTGTCTGTCTTGACTGACTGTCTGTCTGTATGTCTTGACTAACTGTCTGTCTGTCTTTCTATCTTGACTGACTGTCTGTCTATCTGGCTTGACCAACTTTGTCTGTCTGTCTTGACTGACTGTCTGTCTGTCTTGACTGACTTTCTGTCTGTCTGTCTATCTTGACTGACTGTCTTTCTGTCTGTCTGTCTTGACCGACTGTATGTCTGTCTGTATGTTTTGACTGACTGTCTGTCTGTCAGTCTGTCTGTCTTGTTTGACTGTCTGTCTGTCTTGACTGACTGTCTGTCTGTCTGTCTTGACTGTCTGTCTGTCTGTCTTGACCGACTGTGTCTGTCTGTCTTGACTGACTGTCTGTCTGTCTGACTGTCTTGACTGACTGTCTGTCTGTCTTGACTGACTTTCTGTCTGTCTGTCTTGACCGACTGTCTGTCTGTCTGTATGTCTTGACTGACTGTCTGGCTGTCTGTCTGTCTTGACTGACTGTCTGTCTGTCTGTCTGTCTTGACTGACTGTATGTCTGTCTGTCTTGACTAACTGACTGACCGTCTGTCTGTCTTGACTGACTGTCTGTCTGTCTGTCTTGACTGACTGTCTGTCTGTTTGTCTGTCTGTCTTGACTGAATGTCTGTCTGTCTGTCTTGACTGACTGTCTGTTTGTCTGTCTGTCTTGACTGACTATCTGTCTTTACTGACTGTCTGTCTGTTTGTCTGTCTTGACTGACTGTCTGTCTATATCTCTGTCTTGACTGACTGTCTGTCTGTCTTCCTATCTTGACTGACTGTCTGTCTGTCTGACTGTCTTGACTGACTGTCTGTCTATTTGTCTGTCTTGAATGACTGTCTCTCTGTCTTGACTGACTGTCTGTCTGTCTTTTTGCCTTGACTGACTGTCTTTCTGTTTGTCTGTCTTGACTGACTGTTTGTCTGTCTCTCTGTCTTGACTGACTGTCTGTCTGTCTTTCTATCTTGACTTACTGTCGGTCTGTCTGTCTGTCTTGACTGACTGTCTGTCTTTATGTCTTGACTGAATGTCTGTCTGTTTGTCTTGTTTGACAGCCTGTCTGTCTTGACTGACTGTCTGTCTGTCTGTCTTGACTAACTGTCTGTCTGCTTGTTTGCCTTGACCAACTGTTTGTCTGTCTGTAATGACTGTCTGTCTGTCTGTCTTGACTGACTGTCTTTCTGTCTGTCTGTCTTAACTTACTGTCTGTCTTGACTGACTGTCTGTCTGTCTGTCTTGACAACCTGTCTGTCTGTCTGTCTGTCTGTCTGTCTTGACTGACTGTCTGTCTTGACTGACTGACTGTCTGCATGTCGTGACTGACTGTCTTTCTGTCTGTCTGTCTTAACCGACTGTCTGTCTGTCTGTCTTGACTAACTGACTGACCGTCTGTCTGTCTTGACTGACTGTCTGTCTGTCTGTCTTGACTGACTGTCTGTCCGTCTGTCTTGACTGACTGTCTGTCTGTCTGTTTGTCTTGTCTTACTGTCTGTCTGTCTGTCTTGACCGACTGACTGTTTGTCTGTCTTGACTGACTGACTGTCTGTCTTGACAGACTGTCTGTCTGTCTGTCTGTCTGTCTTGACCAACTGTCTGTCTGACTTTCTGTACTGACTCTTAGTCTGTCTTTCTGTCTGTCTTGACTGACTGTCTGTCTGTCTTTCTATCTTCACTTACTGTCTGTCTGTCTGTCTGTCTTGACCGACTGTGTCTGTCTGTCTTGACTGGCTGTCTGTCTGTCTGTCTATCTTGACTGACTGTCTGTCTGTATGTCTTGACTGAATGTCTGTCTGTCTATCTTGACTGACTGTCTGTCTGTCTGTCTGTCTTGACCGACTGTATGTCTGTCTATATGTTTTGACTGACTGTCTGTCTGTCAGTCTGTCTGTCTTGTTTGACTGTCTGTCTGTCTTGACTGACTTTCTGTCTGTCTGTCTTGACTGTCTGTCTGTCTGTCTTGACCGAATGTGTCTGTCTGTCTTGACTGACTGTCTGTCTGTCTGACTGTCTTGACTGACTGTCTGTCTGTCTTGGCTGACTTTCTGTCTGTCCGTCTTGACCGACTGTCTGTCTGTCTGTATGTCTTGACTGACTGCCTGGCTGTCTGTTTGTCTTGACTGACTGTCTGTCTGTCTGTCTGTCTTGACTAACTGACTGACCGTCTGTCTGTCTTGACTGACTGTCTGTCTGTCTGTCTTGACTGACTGTCTGTCTGTTTGTTTGTCTTGTCTTACTGTCTGTCTGTCTGACTGTCTGTCTTGACTAACTGTCTGTCTGCTTGTTTGCCTTGACCAACTGTTTGTCTGTCTGTAATGACTGTCTGTCTGTCTGTCTTGACTGACTGTCTTTCTGTCTGTCTGTCTTGACTTACTGTCTGTCTTGACTGACTGTCTGTCTGTCTGTCTTGACAACCTGTCTGTCTGTCTGTCTGTCTGTCTTGACCGACTGTCTGTCTGTCTGTCTTGACTGACTGACTGTCTGCATGTCGTGACTGACTGTCTTTCTGTCTGTCTGTCTTAACCGACTGTCTGTCTGTCTGTCTTGACTAACTGACTGACCGTCTGTCTGTCTTGACTGACTGTCTGTCTGTCTGTCTTGACTGACTGTCTGTCCGTCTGTCTTGACTGACTGTCTGTCTGTCTGTTTGTCTTGTCTTACTGTCTGTCTGTCTGTCTTGACCGACTGACTGTTTGTCTGTCTTGACTGACTGACTGTCTGTCTTGACAGACTGTCTGTCTGTCTGTCTGTCTGTCTGTCTTGACCAACTGTCTGTCTGTCTTTCTGTACTGACTCTTAGTCTGTCTTTCTGTCTGTCTTGACTGACTGTCTGTCTGTCTGTGTGTCTTGACTGACTGACTGTCTGTCTGTCTGACTGTCTTGACTGACTGTCTGTCTGTCTTGACTGAATGTCGGTCTGTCTGTCTATCTTGACAGACTGTCTGTCGGTCTATCTTGACTGACTGTCTGTCTGTCTTGACTGACTGTCTGTCTGTCTGTCTGTCTTGACCAACTGTCTGTCTGTCTGTCTCGACTGACTGTCTGTCTGTCTTGACTGACTGTCTTTCTGTCTGTCTGTCTTGACCGACTGTCTGTCTGTCTGTCTGTCTTGACTAACTGTCTGGCTGTCTGTCTGTCTTGACTGACTATCTGTCTGTCTGTCTTGACTGACTGTCTTTCTGTCTGTCTTGACTGACTGTTTGTCTGTCTGTCTTGACTGACTGTCTGTCTGTCTGTCTTGACTGACTGTCTGTCTATCTGTTTTTCTTGTCTTACTGTCTGTCTGTCTGTCTTGACTGACTGTCTGTCTGTCTGTCTGTCTTGACTGACTGTCTATCTGTTTGTCTATCTTGACTGACTGTCTGTCAGTCTCTCTGTCTTGACTGACTGTCTATCTGTCTTTCTGTCTCGACTGACTGTCTGTCTGTCTTGACCGATTGTCTGTCTTGACTGGCTGTCTGTCTGTCTGTCTGTCTTGACTGACTGTCTGTCTGTCTGTCGGTCTTGACTGACTGTCTTTCTGTCTGTCTGTCTGTCTTGACTGAATGTCTGTCTGTCTGTCTTGACTGACTGTCTGTTTGTCTGTCTGTCTGTCTGTTTGTCTGTCCTGACTGACTGTCTGTCTATCTCTCTGTCTTGACTGACTGTCTGTCTGTCTTCCTATCTTGACTTACTGTCTGTCTGTCTGTCTTTCTTGACCGACTGTGTCTGTCTGTCTTGACTGACTGTCTGTCTGTCTGACTGTCTTGACTGACTGTCTGTCTGTCTGTCTTTACTGTTTGTCTGTCTATTTGTCTGTCTTGAATGACTGTCTGTCTGTCTCTCTGTCTTGACTGACTGTCTGTCTGTCTTTCTGTCTTGACTGACTGTCTTTCTGTTTGTCTGTCTTGACTGACTGTCTGTCTGTCTCTCTGTCTTGACTGACTGTCTGTCTGTCTTTCTATCTTGACTTACTGTCTGTCTATCTTTCTGTGTTGACCGACTGTCTTTCTGTTTGTCTGTCTTGACTGACTGTCTGTCTGTCTCTCTGTCTTGACTGACTGTCTGTCTGTCTTTCTATCTTGACTTACTGTCTGTCTGTCTGTCTGTCTTGACCGACTGTGTCTGTCTGTCTTGACTGGCTGTCTTTACTGTCTGTCTGTCTATTTGTCTGTCTTGAATGACTGTCTGTCTGTCTCTCTGTCTTGACTGACTGTCTGTCTGTCTGTCTGTCTTGACTGACTGTCTGTCTGTCTGTCTTGACTGACTGTCTGTCTTTCTGTTTTTCTTGTCTTACTGTCTGTCTGTCTGTCTTGACTGACTGTCCGTCTGTCTGTCTGTCTTGACTGACTGTCTATCTGTTTGTCTATCTTGACTGACTGTCTGTCTGTCTCTCTGTCTTGACTGACTGTCTATCTGTCTTTCTGTCTAGACTGACTGACTGTCTGTCTGTCTGTCTGTCTTGACTGAATGACTGTCTGTCTGTCTTGACTGACTGTCTGTTTTTCTGTCTGTCTTGACTGACTATCTGTCTTTACTGACTGTCTGTCTGTTTGTCTGTCTTGACTGACTGTCTGTCTATCTCTCTGTCTTGACTGACTGTCTGTCGGTCTTCGTATCTTGACTGACTGTCTGTCTGTCTGTCTGTCTTGACCGACTGTGTCTGTCTGTCTTGACTGACGGTCTGTCTGTCTGACTGTCTTGACTGACTGTCTGTCTGTCTGTCTTTACTCTCTGTCTGTCTATTTGTCTGTCTTGAATGACTGTCTGTCTGTCTCTCTGTCTTGACTGACTGTCTGTCTGTCTTTCTGTCTTGACTGACTGTCTTTCTGTTTGTCTGTCTTGACTGACTGTCTGTCTGTCTCTCTGTCTTGACTGACTGTCTGTCTGTCTTTCTATCTTGACTTACTGTCTGTCTGTCTGTCTGTCTTGACCGACTGTGTCTGTCTGTCTTGACTGGCTGTCTTTACTGTCTGTCTGTCTATTTGTCTGTCTTGAATGACTGTCTGTCTGTCTCTCTGTCTTGACTGACTGTCTGTCTGTCTGTCTGTCTGTCTTGACTGACTGTCTGTCTGTCTGTCTTGACTGACTGTCTGTCTTTCTGTTTTTCTTGTCTTACTGTCTGTCTGTCTGTCTTCACTGACTGTCTGTCTGTCTTGACTGACTGTTTATCTGTTTGTCTATCTTGAATGACTGTCTGTCTGTCTCTCTGTCTTGACTGACTGTCTATCTGTCTTTCTGTCTAGACTGACTGTCTGTCTGTCTTGACCGATTGTCTGTCTTGACTGGCTGTCTGTCTGTCTGTCTTTCTTGACTGACTGTCTGTCTGTCTGTCGGTCTTGACTGACTGACTGTCTGTCTGTCTGTCTTGACTAACTGTCTGGCTGTCTGTCTGTCTTGACTGACTATCTGTCTGTCTGTCTTGACTGACTGTCTTTCTGTCTGTCTTGACTGACTGTTTGTCTGTCTGTCTTGACTGACTGTCTGTCTGTCTGTCTTGACTGACTGTCTGTCTATCTGTTTTTCTTGTCTTACTGTCTGTCTGTCTGTCTTGACTGACTGTCTGTCTGTCTGTCTGTCTTGACTGACTGTCTATCTGTTTGTCTATCTTGACTGACTGTCTGTCAGTCTCTCTGTCTTGACTGACTGTCTATCTGTCTTTCTGTCTCGACTGACTGTCTGTCTGTCTTGACCGATTGTCTGTCTTGACTGGCTGTCTGTCTGTCTGTCTGTCTTGACTGACTGTCTGTCTGTCTGTCGGTCTTGACTGACTGTCTTTCTGTCTGTCTGTCTGTCTTGACTGAATGTCTGTCTGTCTGTCTTGACTGACTGTCTGTTTGTCTGTCTGTCTGTCTGTTTGTCTGTCCTGACTGACTGTCTGTCTATCTCTCTGTCTTGACTGACTGTCTGTCTGTCTTCCTATCTTGACTTACTGTCTGTCTGTCTGTCTGTCTTGACCGACTGTGTCTGTCTGTCTTGACTGACTGTCTGTCTGTCTGACTGTCTTGACTGACTGTCTGTCTGTCTGTCTTTACTGTTTGTCTGTCTATTTGTCTGTCTTGAATGACTGTCTGTCTGTCTCTCTGTCTTGACTGACTGTCTGTCTGTCTTTCTGTCTTGACTGACTGTCTTTCTGTTTGTCTGTCTTGACTGACTGTCTGTCTGTCTCTCTGTCTTGACTGACTGTCTGTCTGTCTTTCTATCTTGACTTACTGTCTGTCTATCTTTCTGTGTTGACCGACTGTCTTTCTGTTTGTCTGTCTTGACTGACTGTCTGTCTGTCTCTCTGTCTTGACTGACTGTCTGTCTGTCTTTCTATCTTGACTTACTGTCTGTCTGTCTGTCTGTCTTGACCGACTGTGTCTGTCTGTCTTGACTGGCTGTCTTTACTGTCTGTCTGTCTATTTGTCTGTCTTGAATGACTGTCTGTCTGTCTCTCTGTCTTGACTGACTGTCTGTCTGTCTGTCTGTCTTGACTGACTGTCTGTCTGTCTGTCTTGACTGACTGTCTGTCTTTCTGTTTTTCTTGTCTTACTGTCTGTCTGTCTGTCTTGACTGACTGTCCGTCTGTCTGTCTGTCTTGACTGACTGTCTATCTGTTTGTCTATCTTGACTGACTGTCTGTCTGTCTCTCTGTCTTGACTGACTGTCTATCTGTCTTTCTGTCTAGACTGACTGACTGTCTGTCTGTCTGTCTGTCTTGACTGAATGACTGTCTGTCTGTCTTGACTGACTGTCTGTTTTTCTGTCTGTCTTGACTGACTATCTGTCTTTACTGACTGTCTGTCTGTTTGTCTGTCTTGACTGACTGTCTGTCTATCTCTCTGTCTTGACTGACTGTCTGTCGGTCTTCGTATCTTGACTGACTGCCTGTCTGTCTGTCTGTCTTGACCGACTGTGTCTGTCTTTCTTGACTGACGGTCTGTCTGTCTGACTGTCTTGACTGACTGTCTGTCTGTCTGTCTTTACTCTCTGTCTGTCTATTTGTCTGTCTTGAATGACTGTCTGTCTGTCTCTCTGTCTTGACTGACTGTCTGTCTGTCTTTCTGTCTTGACTGACTGTCTTTCTGTTTGTCTGTCTTGACTGACTGTCTGTCTGTCTCTCTGTCTTGACTGACTGTCTGTCTGTCTTTCTATCTTGACTTACTGTCTGTCTGTCTGTCTGTCTTGACCGACTGTGTCTGTCTGTCTTGACTGGCTGTCTTTACTGTCTGTCTGTCTATTTGTCTGTCTTGAATGACTGTCTGTCTGTCTCTCTGTCTTGACTGACTGTCTGTCTGTCTGTCTGTCTGTCTTGACTGACTGTCTGTCTGTCTGTCTTGACTGACTGTCTGTCTTTCTGTTTTTCTTGTCTTACTGTCTGTCTGTCTGTCTTCACTGACTGTCTGTCTGTCTTGACTGACTGTTTATCTGTTTGTCTATCTTGAATGACTGTCTGTCTGTCTCTCTGTCTTGACTGACTGTCTATCTGTCTTTCTGTCTAGACTGACTGTCTGTCTGTCTTGACCGATTGTCTGTCTTGACTGGCTGTCTGTCTGTCTGTCTTTCTTGACTGACTGTCTGTCTGTCTGTCGGTCTTGACTGACTGACTGTCTGTCTGTCTGTCTGTCTTGACTGAATGACTGTCTGTCTGTCTTGACTGACTATCTGTTTGTCTGTCTGTCTTGACTGACTATGTGTCTTTACTGACTGTCTGTCTGTTTGTCTGTCTTGACTGACTGTCTGTCTATCTCTCTGTCTTGACTGACTGTCTGTCTGTTTTCCTATCTTGACTGACTGTCTGTCTGTCTGTCTGTCTTGACCGACTGTGTCTGTCTGTCTTGACTGACTGTCTGTCTGTCTGACTGTCTTGACTGACTGTCTGTCTGTCTTTTTGTCTGTCTTGAATGACTGTCTGTCTGTCTCTCTGTCTTGACTGACTGTCTGTCTGTCTTTCTGTCTTGACTGACTGTCTTTCTGTTTGTCTGTCTTGACTGACTATCTGTATGTCTCTCTGTCTTGACTGACTGTCTGTCTGTCTTTCTATCTTGACTTACTGTCTGTCTATCTTTCTGTGTTGACCGACTGTGTCTGTCTGTCTTGACTGGCTGTCTGTCTGTCTGACTGTCTTGACTGACTGTCTGTCTGTATGTCTTGACTGAATGTCTGTCTGTCTGTCTTGTTTGTCTGTCTTGACTGACTGTCTGTCTGTCTGTCTTGACTAACTGTCTGTCTGTCTTTCTATCTTGACTGACTGTCTGTCTATCTGTCTTGACCGACTGTGTCTGTCTGTCTTGACTGACTGTCTGTCTGTCTTGACTGACTTTCTGTCTGTCTGTCTATCTTGACTGACTGTCTTTCTGTCTGTCTGTCTTGACCGACTGTATGTCTGTCTATATGTTTTGACTGACTGTCTGTCTGTCTGTCTGTCTGTCTTGTTTGACTGTCTGTCTGTCTTGACTGACTGTCTGTCTGTCTGTCTTGACTGTCTGTCTGTCTATCTTGACCGACTGTGTCTGTCTGTCTTGACTGACTGTCTGTCTGTCTGACTGTCTTGACTGACTGTCTGTCTGTCTTGGCTGACATTCTGTCTGTCTGTCTTGACCGACTGTCTGTCTGTCTGTATGTCTTGACTGACTGTCTGGCTGTCTGTCTGTCTTGACTGACTGTCTGTCTGTCTGTCTGTCTTGACTGACTGTATGTCTGTCTGTCTTGACTAACTGACTGACCGTCTGTCTGTCTTGACTGACTGTCTGTCTGTCTGTCTTGACTGACTGTCTGTCTGTTTGTTTGTCTTGTCTTACTGTCTTGTTTGACAGCCTGTCTGTCTTGACTGACTGTCTGTCTGTCTGTCTTGACTAACTGTCTGTCTGTCTTTCTATCCTGACTGACTGTTTGTCTATCTGTCTTGACCGACTGTGTCTGTCTGTCTTGACTGACTCTCTGTCTGTCTGACTGTCTTGACTGACTGTCTGTCTGTCTTGACTGACTTTCTGTCTGTCTGTCTTGACTGACTGTTTGTCTGTCTGTCTTGACTGACTGTCTGTCTGTCTGTCTTGACTGACTGTCTGTCTTTCTGTTTTTCTTGTCTTACTGTCTGTCTGTCTGTCTTGACTGACTGTCTGTCTGTCTGTCTGTCTTGACTGACTGTCTATCTGTTTGTCTATCTTGACTGACTGTCTGTCTGTCTCTCTGTCTTGACTGACTGCCTATCTGTCTTTCTGTCTAGACTGACTGTCTGTCTGTCTTGACCGATTGTCTGTCTTGACTGGCTGTCTGTCTGTCTGTGTGTCCTGACTGACTGTCTGTCTGTCTGTCGGTCTTGACTGACTGACTGTCTGTCTGTCTGTCTGTCTTGACTGAATGACTGTCTGTCTGTCTCGACTGACTGTCTGTTTGTCTGTCTGTCTTGACTGACTATCTGTCTTTACTGACTGTCTGTCTGTTTGTCTGTCTTGACTGACTGTCTGTCTATCTCTCTGTCTTGACTGACTGTCTGTCTGTCTTCCTATCTTGACTGACTGTCTGTCTGTCTGTCTGTCTTGACCGACTGTGTCTGTCTGTCTTGACTGACTGTCTGTCTGTCTGACTGTCTTGACTGACTGTCTGTCTGTCTGTCTTTACTGTCTGTCTGTCTATTTGTCTGTCTTGAATGACTGTCTGTCTGTCTCTCTGTCTTGACTGACTGTCTGTCTGTCTTTCTGTCTTGACTGACTGTCTTTCTGTTTGTCTGTCTTGACTGACTGTCTGTCTGTCTCTCTGTCTTGACTGACTGTCTGTCTGTCTTTCTATCTTGACTTACTGTCTGTCTGTCTGTCTGTCTTGACCGACTGTGTCTGTCTGTCTTGACTGGCTGTCTTTACTGTCTGTCTGTCTATTTGTCTGTCTTGAATGACTGTCTGTCTGTCTCTCTGTCTTGACTGACTGTCTGTCTGTCTGTCTGTCTTGACTGACTGTCTGTCTGTCTGTCTTGACTGACTGTCTGTCTTTCTGTTTTTCTTGTCTTACTGTCTGTCTGTCTGTCTTGACTGACTGTCTGTCTGTCTGTCTGTCTTGACTGACTGTCTATCTGTTTGTCTATCTTGACTGACTGTCTGTCTGTCTCTCTGTCTTGACTGACTGTCTATCTGTCTTTCTGTCTAGACTGACTGACTGTCTGTCTGTCTTGACTGAATGACTGTCTGTCTGTCTTGACTGACTGTCTGTTTTTCTGTCTGTCTTGACTGACTATCTGTCTTTACTGACTGTCTGTCTGTTTGTCTGTCTTGACTGACTGTCTGTCTATCTCTCTGTCTTGACTGACTGTCTGTCGGTCTTCGTATCTTGACTGACTGTCTGTCTGTCTGTCTGTCTTGACCGACTGTGTCTGTCTGTCTTGACTGACGGTCTGTCTGTCTGACTGTCTTGACTGACTGTCTGTCTGTCTGTCTTTACTCTCTGTCTGTCTATTTGTCTGTCTTGAATGACTGTCTGTCTGTCTCTCTGTCTTGACTGACTGTCTGTCTGTCTTTCTGTCTTGACTGACTGTCTTTCTGTTTGTCTGTCTTGACTGACTGTCTGTCTGTCTCTCTGTCTTGACTGACCGTCTGTCTGTCTTTCTATCTTGACTTACTGTCTGTCTGTCTGTCTGTCTTGACCGACTGTGTCTGTCTGTCTTGACTGGCTGTCTGTCTGTCTGACTGTCTTGACTGACTGTCTGTCTGTATGTCTTGACTGAATGTCTGTCTGTCTATCTTGACTGACTGTCTTTCTGTCTGTCTGTCTTGACCGACTGTATGTCTGTCTATATGTTTTGACTGACTGTCTGTCTGTCAGTCTGTCTGTCTTGTTTGACTGTCTGTCTGTCTTGACTGACTTTCTGTCTGTCTGTCTTGACTGTCTGTCTGTCTGTCTTAACCGAATGTGTCTGTCTGTCTTGACTGACTGTCTGTCTGTTTGACTGTCTTGACTGACTGTCTGTCTGTCTTGGCTGACTTTCTATCTGTCCGTCTTGACCGACTGTCTGTCTGTCTGTATGTCTTGACTGACTGCCTGGCTGTCTGTTTGTCTTGACTGACTGTCTGTCTGTCTGTCTGTCTTGACTGACTGTATGTCTGTCTGTCTTGACTAACTGACTGACCGTCTGTCTGTCTTGACTGACTGTCTGTCTGTCTGTCTTGACTGACTGTCTGTCTGTTTGTTTGTCTTGTCTTACTGTCTGTCTGCCTGACTGTCTGTCTTGACTAACTGTCTGTCTGCTTGTTTGCCTTGACCAACTGTTTGTCTGTCTGTAATGACTGTCTGTCTGTCTGTCTTGACTGACTGTCTTTCTGACTGTCTGTCTTGACTTACTGTCTGTCTTGACTGACTGTCTGTCTGTCTGTCTTGACAACCTGTCTGTCTGTCTGTCTGTCTGTCTTGACCGACTGTCTGTCTGTCTGTCTTGACTGACTGACTGTCTGCATGTCGTGACTGACTGTCTTTCTGTCTGTCTGTCTTAACCGACTGTCTGTGACTAACTGACTGACCGTCTGTCTGTCTTGACTGACTGTCTGTCTGTCTGTCTTGACTGACTGTCTGTCCGTCTGTCTTGACTGACTGTCTGTCTGTTTGTTTGTCTTGTCTTACTGTCTGTCTGTCTGTCTGTCTGTCTTGACCGACTGACTGTTTGTCTGTCTGTCTTGACCAACTGTCTGTCTGTCTTTCTGTACTGACTCTTAGTCTGTCTTTCTGTCTGTCTTGACTGACTGTCTGTCTGTCTGTGTGTCTTGACTGACTGACTGTCTGTCTGTCTGACTGTCTTGACTGACTGTCTGTCTGTCTTGACTGAATGTCGGTCTGTCTGTCTATCTTGACAGACTGTCTGTCGGTCTATCTTGACTGACTGTCTGTCTGTCTTGACTGACTGTCTGTATGTCTGTCTGTCTTGACCAACTGTCTGTCTGTCTGTCTCGACTGACTGTCTGTCTGTCTTGACTGACTGTCTTTCTGTGTGTCTGTCTTGACCGACTGTCTGTCTGTCTGTCTGTCTTGACTAACTGTCTGGCTGTCTGTCTGTCTTGACTGACTATCTGTCTGTCTGTCTTGACTGACTGTCTTTCTGTCTGTTGTTTGTCTGTCTGTCTTGACTGACTGTCTGTCTGTCTGTCTTGACTGACTGTCTGTCTATCTGTTTTTCTTGTCTTACTGTCTGTCTGTCTGTCTTGACTGACTGTCTGTCTGTCTGTCTGTCTTGACTGACTGTCTATCTGTTTGTCTATCTTGACTGACTGTCTGTCAGTCTCTCTGTCTTGACTGACTGTCTATCTGTCTTTCTGTCTCGACTGACTGTCTGTCTGTCTTGACCGATTGTCTGTCTTGACTGGCTGTCTGTCTGTCTGTCTGTCTTGACTGACTGTCTGTCTGTCTGTCGGTCTTGACTGACTGTCTTTCTGTCTGTCTGTCTGTCTTGACTGAATGTCTGTCTGTCTGTCTTGACTGACTGTCTGTTTGTCTGTCTGTCTGTCTGTTTGTCTGTCCTGACTGACTGTCTGTCTATCTCTCTGTCTTGACTGACTGTCTGTCTGTCTTCCTATCTTGACTTACTGTCTGTCTGTCTGTCTGTCTTGACCGACTGTGTCTGTCTGTCTTGACTGACTGTCTGTCTGTCTGACTGTCTTGACTGACTGTCTGTCTGTCTGTCTTTACTGTTTGTCTGTCTATTTGTCTGTCTTGAATGACTGTCTGTCTGTCTCTCTGTCTTGACTGACTGTCTGTCTGTCTTTCTGTCTTGACTGACTGTCTTTCTGTTTGTCTGTCTTGACTGACTGTCTGTCTGTCTCTCTGTCTTGACAGACTGTCTGTCTGTCTTTCTATCTTGACTTACTGTCTGTCTGTCTGTCTGTCTTGACCGACTGTGTCTGTCTGTCTTGACTGGCTGTCTTTACTGTCTGTCTGTCTATTTGTCTGTCTTGAATGACTGTCTGTCTGTCTCTCTGTCTTGACTGACTGTCTGTCTGTCTGTCTGTCTGTCTTGACTGACTGTCTGTCTGTCTGTCTTGACTGACTGTCTGTCTTTCTGTTTTTCTTGTCTTACTGTCTGTCTGTCTGTCTTCACTGACTGTCTGTCTGTCTTGACTGACTGTTTATCTGTTTGTCTATCTTGAATGACTGTCTGTCTGTCTCTCTGTCTTGACTGACTGTCTATCTGTCTTTCTGTCTAGACTGACTGTCTGTCTGTCTTGACCGATTGTCTGTCTTGACTGGCTGTCTGTCTGTCTGTCTTTCTTGACTGACTGTCTGTCTGTCTGTCGGTCTTGACTGACTGACTGTCTGTCTGTCTGTCTGTCTTGACTGAATGACTGTCTGTCTGTCTTGACTGACTGTCTGTTTGTCTGTCTGTCTTGACTGACTATCTGTCTTTACTGACTGTCTGTCTGTTTGTCTGTCTTGACTGACTGTCTGTCTATCTCTCTGTCTTGACTGACTGTCTGTCTGTCTTCCTATCTTGACTGTCTGTCTGTCTGTCTGTCTTGACCGACTGTGTCTGTCTGTCTTGACTGACTGTCTGTCTGTCTGACTGTCTTGACTGACTGTCTGTCTGTCTGTCTTTACTGTCTGTCTGTCTATTTGTCTGTCTTGAATGACTGTCTGTCTGTCTCTCTGTCTTGACTGACTGTCTGTCTGTCTCTCTGTCTTGACTGACTGTCTGTCTGTCTTTCTGTCTTGACTGACTGTCTTTCTGTTTGTCTATCTTGACTGACTGTCTGTCTGTCTCTCTGTCTTGACTGACTGCCTATCTGTCTTTCTGTCTAGACTGACTGTCTGTCTGTCTTGACCGATTGTCTGTCTTGACTGGCTGTCTGTCTGTCTGTGTGTCCTGACTGACTGTCTGTCTGTCTGTCGGTCTTGACTGACTGACTGTCTGTCTGTCTGTCTGTCTTGACTGAATGACTGTCTGTCTGTCTCGACTGACTGTCTGTTTGTCTGTCTGTCTTGACTGACTATCTGTCTTTACTGACTGTCTGTCTGTTTGTCTGTCTTGACTGACTGTCTGTCTATCTCTCTGTCTTGACTGACTGTCTGTCTGTCTTCCTATCTTGACTGACTGTCTGTCTGTCTGTCTGTCTTGACCGACTGTGTCTGTCTGTCTTGACTGACTGTCTGTCTGTCTGACTGTCTTGACTGACTGTCTGTCTGTCTGTCTTTACTGTCTGTCTGTCTATTTGTCTGTCTTGAATGACTGTCTGTCTGTCTCTCTGTCTTGACTGACTGTCTGTCTGTCTTTCTGTCTTGACTGACTGTCTTTCTGTTTGTCTGTCTTGACTGACTGTCTGTCTGTCTCTCTGTCTTGACTGACTGTCTGTCTGTCTTTCTATCTTGACTTACTGTCTGTCTGTCTGTCTGTCTTGACCGACTGTGTCTGTCTGTCTTGACTGGCTGTCTTTACTGTCTGTCTGTCTATTTGTCTGTCTTGAATGACTGTCTGCCTGTCTCTCTGTCTTGACTGACTGTCTGTCTGTCTGTCTGTCTTGACTGACTGTCTGTCTGTCTGTCTTGACTGACTGTCTGTCTTTCTGTTTTTCTTGTCTTACTGTCTGTCTGTCTGTCTTGACTGACTGTCTGTCTGTCTTGACTGACTGTCTATCTGTTTGTCTATCTTGACTGACTGTCTGTCTGTCTCTCTGTCTTGACTGACTGTCTATCTGTCTTTCTGTCTAGACTGACTGACTGTCTGTCTGTCTTGACTGAATGACTGTCTGTCTGTCTTGACTGACTGTCTGTTTTTCTGTCTGTCTTGACTGACTATCTGTCTTTACTGACTGTCTGTCTGTTTGTCTGTCTTGACTGACTGTCTGTCTATCTCTCTGTCTTGACTGACTGTCTGTCGGTCTTCGTATCTTGACTGACTGTCTGTCTGTCTGTCTGTCTTGACCGACTGTGTCTGTCTGTCTTGACTGACGGTCTGTCTGTCTGACTGTCTTGACTGACTGTCTGTCTTTACTCTCTGTCTGTCTATTTGTCTGTCTTGAATGACTGTCTGTCTGTCTCTCTGTCTTGACTGACTGTCTGTCTGTCTTTCTGTCTTGACTGACTGTCTTTCTGTTTGTCTGTCTTGACTGACTGTCTGTCTGTCTCTCTGTCTTGACTGACCGTCTGTCTGTCTTTCTATCTTGACTTACTGTCTGTCTGTCTGTCTGTCTTGACCGACTGTGTCTGTCTGTCTTGACTGGCTGTCTGTCTGTCTGACTGTCTTGACTGACTGTCTGTCTGTATGTCTTGACTGAATGTCTGTCTGTCTATCTTGACTGACTGTCTTTCTGTCTGTCTGTCTTGACCGACTGTATGTCTGTCTATATGTTTTGACTGACTGTCTGTCTGTCAGTCTGTCTGTCTTGTTTGACTGTCTGTCTGTCTTGACTGACTTTCTGTCTGTCTGTCTTGACTGTCTGTCTGTCTGTCTTAACCGAATGTGTCTGTCTGTCTTGACTGACTGTCTGTCTGTTTGACTGTCTTGACTGACTGTCTGTCTGTCTTGGCTGACTTTCTATCTGTCCGTCTTGACCGACTGTCTGTCTGTCTGTATGTCTTGACTGACTGCCTGGCTGTCTGTTTGTCTTGACTGACTGTCTGTCTGTCTGTCTGTCTTGACTGACTGTATGTCTGTCTGTCTTGACTAACTGACTGACCGTCTGTCTGTCTTGACTGACTGTCTGTCTGTCTGTCTTGACTGACTGTCTGTCTGTTTGTTTGTCTTGTCTTACTGTCTGTCTGCCTGACTGTCTGTCTTGACTAACTGTCTGTCTGCTTGTTTGCCTTGACCAACTGTTTGTCTGTCTGTAATGACTGTCTGTCTGTCTGTCTTGACTGACTGTCTTTCTGACTGTCTGTCTTGACTTACTGTCTGTCTTGACTGACTGTCTGTCTGTCTGTCTTGACAACCTGTCTGTCTGTCTGTCTGTCTGTCTTGACCGACTGTCTGTCTGTCTGTCTTGACTGACTGACTGTCTGCATGTCGTGACTGACTGTCTTTCTGTCTGTCTGTCTTAACCGACTGTCTGTGACTAACTGACTGACCGTCTGTCTGTCTTGACTGACTGTCTGTCTGTCTGTCTTGACTGACTGTCTGTCCGTCTGTCTTGACTGACTGTCTGTCTGTTTGTTTGTCTTGTCTTACTGTCTGTCTGTCTGTCTGTCTGTCTTGACCGACTGACTGTTTGTCTGTCTGTCTTGACCAACTGTCTGTCTGTCTTTCTGTACTGACTCTTAGTCTGTCTTTCTGTCTGTCTTGACTGACTGTCTGTCTGTCTGTGTGTCTTGACTGACTGACTGTCTGTCTGTCTGACTGTCTTGACTGACTGTCTGTCTGTCTTGACTGAATGTCGGTCTGTCTGTCTATCTTGACAGACTGTCTGTCGGTCTATCTTGACTGACTGTCTGTCTGTCTTGACTGACTGTCTGTATGTCTGTCTGTCTTGACCAACTGTCTGTCTGTCTGTCTCGACTGACTGTCTGTCTGTCTTGACTGACTGTCTTTCTGTGTGTCTGTCTTGACCGACTGTCTGTCTGTCTGTCTGTCTTGACTAACTGTCTGGCTGTCTGTCTGTCTTGACTGACTATCTGTCTGTCTGTCTTGACTGACTGTCTTTCTGTCTGTTGTTTGTCTGTCTGTCTTGACTGACTGTCTGTCTGTCTGTCTTGACTGACTGTCTGTCTATCTGTTTTTCTTGTCTTACTGTCTGTCTGTCTGTCTTGACTGACTGTCTGTCTGTCTGTCTGTCTTGACTGACTGTCTATCTGTTTGTCTATCTTGACTGACTGTCTGTCAGTCTCTCTGTCTTGACTGACTGTCTATCTGTCTTTCTGTCTCGACTGACTGTCTGTCTGTCTTGACCGATTGTCTGTCTTGACTGGCTGTCTGTCTGTCTGTCTGTCTTGACTGACTGTCTGTCTGTCTGTCGGTCTTGACTGACTGTCTTTCTGTCTGTCTGTCTGTCTTGACTGAATGTCTGTCTGTCTGTCTTGACTGACTGTCTGTTTGTCTGTCTGTCTGTCTGTTTGTCTGTCCTGACTGACTGTCTGTCTATCTCTCTGTCTTGACTGACTGTCTGTCTGTCTTCCTATCTTGACTTACTGTCTGTCTGTCTGTCTGTCTTGACCGACTGTGTCTGTCTGTCTTGACTGACTGTCTGTCTGTCTGACTGTCTTGACTGACTGTCTGTCTGTCTGTCTTTACTGTTTGTCTGTCTATTTGTCTGTCTTGAATGACTGTCTGTCTGTCTCTCTGTCTTGACTGACTGTCTGTCTGTCTTTCTGTCTTGACTGACTGTCTTTCTGTTTGTCTGTCTTGACTGACTGTCTGTCTGTCTCTCTGTCTTGACAGACTGTCTGTCTGTCTTTCTATCTTGACTTACTGTCTGTCTGTCTGTCTGTCTTGACCGACTGTGTCTGTCTGTCTTGACTGGCTGTCTTTACTGTCTGTCTGTCTATTTGTCTGTCTTGAATGACTGTCTGTCTGTCTCTCTGTCTTGACTGACTGTCTGTCTGTCTGTCTGTCTGTCTTGACTGACTGTCTGTCTGTCTGTCTTGACTGACTGTCTGTCTTTCTGTTTTTCTTGTCTTACTGTCTGTCTGTCTGTCTTCACTGACTGTCTGTCTGTCTTGACTGACTGTTTATCTGTTTGTCTATCTTGAATGACTGTCTGTCTGTCTCTCTGTCTTGACTGACTGTCTATCTGTCTTTCTGTCTAGACTGACTGTCTGTCTGTCTTGACCGATTGTCTGTCTTGACTGGCTGTCTGTCTGTCTGTCTTTCTTGACTGACTGTCTGTCTGTCTGTCGGTCTTGACTGACTGACTGTCTGTCTGTCTGTCTGTCTTGACTGAATGACTGTCTGTCTGTCTTGACTGACTGTCTGTTTGTCTGTCTGTCTTGACTGACTATCTGTCTTTACTGACTGTCTGTCTGTTTGTCTGTCTTGACTGACTGTCTGTCTATCTCTCTGTCTTGACTGACTGTCTGTCTGTCTTCCTATCTTGACTGTCTGTCTGTCTGTCTGTCTTGACCGACTGTGTCTGTCTGTCTTGACTGACTGTCTGTCTGTCTGACTGTCTTGACTGACTGTCTGTCTGTCTGTCTTTACTGTCTGTCTGTCTATTTGTCTGTCTTGAATGACTGTCTGTCTGTCTCTCTGTCTTGACTGACTGTCTGTCTGTCTTTCTGTCTTGACTGACTGTCTTTCTGTTTGTCTGTCTTGACTGACTATCTGTCTGTCTCTCTGTCTTGACTGACTGTCTGTCTGTCTTTCTGTGTTGACCGACTGTGTCTGTCTGTCTTGACTGGCTGTCTGTCTGTCTGACTGTCTTGACTGACTGTCTGTCTGTATGTCTTGACTGAATGTCTGTCTGTCTGTCTTGTTTGACTGTCTGTCTGTCTTGACTGACTGTCTGTCTGTCTGTCTTGACTAACTGTCTGTCTGTCTTTCTATCTTGACTGACTGTCTGTCTATCTGTCTTGACCGACTGTGTCTGTCTGTCTTGACTGACTGTCTGTCTGTCTTGACTGACTTTCTGTCTGTCTGTCTATCTTGACTGACTGTCTTTCTGTCTGTCTGTCTTGACCGACTGTATGTCTGTCTATATGTTTTGACTGACTGTCTGTCTGTCTGTCTGTCTGTCTTGTTTGACTGTCTGTCTGTCTTGACTGACTGTCTGTCTGTCTGTCTTGACTGTCTGTCTGTCTGTCTTGACCGACTGTGTCTGTCTGTCTTGACTGACTGTCTGTCTGTCTGACTGTCTTGACTGACTGTCTGTCTGTCTTGGCTGACTTTCTGTCTGTCTGTCTTGACCGACTGTCTGTCTGTCTGACTGTCTTGACTGACTGTCTGTCTGTCTGTCTTTACTGTCTGTCTGTCTATTTGTCTGTCTTGAATGACTGTCTGTCTGTCTCTCTGTCTTGACTGACTGTCTGTCTGTCTTTCTGTCTTGACTGACTGTCTTTCTGTTTGTCTGTCTTGACTGACTATCTGTCTGTCTCTCTGTCTTGACTGACTGTCTGTCTGTCTTTCTGTCTTGACTGACTGTCTGTCTGTCTTTCTGTCTTGACTGACTGTCTTTCTGTTTGTCTATCTTGACTGACTATCTGTCTGTCTCTCTGTCTTGACTGACTGTCTGTCTGTCTTTCTATCTTGACTTACTGTCTGTCTATCTTTCTGTGTTGACCGACTGTGTCTGTCTGTCTTGACTGGCTGTCTGTCTGTCTGACTGTCTTGACTGACTGTCTGTCTGTATGTCTTGACTGAATGTCTGTCTGTCTGTCTTGTTTGACTGTCTGTCTGTCTTGACTGACTGTCTGTCTGTCTGTCTTGACTAACTGTCTGTCTGTCTTTCTATCTTGACTGACTGTCTGTCTATCTGTCTTGACCGACTGTGTCTGTCTGTCTTGACTGACTGTCTGTCTGTCTTGACTGACTTTCTGTCTGTCTGTCTATCTTGACTGACTGTCTTTCTGTCTGTCTGTCTTGACCGACTGTATGTCTGTCCATATGTTTTGACTGACTGTCTGTCTGTCTGTCTGTCTGTCTTGTTTGACTGTCTGTCTGTCTTGACTGACTGTCTGTCTGTCTGTCTTGACTGTCTGTCTGTCTGTCTTGACCGACTGTGTCTGTCTGTCTTGACTGACTGTCTGTCTGTCTGACTGTCTTGACTGACTGTCTGTCTGTCTTGGCTGACTTTCTGTCTGTCTGTCTTGACCGACTGTCTGTCTGTCTGTATGTCTTGACTGACTGTCTGGCTGTCTGTCTGTCTTGACTGACTGTCTGTCTGTCTGTCTGTCTTGACTGACTGTATGTCTGTCTGTCTTGACTAACTGACTGATTGTCTGTCTGTCTTGACTGACTGTCTGTCTGTCTGTCTTGACTGACTGTCTGTCTGTTTGTTTGTCTTGTCTTACTGTCTGTCTGTCTGACTGTCTGTCTTGACTAACTGTCTGTCTGCTTGTTTGCCTTGACCAACTGTTTGTCTGTCTGTAATGACTGTCTGTCTGTCTGTCTTGACTGACTGTCTTTCTGTCTGTCTGTCTTGACTTACTCTCTGTCTTGACTGACTGTCTGTCTGCCTGTCTTGACAACCTGTCTGTCTGTCTGTCTGTCTGTCTTGACCGACTGTCTGTCTGTCTTGACTGACTGACTGTCTGCATGTCGTGACTGACTGTCTTTCTGTCTGTCTGTCTTTACCGACTGTCTGTCTGTCTGTCTTGACTAACTGACTGACCGTCTGTCTGTCTCGACTGACTGTCTGTCTGTCTGTCTTGACTGACTGTCTGTCCGTCTGTCTTGACTGACTGTCTGTCTGTCTGTTTGTCTTGTCTTACTGTCTGTCTGTCTGTCTGTCTGTCTTGACCAACTGTCTGTCTGTCTTTCTGTACTGACTCTTAGTCTGTCTTTCTGTCTGTCTTGACTGACTGTCTGTCTGTCTGTGTGTCTTGACTGACTGACTGTCTTTCTGTCTGACTGTCTTGACTGACTGTCTGTCTGTCTTGACTGAATGTCTGTCTGTCTGTCTATCTTGACAGACTGTCTGTCTGTCTGTCTTGACTGACTGTCTGTCGGTCTGTTTGTCTTGACCGACTGTCTGTCTGTCTGTCTCGACTGACTGTCTGTCTGTCTTGACTGACTGTCTTTCTGTCTGTCTGTCTTGACCGACTGTCTGTCTGTCTGTCTGTCTTGACTAACTGTCTGGCTGTCTGTCTGTCTTGACTGACTATCTGTCTGTCTGTCTTGACTGACTGTCTGTCTCTCTGTCTTGACTGACTGTTTGTCTGTCTGTCTTGACTGACTGTCTGTCTGTCTGTCTTGACTGACTGTCTGTCTTTCTGTTTTTCTTGTCTTACTGTCTGTCTGTCTGTCTTTACTGACTGTCTGTCTGTCTGTCTTTCTTGACTGACTGTCTATCTGTTTGTCTATCTTGACTGACTGTCTGTCTGTCTCTCTGTCTTGACTGACTGTCTATCTGTCTTTCTGTCTCGACTGACTGTCTGTCTGTCTTGACCGACTGTCTGTCTTGACTGGCTGTCTGTCTGTCTGTCTGTCTTGACTGACTGTCTGTCTGTCTGTCTGTCGGTCTTGACTGACTGTCTTTCTGTCTGTCTGTCTGTCTTGACTGAATGTCTGTCTGTCTGTCTTGACTGACTGTCTGTTTGTCTGTCTGTCTTGACTGACTATCTGTCTTTACTGACTGTCTGTCTGTTTGTCTGTCTTGACTGACTGTCTGTCTATCTCTCTGTCTTGACTGACTGTCTGTCTGTCTTCCTATCTTGACTGACTGTCTGTCTGTCTGACTGTCTTGACTGACTGTCTGTCTATTTGTCTGTCTTGAATGACTGTCTGTCTGTCTCTCTGTCTTGACTGACTGTCTGTCTGTCTTTCTGTCTTGACTGACAGTCTTTCTGTTTGTCTGTCTTGATTGACTGTTTGTTTGTCTCTCTGTCTTGACTGACTGTCTGTCTGTCTTTCTATCTTGACTTACTGTCTGTCTGTCTGTCTGTCTTGACTGACTGTCTGTCTTTATGTCTCGACTGAATGTCTGTCTGTCTGTCTTGTTTGACAGCCTGTCTGTCTTGACTGACTGTCTGTCTGTCTGTCTTGACTAACTGTCTGTCTGTCTTTCTATCTTGACTGACTGTTTGTCTCTCTGTCTTGACTGACTGTCTGTCTGTCTTTCTGTCTTGACTGACTGTCTTTCTGTCTGTCTGTCTTGACCGACTGTCTGTCTGTCTGTCTGTCTTGACTAACTGTCTGGCTGTCTGTCTGTCTTGACTGACTATCTGTCTGTCTGTCTTGACTGACTGTCTGTCTCTCTGTCTTGACTGACTGTTTGTCTGTCTGTCTTGACTGACTGTCTGTCTGTCTGTCTTGACTGACTGTCTGTCTTTCTGTTTTTCTTGTCTTACTGTCTGTCTGTCTGTCTTGACTGACTGTCTGTCTGTCTGTCTTTCTTGACTGACTGTCTATCTGTTTGTCTATCTTGACTGACTGTCTGTCTGTCTCTCTGTCTTGACTGACTGTCTATCTGTCTTTCTGTCTCGACTGACTGTCTGTCTGTCTTGACCGATTGTCTGTCTTGACTGGCTGTCTGTCTGTCTGTCTGTCTTGACTGACTGTCTGTCTGTCTGTCTGTCGGTCTTGACTGACTGTCTTTCTGTCTGTCTGTCTGTCTTGACTGAATGTCTGTCTGTCTGTCTTGACTGACTGTCTGTTTGTCTGTCTGTCTTGACTGACTATCTGTCTTTACTGACTGTCTGTCTGTTTGTCTGTCTTGACTGACTGTCTGTCTATCTCACTGTCTTGACTGACTGTCTGTCTGTCTTCCTATCTTGACTGACTGTCTGTCTGTCTGACTGTCTTGACTGACTGTCTGTCTATTTGTCTGTCTTGAATGACTGTCTGTCTGTCTCTCTGTCTTGACTGACTGTCTGTCTGTCTTTCTGTCTTGACTGACTGTCTTTCTGTTTGTCTGTCTTGATTGACTGTTTGTTTGTCTCTCTGTCTTGACTGACTGTCTGTTTGTCTGTCTGTCTTGACTGACTATCTGTCTTTACTGACTGTCTGTCTGTTTGTCTGTCTTGACTGACTGTCTGTCTATCTCTCTGTCTTGACTGACTGTCTGTCTGTCTTCCTATCTTGACTGACTGTCTGTCTGTCTGACTGTCTTGACTGACTGTCTGTCTATTTGTCTGTCTTGACTGACTATCAGTCTTTACTGACTGTCTGTCTGTTTGTCTGTCTTGACTGACTGTCTGTCTATCTCTCTGTCTTGACTGACTGTCTGTCTGTCTTCCTATCTTGACTGACTGTCTGTCTGTCTGACTGTCTTGACTGACTGTCTGTCTTTCTTGACTGACTTTCTGTCTGTCTGTCTTGACTGACTGTTTGTCTGTCTGTCTTGACTGACTGTCTGTCTGTCTGTCTTGACTGACTGTCTGTCTTTCTGTTTTTCTTGTCTTACTGTCTGTCTGTCTGTCTTGACTGACTGTCTGTCTGTCTGTCTGTCTTGACTAACTGTCTATCTGTTTGTCTATCTTGACTGACTGTCTGTCTGTCTCTCTGTCTTGACTGACTGTCTATCTGTCTTTCTGTCTAGACTGACTGTCTGTCTGTCTTGACCGATTGTCTGTCTTGACTGTCTGTCTGTCTGTCTGTGTGTCTTACTGACTGTCTGTCTGTCTGTCGGTCTTGACTGACTGACAGTCTGTCTGTCTGTCTGTCTTGACTGAATGACTGTCTGTCTGTCTTGACTGACTGTCTGTTTGTCTGTCTGTCTTGACTGACTATCTGTCTTTACTGACTGTCTGTCTGTTTGTCTGTCTTGACTGACTGTCTGTCTATCTCTCTGTCTTGACTGACTGTCTGTCTGTCTTCCTATCTTGACTGACTGTCTGTCTGTCTGTCTTTCTTGACCGACTGTGTCTGTCTGTCTTGACTGACTGTCTGTCTGTCTGACTGTCTTGACTGACTGTCTGTCTGTCTGTCTTTACTGTCTGTCTGTCTATTTGTCTGTCTTGAATGACTGTCTGTCTGTCTCTCTGTCTTGACTGACTGTCTGTCTGTCTTTCTGTCTTGACTGACTGTCTTTCTGTTTGTCTGTCTTGACTGACTGTCTGTCTGTCTCTCTGTCTTGACTGACTGTCTGTCTGTCTTTCTATCTTGACTTACTGTCTGTCTGTCTGTCTGTCTTGGCCGACTGTGTCTGTCTGTATTGACTGGCTGTCTGTCTGTCTGACTGTCTTGACTGACTGTCTGTCTGTATGTCTTGACTGAATGTCTGTCTGTCTGTCTTGTTTGACTGTCTGTCTGTCTTGACTGACTGTCTGTCTGTCTGTCTTGACTAACTGTCTGTCTGTCTTTCTATCTTGACTGACTGTCTGTCTATCTGTCTTGACCGACTGTGTCTGTCTGTCTTGACTGACTGTCTGTCTGTCTTGACTGACTGTCTGTCTGTATGTCTTGACTGACTGTCTGTCTGTCTGTCTGTCTTGACTGACTGTCTGTCTTTACTGCCTGTCTGTCTGTCTGTCTGTCTGTCTGTCTGTCTGTCTGTCTGTCTGTCTGTCGGTCTGTCTGTTTGTCATGACTTACTGTCTGTCTGTCTGACTGTCTGTCTTGACTAACTGTCTGTCTGCTTCTCTGTCTTGACCGACTGTCTGTCTGTCTGTAATGACTGTCTGTCTGTCTGTCTTGACTGACTGTCTTTCTGTCTGTCTGTCTGTCTGTTTGTCTTGTCATACTGTCTGTCTGTCTGTCTTGACCGACTGACTGTCTGTCTGTCTTGACTGACTGTCTGTCTGTTTTGACTGACTGTCTGTCTGTCTGTCTGTCTTGACTGACTGTCTGTCTGAACTGACTGTCTCTCTGTCTGTCTTGACTGACTGTCTGTCTGTCTGACTGTCTTGACTGACGGTCTGTCTGTCTTGACTGACAGTCTGTCTGTCTTGACTGACTGTCTGTCTGTCTTGACCGACTGTCTGTCTGTCTGTCTTGACTGACTGTCTGTCTGTCTGTTTGTCCTGACCGACTGTCTGTCTGTCTGTCTTGACTGACTGTCTGTCTGTCTTGACTGACTGTCTTTCTGTCTGTCTGTCTTGACCGACTGTCTGTCTGTCTATATGTATGGACTGACTTTATGGCTGTCTGTCTGTCTTGTCTGACTGTCTGTCTTGACTGCCTGTCTGTCTGTCTGTTTTGACTGACTATCTGTCTTTACTGACTGTCTGTCATGACTGTCTGTCTGTCTGACTGTCTTGACTGACTGTCTGTCTGTCTTGACCGACTGTCTGTCTGTCTGTCTTTACTGACTGTCTGTCTATTTGTCTGTCTTGAATGACTGTCTGTCTGTCTTTCTGTCTTGACTGACTGTCTTTCTGTTTGTCTGTCTTGACTGACTGTCTGTCTGTCTCTCTGTCTTGACTGACTGTCTGTCTGTCTTTCTATCTTGACTGACTGTCTGTCTGTCTATCTGTCTTGACCGACTGTGTCTGTCTGTCTTGACTGGCTGTATGTCTGTCTGTATGTCTTGACTGAATGTCTGTCTGTCTGTCTTGTTTGACTGTATGTCTGTCTTGACTGACTGTCTGTCTGTCTGTCTGTCTGTCTGACTGTCTGTCTGACTGTCTGTCTCTCTGTCTTGACTGACTGTTTGTCTGTCTGTCTTGACTGACTGTCTGTCTGTCTGTCTTGACTGACTGTCTGTCTTTCTGTTTTTCTCGTCTTACTGTCTGTCTGTCTGTCTTTACTGACTGTCTGTCTGTCTGTCTTTCTTGACTGACTGTCTATCTGTTTGTCTATCTTGACTGACTGTCTGTCTGTCTCTCTGTCTTGACTGACTGTCTATCTGTCTTTCTGTCTCGACTGACTGTCTGTCTGTCTTGACCGATTGTCTGTCTTGACTGGCTGTCTGTCTGTCTGTCTGTCTTGACTGACTGTCTGTCTGTCTGTCTGTCGGTCTTGACTGACTGTCTTTCTGTCTGTCTGTCTGTCTTGACTGAATGTCTGTCTGTCTGTCTTGACTGACTGTCTGTTTGTCTGTCTGTCTTGACTGACTATCTGTCTTTACTGACTGTCTGTCTGTTTGTCTGTCTTGACTGACTGTCTGTCTATCTCACTGTCTTGACTGACTGTCTGTCTGTCTTCCTATCTTGACTGACTGTCTGTCTGTCTGACTGTCTTGACTGACTGTCTGTCTATTTGTCTGTCTTGAATGACTGTCTGTCTGTCTCTCTGTCTTGACTGACTGTCTGTCTGTCTTTCTGTCTTGACTGACTGTCTTTCTGTTTGTCTGTCTTGATTGACTGTTTGTTTGTCTCTCTGTCTTGACTGACTGTCTGTTTGTCTGTCTGTCTTGACTGACTATCTGTCTTTACTGACTGTCTGTCTGTTTGTCTGTCTTGACTGACTGTCTGTCTATCTCTCTGTCTTGACTGACTGTCTGTCTGTCTTCCTATCTTGACTGACTGTCTGTCTGTCTGACTGTCTTGACTGACTGTCTGTCTATTTGTCTGTCTTGACTGACTATCAGTCTTTACTGACTGTCTGTCTGTTTGTCTGTCTTGACTGACTGTCTGTCTATCTCTCTGTCTTGACTGACTGTCTGTCTGTCTTCCTATCTTGACTGACTGTCTGTCTGTCTGACTGTCTTGACTGACTGTCTGTCTTTCTTGACTGACTTTCTGTCTGTCTGTCTTGACTGACTGTTTGTCTGTCTGTCTTGACTGACTGTCTGTCTGTCTGTCTTGACTGACTGTCTGTCTTTCTGTTTTTCTTGTCTTACTGTCTGTCTGTCTGTCTTGACTGACTGTCTGTCTGTCTGTCTGTCTTGACTAACTGTCTATCTGTTTGTCTATCTTGACTGACTGTCTGTCTGTCTCTCTGTCTTGACTGACTGTCTATCTGTCTTTCTGTCTAGACTGACTGTCTGTCTGTCTTGACCGATTGTCTGTCTTGACTGTCTGTCTGTCTGTCTGTGTGTCTTACTGACTGTCTGTCTGTCTGTCGGTCTTGACTGACTGACAGTCTGTCTGTCTGTCTGTCTTGACTGAATGACTGTCTGTCTGTCTTGACTGACTGTCTGTTTGTCTGTCTGTCTTGACTGACTATCTGTCTTTACTGACTGTCTGTCTGTTTGTCTGTCTTGACTGACTGTCTGTCTATCTCTCTGTCTTGACTGACTGTCTGTCTGTCTTCCTATCTTGACTGACTGTCTGTCTGTCTGTCTTTCTTGACCGACTGTGTCTGTCTGTCTTGACTGACTGTCTGTCTGTCTGACTGTCTTGACTGACTGTCTGTCTGTCTGTCTTTACTGTCTGTCTGTCTATTTGTCTGTCTTGAATGACTGTCTGTCTGTCTCTCTGTCTTGACTGACTGTCTGTCTGTCTTTCTGTCTTGACTGACTGTCTTTCTGTTTGTCTGTCTTGACTGACTGTCTGTCTGTCTCTCTGTCTTGACTGACTGTCTGTCTGTCTTTCTATCTTGACTTACTGTCTGTCTGTCTGTCTGTCTTGGCCGACTGTGTCTGTCTGTCTTGACTGGCTGTCTGTCTGTCTGACTGTCTTGACTGACTGTCTGTCTGTATGTCTTGACTGAATGTCTGTCTGTCTGTCTTGTTTGACTGTCTGTCTGTCTTGACTGACTGTCTGTCTGTCTGTCTTGACTAACTGTCTGTCTGTCTTTCTATCTTGACTGACTGTCTGTCTATCTGTCTTGACCGACTGTGTCTGTCTGTCTTGACTGACTGTCTGTCTGTCTTGACTGACTGTCTGTCTGTATGTCTTGACTGACTGTCTGTCTGTCTGTCTGTCTTGACTGACTGTCTGTCTTTACTGCCTGTCTGTCTGTCTGTCTGTCTGTCTGTCTGTCTGTCTGTCTGTCTGTCGGTCTGTCTGTTTGTCATGACTTACTGTCTGTCTGTCTGACTGTCTGTCTTGACTAACTGTCTGTCTGCTTCTCTGTCTTGACCGACTGTCTGTCTGTCTGTAATGACTGTCTGTCTGTCTGTCTTGACTGACTGTCTTTCTGTCTGTCTGTCTGTCTGTTTGTCTTGTCATACTGTCTGTCTGTCTGTCTTGACCGACTGACTGTCTGTCTGTCTTGACTGACTGTCTGTCTGTTTTGACTGACTGTCTGTCTGTCTGTCTGTCTTGACTGACTGTCTGTCTGAACTGACTGTCTCTCTGTCTGTCTTGACTGACTGTCTGTCTGTCTGACTGTCTTGACTGACGGTCTGTCTGTCTTGACTGACAGTCTGTCTGTCTTGACTGACTGTCTGTCTGTCTTGACCGACTGTCTGTCTGTCTGTCTTGACTGACTGTCTGTCTGTCTGTTTGTCCTGACCGACTGTCTGTCTGTCTGTCTTGACTGACTGTCTGTCTGTCTTGACTGACTGTCTTTCTGTCTGTCTGTCTTGACCGACTGTCTGTCTGTCTATATGTATGGACTGACTTTATGGCTGTCTGTCTGTCTTGTCTGACTGTCTGTCTTGACTGCCTGTCTGTCTGTCTGTTTTGACTGACTATCTGTCTTTACTGACTGTCTGTCATGACTGTCTGTCTGTCTGACTGTCTTGACTGACTGTCTGTCTGTCTTGACCGACTGTCTGTCTGTCTGTCTTTACTGACTGTCTGTCTATTTGTCTGTCTTGAATGACTGTCTGTCTGTCTTTCTGTCTTGACTGACTGTCTTTCTGTTTGTCTGTCTTGACTGACTGTCTGTCTGTCTCTCTGTCTTGACTGACTGTCTGTCTGTCTTTCTATCTTGACTGACTGTCTGTCTGTCTATCTGTCTTGACCGACTGTGTCTGTCTGTCTTGACTGGCTGTATGTCTGTCTGTATGTCTTGACTGAATGTCTGTCTGTCTGTCTTGTTTGACTGTATGTCTGTCTTGACTGACTGTCTGTCTGTCTGTCTTGACCAACTGTCTGTCTGTCTTTCTATCTTGACTGACTGTCTGTTTGTCTGTCTTGATCGACTGTGTCTGTCTGTCTTGACTGACTGTCTGTCTGTCTGACTGTCTTGACTGACTGTCTGTCTGTCTTGACTGACTTTCTGTCTGTCTGTCTTGACCGACTGTCTGTCTGTCTATCTTGACTGACTGTCTTGACCGACTGTATGTCTGTCTGTATGTTTTGACTGACTGTCTGTCTGTCCGTCTGTCTGTCTTGTTTGACTGTCTATCTGTCTTGACTGACTGTCTGTCTTGACTGTCTGTCTGTCTGTCTTGACCGACTGTGTCTGTCTGTCTTGACTGACTGTCTGTCTGTCTTGACTGACTTTCTGTCTGTCTGTCTTGACCGAAGTCTGTCAGTCTATCTAGACTGACTCTCTATCTGTCTGTCTGTCTGTATGTCTTGACTGCCTGTCTGTCTGTCTGTCTGTCTTGACTGACTGTCTGTCTGTCTTGACTGACTGTCTGTCTGTCTGACTTTCTTGACTGACTCTCTGTCTGTCTTGACTGACTGTCAGTCTGTATGTCTTGACCGACTGTCTGTCTGTCTGTCTTGACTGACTGTCTTTCTGTCTGTCTGTCTTGACCGACTGTATGTCTGTCTGTATGTCTTGACTGACTGTCTGTCTGTCTGTCTTGTTTGACTGTCTGTCTGTCTGTCTGTCTTGACTGTCTGTCTGTCTGTCTTGACCGACTGTCTGTCTGTCTGTCTTCACTGACTGTCTGTCTGTCTTGACTGACTGTCTGTCTGTATGTCTTGACTGACTGTCTGTCTGTCTTGACTGACTGTCTGTCTTGACTGCCTGTCTGTATGTCTGTCTGTCTGTCTGTCTGTCTGTCGGTCTGTCTGTCTTGACTGTCTGTCTGTCTGTCTTGACTGACTGTCTGTCTGTCTGTTTGTCTTGACTTACTGTCTGTCTGTCTGACTGTCTGTCTTGACTAACTGTCTGTCTGCTTCTCTGTCTTGACCGACTGTCTGTCTGTCTGTAATGACTGTCTGTCTGTCTGTCTTGACTGACTGTCTGTCTGTCTGTCTGTTTTTCTTGTCTTACTGTCTGTCTGTCTGTGTTGACCGACTGACTGTCTGTCTGTCTTGACTGACTCTCTGTCTGTCTTGACTGACTGTCTGTCTGTCTGTCTGTCTTGACTGACTGTCTGTCTGTCTGACTGTCTTGACTGACTGTCTGTCTGTCTTGACTGACTGTCTTTCTGTCTTGACCGACTGTCTGTCTGTCTGTCTTTACTGACTGTCTGTCTATTTGTCTGTCTTGAATGACTGTCTGTCTGTCTTTCTGTCTTGACTGACTGTCTTTCTGTTTGTCTGTCTTGACTGATTGTCTGTCTGTCTCTCTGTCTTGACTGACTGTCTGTCTGTCTGTTTGTCTTGACTTACTGTCTGTCTGTCTGACTGTCTGTCTTGACTAACTGTCTGTCTGCTTCTCTGTCTTGACCGACTGTCTGTCTGTCTGTAATGACTGTCTGTCTGTCTGTCTTGACTGACTGTCTGTCTGTCTGTCTGTTTTTCTTGTCTTACTGTCTGTCTGTCTGTGTTGACCGACTGACTGTCTGTCTGTCTTGACTGACTCTCTGTATGTCTTGACTGCCTGTCTGTCTGTCTGTCTGTCTTGACTGACTGTCTGTCTGTCTTGACTGACTGTCTGTCTGTCTGACTTTCTTGACTGACTCTCTCTCTGTCTTGACTGACTGTCAGTCTGTATGTCTTGACCGACTGTCTGTCTGTCTGTCTTGACTGACTGTCTTTCTGTCTGTCTGTCTTGACCGACTGTATGTCTGTCTGTATGTCTTGACTGACTGTCTGTCTGTCTGTCTTGTTTGACTGTCTGTCTGTCTGTCTTGACTATCTGTCTGTCTGTCTTGACCGACTGTCTGTCTGTCTGTCTTGACTGACTGTCTGTCTGTCTTGACTGACTGTCTGTCTGTATGTCTTGACTGACTGTCTGTATGTCTGTCTGTCTTGACTGACTGTCTGTCTTGACTGCCTGTCTGTCTGTCTGTATGTCTGTCTGTCTGTCTGTCTGTCTGTCTGTCTGTCTGTCGGTCTGTATGTCGTGACTGTCGGTCTGTCTGTCTTGACTGACTGTCTGTCTGTCCGTTTGTCTTGACTTATTGTCTGTCTGTCTGACTGTCTGTCTTGACTAACTGTCTGTCTGCTTCTCTGTCTTGACCGACTATCTGTCTGTCTGTAATGACTGTCTGTCTGTCTGTCTTGACTGAAAGTCTTTCTGTCTGTCTGTCTGTCTGTTTGTCTTGTCTTACTGTCTGTCTGTCTGTCTTGACCGACTGACTGTCTGTCTGTCTTGACTGACTGTCTGTCTGTCTGTCTGTCTTGACCGACTGTCTGTCTTGACTGACTGTCTGTCTGTCTGACTGTCTTGACTGACAGTCTGTCTGTCTTGACTGACAGTCTGTCTGTCTTGACTGACAGTCTGTCTGTCTTGACTGACAGTCTGTCTGTCTTGACTGACTGTCTGTCTGTCTGTCTTGACCGACTGTCTGTCTGTCTGTCTTGACTGACTGTCTGTCTGTCTGTTTGTCCTGACCGACTGTCTGTCTGTCTGTCTTGACTGACTGTCTGTCTGTCTTGACTGACTGTCTTTCTGTCTGTCTGTCTTGACCGACTGTCTGTCTGTCTGTATGTCTTGACTGACTTTATGGCTGTCTGTCTGTCTTGACTGACTATCTGTCTGTCTGTTTTTACTGACTATCTGTCTTTACTGACTGTCTGTCTGTTTGTCTGTCTTGACTGACTGTCTGTCTGTCTCTCTGTCTTGACTGACTGTCTGTCTGTCTCTTTGTCTGTCTGTCTTGTTTGACTGTCTGTCTGTCTTGACTGACTGTCTGTCTGTCTGTCTTGACTGTCTGTCTGTCTGTCTTGACTGTCTGTCTGTCTGTCTTGACCGACTGTGTCTGTCTGTCTTGACTGACTTTCTGTCTTGACTGACTTTCTGTCTGTCTGTCTTGACCGACTGTCTGTCTGTCTATCTTGACTGACTGTATGTCTGTCTGTATGTCTTGACTGCCTGTCTGTCTGTCTGTCTGTCTTGACTGACTGTCTGTCTGTCTTGACTGACTGTCTGTCTGTCTGACTTTCTTGACTGACTCTCTGTCTGTCTTGACTGACTGTCAGTCTGTATGTCTTGACCGACTGTCTGTCTGTCTGTCTTGACTGACTGTCTTTCTGTCTGTCTGTCTTGACCGACTGTATGTCTGTCTGTATGTCTTGACTGACTGTCTGTCTGTTTGTCTTGTTTGACTGTCTGTCTGTCTTGACTGTCTGTCTGTCTGTCTTGACCGACTGTCTGTCTGTCTGTCTTGACTGACTGTCTGTCTGTCTTGACTGACTGTCTGTCTGTATGTCTTGACTGACTGTCTGTATGTCTGTCTGTCTTGACTGACTGTCTGTCTTGACTGCCTGTCTGTCTGTCTGTCTGTCTGTCTGTCTGTCTGTCTGTCGGTCTGTATGTCTTGACTGTCTGTCTGTCTGTCTTGACTGACTGTCTGTCTGTCTGTTTGTCTTGACTTACTGTCTGTCTGTCTGACTGTCTGTCTTGACTAACTGTCTGTCTGCTTCTCTGTCTTGACCGACTGTCTGTCTGTCTGTAATGACTGTCTGTCTGTCTGTCTTGACTGACTGTCTTTCTGTCTGTCTGTCTGTCTGTTTGTCTTGTCTTACTGTCTGTCTGTCTGTCTTGACCGACTGACTGTCTGTCTGTCTTGACTGACTGTCTGTCTGTCTGTCTGTCTTGACCGACTGTCTGTCTGTCTGTCTGTACTGACTGTCTGTCTGTCTGTCTGTCTTGACTGACAGTCTGTCTGTCTTGACTGACAGTCTGTCTGTCTTGACTGACTGTCTGTCTGTCTGTCTTGACCGACTGTCTGTCTGTCTGTCTTGACTGACTGTCTGTCTGTCTGTTTGTACTGACCGACTGTCTGTCTGTCTGTCTTGACTGACTGTCTGTCTGTCTTGACTGACTGTCTTTCTGTCTGTCTGTCTTGACCGACTGTCTGTCTGTCTGTATGTCTTGACTGACTTTATGGCTGTCTGTCTGTCTTGACTGACTATCTGTCTGTCTGTTTTGACTGACTATCTGTCTTTACTGACTGTCTGTCTGTTTGTCTGTCTTGACTGACTGTCTGTCTGTCTCTCTGTCTTGACTGACTGTCTGTCTGTCTTTCTATCTTGACTGACTGTCTGTCTGTCTGTCTTTCTTGACCGACTGTCTGTCTTGACTGACTGTCTGTCTTGACTGCCTGTCTGTCTGTCTGTTTTGACTGACTATCTGTCTTTACTGACTGTCTGTCTGTTTGTCTGTCTTGACTGACTGTCTGTCTGTCTCTCTGTCTTGACTGACTGTCTGTCTGTCTTTCTATCTTGACTGACTGTCTGTCTGTCTGTCTGTCTTGACCGACTGTGTCTGTCTGTCTTGACTGACTGTATGTCTGTCTGACTGTCTTGACTGAATGTCTGTCTGTCTTGACCGACTCTCTGTCTGTCTGTCTTTACTGACTGTCTGTCTATTTGTTGTCTTGAATGACTGTCTGTCTGTCTTTCTGTCTTGACTTACTGTCTTTCTGTTGGTCTGTCTTGACTGACTGTCTGTCTGTCTCTCTGTCTTGACTGACTGTCTGTATGTCTTTCTATCTTGACTGACTGTCTGTCTGTCTATCTGTCTTGACCGAGTGTGTCTGTCTGTCTTGACTGGCTGTATGTCTGTCTGACTGTCTTGACTGACTGTCTCTCTGTATGTCTTGACTGAATGTCTGTCTGTCTGTCTTGTTTGACTGTATGTCTGTCTTGACTGACTGTCAGTCTGTCTGTCTTGACTAACTGTCTGTCTGTCTTTCTATCTTGACTTTCTGTCTGTCTGTCTGACTGTCTTGACTGACTGTCTGTCTGTCTTGACTGAATTTCTGTCTGTCTGTCTTGACCGACTGTCTGTCTGTCTATCTTGACTGACTGTCTTTCTGTCTGTCTGTCTTGACCGACTGTATGTCTGTCTGTATGTTTTGACTGACTGTCTGTCTGTCCGTCTGTCTGTCTTGTTTGACTGTCTGTCTGTCTTGACTGACTGTCTGTCTGTCTGTCTGTCTGTCTGTCTGTTTGTCTTGTCTTACTGTCTGTCTGTCTGTCTTGACCGACTGACTGTCTGTCTGTCTTGACCGACTGCCTGTCTGTCTGTCTGTACTGACTGTCTTTCTGTTTGTCTGTCTGTCTTGACTGACTGTCTGTCTGTCTGACTGTTTTGACTGACTGTCTGTCTGTCCGTCTGTCTGTCTATAATGACTGTCTGTCTGTCTGTCTGTCTTGACTGACTGTCTTTCTGTCTGTCTGTCTGTCTGTTTGTCTTGTCTTACTGTCTGTCTTGACTGTCTTGACCGACTGTCTGTCTGTCTGTCTGTACTGACTGTCTGTCTGTCTGTCTGTACTGACTGTCTGTCTGTTTGTCTGTCTTGACTGACAGTCTGTCTGTCTTGACTGACTGTCTGTCTGTCTGTCTTTCTTGACCGACTGTCTCTCTGTCTTTCTTGACTGACGGTCTGTCTGTCTGTTTGTCCTGACCGACTGTCTGTCTGTCTGTCTTGACTGACTGTCTGTCTGTCTTGACTGACTGTCTTTCTGTCTGTCTGTCCGTCTTGACTGACTGTCTTTCTGTCTGTCTGTCTTGACTTACTGTCTGTCTTGACTGTCTGTCTGTCTGTCTGTTTGTCTTGTCTTTCTGTCTGTCTGTCTGTCTTGACTGACTGTCTGTCTGCTTGTCTGTCTTTACCGACTGTCTGTATGTCTGTCTGTCTTGACTGACTGTCTGTCTGTCTGTCTTGACTGCCTGTCTGTCTGTCTGTCTGTCTGTCTGTCTGTCTTGACTATCTGTCTGTCTGTCTTGACCGACTGTCTGGCTGTCTGTCTTGACTGACTGACTGTCTGTATTTCTTGACTGACTGTCTTTCTGTCGGTCTGTCTTGACCGACTGTCTGTCTGTCTGTCTTGACTAACTGACTGACCGAGTGTCTGTCTTGACTGACCGTCTGTCTGTCTTTCTTGACTGACTGTCTGTCTGTCTGTTTTGACTGACTGCCTGTCTGTCTGTCTTGACTGACTGTCTTTCTGTCTGTCTGTCTTGACCGACTGTCTGTCTATCTGTATGTCTTGACTAACTGACTGACCGTCTGTCTGTCTTGACTGACTGTCTGTCTGTCTGTCTTGACCGACTGTCAGTCTGTCATTATGTCTTGACTAACTGACTGACCGTCTGTCTGTCTTGACTGACCGTCTGTCTGTCTTGACTGAATGTCTGTCTGTCTGTCTTGACTGACTGTCTGTCTGTCTGTTTGTCTTGACTTACTGTCTGTCTGTCTGACTGTCTGTCTTGACTAACCGTCTGTCTGCTTCACTGTCTTGACCGACTGTCTGTCTGTCTGTAACGACTGTCTGTCTGTCTGTCTTGACTGACTGTCTTTCTGTCTGTCTGTCTGTCTGTTTGTCTAGTCTTACTGTCTGTCTGTCTGTCTTGACCGACTGACTGTCTGTCTGTCTGTCTTGACTGACTGTCTGTCTGTCTTGACCGACTGTCTGTACTGACTGTCTGTCTGTCTGTCTTGACTGACTGTCTGTCTGTCTTACTGTCTTGACTGACAGTCTGTCAGTCTTGACTGACTGTCTGTCTGTCTTGACCGACTGTCTGTCTGTATGTCTTGACTGACTGTCTGTCTGTCTGTTTGTCCTGACCGACTGTCTGTCTGTCTGTCTTGACTGACTGTCTTTCTGTCTGTCTGTCTTGACCAACTGTCTGTCTGTCTGTTTGTCTTGTTTGACTGTCTGTCTGTCTGTCTGTCTTGACTGACTATCTGTCTGTCTGTCTTGACTGACTGTCTGTCTGTCTGTCTGTCTTGACTGACATTATGTCTGTCTTTCTTGACTAACTGATTGACCGTCTGTCTGTCTTGACTGACTGTCTGTCTGTCTGTCTTGACTGACTGTCTGTCTGTCTGTTTGTCCTGACCGACTGTCTGTCTGTCTGTCTTGACTGACTGTCTTTCTGTCTGTCTGTCTTGACCAACTGTCTGTCTGTCTGTGTCTTACTGTCTGTCTGTCTGACTGTCTGTCTTGACTAACTGTCTGTCTGCTTGTCTGCCTTTACCGTCTGTCTGTCTGTCTTGACTGACTGTCTTTCTGTCTGTCTGTCTTGACTGACTGTCTTTCTGTCTGTCTGTCTTGACTGACTGTCTTTCTGTCTGTCTGTCTTGACTTACTGTCTGTCTTGACTGCCTGTCTGTCTGTCTGTCTTGACTGCCTGTCTGTCGGTCGGTCTGTCTGTCTTGACCGACTGTCTGTCTGTCTGTCTTGACTGACTGACTGTCTGTATGTCGTGACTGACTGTCTTTCTGTCTGACTGTCTTTCTGTCTGTCTGTCTTGACCGACTGTCTGTCTGTCTGTCTTGACTAACTGACTGACCGTCTGTCTGTCTTGACTGACTGTCTGTCTGTCTGTCTTGACTGACTCTCTGTCCGTCTGTCTTGACTGACTGTCTGTCTGTCTGTTTGTCTTGTCTTACTGTCTGTCTGTCTGTCTTGAACGACTGACTGTCTGTCTGTCTTGACTGACTGTCTGTCTGTCTTGACTGACTGTTTGTCTGTCTGTCTGTCTTGACCGACTGTCTGTCTGTCTGTCTTGACTGACTGTCTGTCTGTCTGTCTGTCTTGACTGACTGATTATCTGTCTGACTGTCTTGACTGACTGTCTGTCTGCTTGTCTGTCTTGACCGACTGTCTATATGTCTGTCTGTCTTGACTGACTGTCTGTCTGTCTGTCTTGACTGCCTGTCTGTCTGTCTGTCTGTCTGTCTGTCTTGACTATCTGTCTGTCTGTCTTGACCGACTGTCTGTCTGTCTGTCTTGACTGACTGACTGTCTGTATGTCTTGACTGACTGTCTTTCTGTCGGTCTGTCTTGACCGACTGTCTGTCTGTCTGTCTTGACTAACTAACTGACCGAGTGTCTGTCTTGACTGACCGTCTGTCTGTCTGTCTTGACTGACTGTCTGTCTGTCTGTTTTGACTGACTGCCTGTCTGTCTGTCTTGACTGACTGTCTTTCTGTCTGTCTGTCTTTCTGTCTGTCTGTCTTGACCGACTGTCTGTCTGTCTGTATGTCTTGACTAACTGACTGACCGTCTGTCTGTCTTGACTGACTGTCTGTCTGTCTGTCTTGACCGACTGTCAGTCTGTCATTCTGTCTGGACTAACTGACTGACCGTCTGTCTGTCTTGACTGACTGTCTGTCTGTCTGTCTTGACTGACTGTCTGTCTGTCTGTCTTGACTGACTGTCTGTCTGTCTGTTTGTCTTGACTTACTGTCTGTCTGTCTGACTGTCTGTCTTGACTAACTGTCTGTCTGCTTCTCTGTCTTGACCGACTGTCTGTCTGTCTGTTACGACTGTCTGTCTGTCTGTCTTGACTGACTGTCTTTCTGTCTGTCTGTCTGTCTGTTTGTCTTGTCTTACTGTCTTTCTGTCTGTCTTGACCGACTGACTGTCTGTCTGTCTGTCTTGACTGACTGTCTGTCTGTCTTGACCGACTGACTGTCTTTCTGTCTGTATTGACTGACTGTCTGTCTGTCTTGACCGACTGTCTGTCTGTACTGACTGTCTGTCTGTCTGTCTTGACTGACTGTCTGTCTGTCTGACTGTCTTGATTGACAGTCTGTCTGTCTTGACTGACTGTCTGTCTGTCTGTCTGTCTTGACCGACTGTCTGTCTGTCTGTCTTGACTGACTTTCTGTCTGTCTGTTTGTCCTGACCGACTGTCTGTCTGTCTGTCTGGACTGACTGTCTTATTGTCTTTCTGTCTTGACCAACTGTCTGTCTGTCTGTTTGTCTTGACTAACTGTCGGTCTGTCTGTCTGTCTTGACTGACTATCTGTCTGTCCGTCTTGACTGACTGTCTGTCTGTCTTGACTGACTTTATGTCTGTCTGTCTTGACTAACTGATTGACCGTCTGTCTGTCTTGACTGACTGTCTGTCTGTCTGTCTTGACTGACTGTCTGTCTGTCTGTTTGTCTTGTCTTACTGTCTGTCTGTCTGACTGTCTGTCTTGACTAACTGTCTGTCTGCTTGTCTGCCTTTACCGTCTGTCTGTCTGTCTTGACTGACTGTCTTTCTGTCTGTCTGTCTTGACTGACTGTCTTTCTGTCTGTCTGTCTTGACTTACTGTCTCTCTTGACTGGCTGTCTGTCTGTCTGTCTTGACTGCCTGTCTGTCGGTCTGTCTGTCTGTCTTGACCGACTGTCTGTCTGTCTGTCTTGACTGACTGACTTTCTGTATGTCGTGACTGACTGTCTTTCTGTCTGTCTGTCTTGACCGACTGTCTGTCTGTCTGTCTTTACTAACTGACTGACCGTCTGTCTGTCTTGACTGACTGTCTGTCTGTCTGTCTTGACTGACTTTCTGTCCGTCTGTCTTGACTGACTGTCTGTCTGTCTGTTTGTCTTGTCTTACTGTCTGTCTGTCTGACTTGAACGACTGACTGTCTGTCTTTCTTGACTGACTGTCTGTCTGTCTTGACTGACTGTCTGTCTGTCTGTCTGTCTTGACCGACTGTCTGTCTGTCTGTCTGTCTGTACTGACTCTCTGTCTGTCTGTCTTGACTGACTGTCTGTCTGTCTGTCTGTCTTGACTGACTGTCTGTCTGTCTGACTGTCTTGACTGACTGTCTGTCTCTCTTGACTGACTGTCTGTCTGTCTTGACTGACTGTCTGTCTGTCTGTCTATCTTGACAGACTGTATTTCTGTCTGTCTTGACTGACTGTCTGTCTGTCTGTTTGTCTTGACCGACTGTCTGTCTGTCTGTCTCGACTGACTGTCTGTCTGTCTTGACTGACTGTCTTTCTGTCTGTCTGTCTTGACTGACTGTCTGTCTGTCTGTCTGTCATGACTGACTATCTTTCTTTCTTTCTTGACTGACTGTCTGTCTGTCTGTCTGCCTTGACTGACTGCCTCTCTGTCTGTCTTTCTGTCTGTCTTGACTGACTGTCTGTCTGTCTGACTGTCTTGACTGACTGTCTGTCTGTCTTGACTGACTGTCTGTCTGTCTTGACTGACTGTCTGTCTGTCTTGACTGACTGTCTGTCTATCTGTCTATCTTGACAGACTGTATGTCTGTCTGTCTTGACTGACTGTCTGTCTGTCTGTTTGTCTTGACCGACTGTCTGTCTGTCTGTCTCGACTGACTGTCTGTCTGTCTTGACTGACTGTCTTTCTGTCTGTCTGTCTTGACTGACTTTCTGGCTGTCTGTCTGTCTTGACTGACTATCTTTCTTTCTTTCTTGACTGACTGTCTGTCTGTCTTGACTGACTGTCTGTCTGTCTGTCTATCTTGACAGATTGTATGTCTGTCTGTCTTGACTGACTGTCTGTCTGTCTGTTTGTCTTGTCTTACTGTCTGTCTGTCTGACTGTCTGTCTTGACTGACTTTATGTCTGTCTGTCTTGACTAACTGATTGACCGTCTGTCTGTCTTGACTGACTGTCTGTCTGTCTGTCTTGACTGACTGTCTGTCTGTCTGTTTGTCTTGTCTTACTGTCTGTCTGTCTGACTGTCTGTCTTGACTAACTGTCTGTCTGCTTGTCTGCCTTTACCGTCTGTCTGTCTGTCTTGACTGACTGTCTTTCTGTCTGTCTGTCTTGACTGACTGTCTTTCTGCCTGTCTGTCTTGACTGACTGTCTTTCTGTCTGTCTGTCTTGACTTACTGTCTGTCTTGACTGACTGTCTGTCTGTCTGTCTTGACTGCCTGTCTGTCGGTCTGTCTGTCTGTCTTGACCGACTGTCTGTCTGTCTGTCTTGACTGACTGACTGTCTGTATGTCGTGACTGACTGTCTTTCTGTCTGTCTGTCTTGACCGACTGTCTGTCTGTCTGTCTTTACTAACTGACTGACCGTCTGTCTGTCTTGACTGACTGTCTGTCTATTTGTCTTGACTGACTCTTTGTCCGTCTGTCTTGACTGACTGTCTGTCTGTCTGTTTGTCTTGTCTTACTGTCTGTCTGTCTGTCTTGAACGACCGTCTGTCTGTCTTGACTGACTGTCTGTCTGTCTGTCTTGACTGACTTTCTGTCCGTCTGTCTTGACTGACTGTCTGTCTGTCTGTTTGTCTTGTCTTACTGTCTGTCTGTCTGTCTTGAACGACTGACTGTCTGTCTTTCTTGACTGACTGTCTGTCTGTCTTGACTGACTGTCTGTCTGTCTGTCTGTCTTGACCGACTGTCTGTCTGTCTGTCTGTCTGTACTGACTCTCTGTCTGTCTGTCTTGACTGACTGTCTGTCTGTCTGTCTGTCTTGACTGACTGTCTGTCTGTCTGACTGTCTTGACTGACTGTCTGTCTCTCTTGACTGACTGTCTGTCTGTCTTGACTGACTGTCTGTCTGTCTGTCTATCTTGACAGACTGTATTTCTGTCTGTCTTGACTGACTGTCTGTTTGTCTTGACCGATTGTCTGTCTGTCTGTCTCGACTGACTGTCTGTCTGTCTTGACTGACTGTCTTTCTGTCTGTCTGTCTTGACTGACTGTCTGGCTGTCTGTCTGTCTTGACTGACTATCTTTCTTTCTTTCTTGACTGACTGTCTGTCTGTCTGTCTGCCTTGACTGACTGTCTCTCTGTCTGTCTTTCTGTCTGTCTTGACTGACTGTCTGTCTGTCTGACTGTCTTGACTGACTGTCTGTCTGTCTTGACTGACTGTCTGTCTGTCTTGACTGACTGTCTGTCTGTCTTGACTGACTGTCTGTCTGTCGGTTTGTCTTTCTTTCTTTCTTTCTTGACTGACTGTCTGTCTGTCTGTCTGCCTTGACTGACTGTCTCTCTGTCTGTCTTTCTGTCTGTCTTGAGTGACTGTCTGTCTGTCTGACTGTCTTGACTGACTGTCTGTCTGTCTTGACTGACTGTCTGTCTGTCTTGACTGACTGTCTGTCTGTCTTGACTGACTGTCTGTCTGTCTTGACTGACTGTCTGTCTGTCTGTTTGTCTTGACCGACTGTCTGTCTGTCTGTCTCGACTGACTGTCTGTCTGTCTTGACTGACTGTCTTTCTGTCTGTCTGTCTTGACTGACTTTCTGGCTGTCTGTCTGTCTTGACTGACTATCTTTCTTTCTTTCTTGACTGACTGTCTGTCTGTCTTGACTGACTGTCTGTCTGTCTGTCTATCTTGACAGACTGTATGTCTGTCTGTCTTGACTGACTGTCTGTCTGTCTGTTTGTCTTGACCGACTGTCTGTCTGTCTGTCTCGACTGACTGTCTGTCTGTCTTGACTGACTGTCTTTCTGTCTGTATGTCTTGACTGACTGTCTGTCTGTCAGGACTGACTATCTTTCTTTCTTTCTTGATTGACTGTCTGTCTGTCTGTCTGTCTTGACTGACTGTCTGTCTGTCTGTTTGTCTTGACTTACTGTCTGTCTGTCTGACTGTCTGTCTTGACTAACTGTCTGTCTGCTTCTCCGTCTTGACCGACTGTCTGTCTGTCTGTATTGACTGTCTGTCTGTCTGTCTTGACTGACTGTCTTTCTGTCTGTCTGTCTGTCTGTTTGTCTTGTCTTACTGTCTGTCTGTCTGTCTGTCTTGACCGACTGTCTGTCTGTCTGTCTGTACTGACTGTTTGTCTGTCTTGGCTGACTGTCTGTCTGTCTTGACTGACTGTCTGTCTTGACCGACTGTCTGTCTGTCTGTCTTAACTGACTGTCTGTCTGTCTGTTTGTCCTGACCGACTGTCTGTCTGTCTGTTTTGACTGACTGTCTGTCTGTCTTGACTGAAGTCTGTCTGTCTTGACTGAATGTCTTTCCGTCTGTCTGTCTGTATGTCTTGACTGATTGTCTGGCTGTCTGTCTGTCTTGACTGTCTGTCTGTCTGTCTGTTTGTCTTGTCTTACTGTCTGTCTGTCTGTCTGTCTTGACCGACTGACTGTCTCTCTGTCTTGACTGACTGTCTGTCTTTCTTGGCTGACTGTCTGTCTGTGTCTGTCTGTCTGTCTTGACTGACTGTCTTTCTGTCTGTCTGTCTTGACCGACTGTCTGTCTGTCTGTTTGTCTTGTCTTACTGTCTGTATGTCTGTCTGTCTTGACCGACTGACTGTCTCTCTGTCTTGACTGACTGTCTGTCTGTCTGTCTATCTTGACAGACTGTATGTCTGTCTGTCTTGACTGACTGTCTGTCTGTCTGTTTGTCTTGACCGACTGTCTGTCTGTCTGTCTCGACTGACTGTCTGTCTGTCTTGACTGACTGTCTTTCTGTCTGTCTGTCTTGACTGACTTTCTGGCTGTCTGTCTGTCTTGACCGACTATCTTTCTTTCTTTCTTGACTGACTGTCTGTCTGTCTTGACTGACTGTCTGTCTGTCTGTCTATCTTGACAGACTGTATGTCTGTCTGTCTTGACTGACTGTCTGTCTGTCTGTTTGTCTTGACCGACTGTCTGTCTGTCTGTCTCGACTGACTGTCTGTCTGTCTTGACTGACTGTCTTTCTGTCCGTCTGTCTTGACTGACTGTCTGTCTGTCTTGACTGACTATCTTTCTTTCTTTCTTGACTGACTGTCTGTCTGTCTTGACTGACTGTCTGTCTGTCTGTTTGTCTTGACTTACTGTCTGTCTGTCTGAATGTCTGTCTTGACTAACTGTCTGTCTGCTTCTCCGTCTTGACCGACTGTCTGTCTGTCTGTAATGACTGTCTGTCTGTCTGTCTTGACTGACTGTCTTTCTGTCTGTCTGCCTGTCTGTTTGTCTTGTCTTACTGTCTGCCTGTCTGTCAGTCTTGACCGACTGTCTGTCTGTCTGTCTGTACTGACTGTTTGTCTGTCTTGGCTGACTGTCTGTCTGTCTTGACTGACTGTCTGTCTGTCTTTCTGTCTTGACCGACTGTCTGTCTGTCTGTCTTAACTGACTGTCTGTCTGTCTGTTTGTCCTGACCGACTGTCTGTCTGTCTGTTTTGACTGACTGTCTGTCTGTCTTGACTGACTGTCTGTCTGTCTTGACTGACTGTCTTTCTGTCTGTCTGTCTGTATGTCTTGACTGACTGTCTGGCTGTCTGTCTGTCTTGACTGTCTGTCTGTCTGTCTGTTTGTCTTGTCTTACTGTCTGTCTGTCTGTCTGTCTTGACCGACTGACTGTCTCTCTGTCTTGACTGACTGTCTGTCTTTCTTGGCTGACTGTCTGTCTGTCTTGACTGACTGTATGTCTGTCTGTCTGTCTTGACTGACTGTCTGTCTGTCTGTCTGTCTTGACCGACTGTCTGTCTGTCTGTCTGTACTGACTGTTTGTCTGTCTGTCTGACTGTCTTGACTGACAGTCTGTCTGTTTTGACTGACTGTCTGTCTGTCTGTCTGTCTTGACCGACTGTCTGTCTGTCAGTCTTGACTGACTGTCTGTCTGTCTGTTTTTCCTGACCGACTGTCTGTCTGTCTGTTTTGACTGACTGTCTGTCTGTCTTGACTGACTGTCTGTCTGTCTTGACTGACTGTCTGTCTGTCTTGACTGACTGTCTTTCTGTCTGTCTGTCTTGACTGACTATCTGTCTGTCTGTCTTGACTGACTGTCTGTCTGTCTGTCTGTCTTGACTGACTGTATGTCTGTCTGTCTTGACTAACTGACTGACCGTCTGTCTGTCTTGACTGACTGTCTGTCTGTCAGTCTTGACTGACTGTCTGTCTGTCTGTTTTTCCTGACCGACTGTCTGTCTGTCTGTTTTGACTGACTGTCTGTCTGTCTTGACTGACTGTCTGTCTGTCTTGACTGACTGTCTGTCTGTCTTGACTGACTGTCTTTCTGTCTGTCTGTCTTGACTGACTATCTGTCTGTCTGTCTTGACTGACTGTCTGTCTGTCTGTCTGTCTTGACCGACTGTCTGTCTGTCTGTAATGACTGTCTGTCTGTCTGTCTTGACTTACTGTCTGTCTTGACTGACTATCTGTCTGTCTGTCTTGACTGCCTGTCTGTCTGTCTGTCTGTCTGCCTTGAACGACTGTCTGTCTGTCTGTCTGTGTGTCTTGTCTTGCTGTCTGTCTGTCTGTTTGTCTGTCTAGACCGACTGTCTGTCTGTCTGTCTTGACTAACTGACTGACCGTCTGTCTGTCTTGACTGACTGTCTGTCTGTCTGTCTTTACTGACTGTCTGTCCGTCTGTCTTGACTGACTGTCTGTCTGTGTGTCTTGTCTTGCTGTCTGTCTGTCTGTCTGTCTGTCTTGACCGACTGTCTGTCTGTCTGTCTCGACTGACTGTCTGTCTTTCTTTCTTGACTGACTGTCTTTCTGTCTGTCTGTCTTGACCGACTGTCTGTCTGTCTTGACTGACTGTCTGTCTGTCTTGACTGACTGTCTGTCTGTCTTGACTGACAGTCTGTCTGTCTTGACTGACAGTCTGTCTGTCTTGACTGACTGTCTGTCTGTCTGTCTTGACCGACTGTCTGTCTGTCTGTCTTGACTGACTGTCTGTCTGTCTGTCTTGACTGACTTTCTGTCTGTCTGTTTGTCCTGACCGACTGTCTGTCTGTCTGTCTGGACTGACTGTCTTATTGTCTTTCTGTCTTGACCAACTGTCTGTCTGTCTGTTTGTCTTGACTAACTGTCGGTCTGTCTGTCTGTCTTGACTGACTATCTGTCTGTCCGTCTTGACTGACTGTCTGTCTGTCTTGACTGACTTTATGTCTGTCTGTCTTGACTAACTGATTGACCGTCTGTCTGTCTTGACTGACTGTCTGTCTGTCTGTCTTGACTGACTGTCTGTCTGTCTGTTTGTCTTGTCTTACTGTCTGTCTGTCTGACTGTCTGTCTTGACTAACTGTCTGTCTGCTTGTCTGCCTTTACCGTCTGTCTGTCTGTCTTGACTGACTGTCTTTCTGTCTGTCTGTCTTGACTGACTGTCTTTCTGTCTGTCTGTCTTGACTTACTGTCTCTCTTGACTGGCTGTCTGTCTGTCTGTCTTGACTGCCTGTCTGTCGGTCTGTCTGTCTGTCTTGACCGACTGTCTGTCTGTCTGTCTTGACTGACTGACTTTCTGTATGTCGTGACTGACTGTCTTTCTGTCTGTCTGTCTTGACCGACTGTCTGTCTGTCTGTCTTTACTAACTGACTGACCGTCTGTCTGTCTTGACTGACTGTCTGTCTGTCTGTCTTGACTGACTTTCTGTCCGTCTGTCTTGACTGACTGTCTGTCTGTCTGTTTGTCTTGTCTTACTGTCTGTCTGTCTGACTTGAACGACTGACTGTCTGTCTTTCTTGACTGACTGTCTGTCTGTCTTGACTGACTGTCTGTCTGTCTGTCTGTCTTGACCGACTGTCTGTCTGTCTGTCTGTCTGTACTGACTCTCTGTCTGTCTGTCTTGACTGACTGTCTGTCTGTCTGTCTGTCTTGACTGACTGTCTGTCTGTCTGACTGTCTTGACTGACTGTCTGTCTCTCTTGACTGACTGTCTGTCTGTCTTGACTGACTGTCTGTCTGTCTGTCTATCTTGACAGACTGTATTTCTGTCTGTCTTGACTGACTGTCTGTCTGTCTGTTTGTCTTGACCGACTGTCTGTCTGTCTGTCTCGACTGACTGTCTGTCTGTCTTGACTGACTGTCTTTCTGTCTGTCTGTCTTGACTGACTGTCTGTCTGTCTGTCTGTCATGACTGACTATCTTTCTTTCTTTCTTGACTGACTGTCTGTCTGTCTGTCTGCCTTGACTGACTGTCTCTCTGTCTGTCTTTCTGTCTGTCTTGACTGACTGTCTGTCTGTCTGACTGTCTTGACTGACTGTCTGTCTGTCTTGACTGACTGCCTGTCTGTCTTGACTGACTGTCTGTCTGTCTTGACTGACTGTCTGTCTGTCTTGACTGACTGTCTGTCTATCTGTCTATCTTGACAGACTGTATGTCTGTCTGTCTTGACTGACTGTCTGTCTGTCTGTTTGTCTTGACCGACTGTCTGTCTGTCTGTCTCGACTGACTGTCTGTCTGTCTTGACTGACTGTCTTTCTGTCTGTCTGTCTTGACTGACTTTCTGGCTGTCTGTCTGTCTTGACTGACTATCTTTCTTTCTTTCTTGACTGACTGTCTGTCTGTCTTGACTGACTGTCTGTCTGTCTGTCTATCTTGACAGATTGTATGTCTGTCTGTCTTGACTGACTGTCTGTCTGTCTGTTTGTCTTGTCTTACTGTCTGTCTGTCTGACTGTCTGTCTTGACTGACTTTATGTCTGTCTGTCTTGACTAACTGATTGACCGTCTGTCTGTCTTGACTGACTGTCTGTCTTGTCTTACTGTCTGTCTGTCTGACTGTCTGTCTTGACTAACTGTCTGTCTGCTTGTCTGCCTTTACCGTCTGTCTGTCTGTCTTGACTGACTGTCTTTCTGTCTGTCTGTCTTGACTGACTGTCTTTCTGTCTGTCTGTCTTGACTGACTGTCTTTCTGTCTGTCTGTCTTGACTTACTGTCTGTCTTGACTGACTGTCTGTCTGTCTGTCTTGACTGCCTGTCTGTCTGTCTGTCTGTCTGTCTTGACCGACTGTCTGTCTGTCTGTCTTGACTGACTGACTGTCTGTATGTCGTGACTGACTGTCTTTCTGTCTGTCTGTCTTGACCGACTGTCTGTCTGTCTGTCTTTACTAACTGACTGACCGTCTGTCTGTCTTGACTGACTGTCTGTCTATTTGTCTTGACTGACTCTTTGTCCGTCTGTCTTGACTGACTGTCTGTCTGTCTGTTTGTCTTGTCTTACTGTCTGTCTGTCTGTCTTGAACGACCGTCTGTCTGTCTTGACTGACTGTCTGTCTGTCTGTCTTGACTGACTTTCTGTCCGTCTGTCTTGACTGACTGTCTGTCTGTCTGTTTGTCTTGTCTTACTGTCTGTCTGTCTGTCTTGAACGACTGACTGTCTGTCTTTCTTGACTGACTGTCTGTCTGTCTTGACTGACTGTCTGTCTGTCTGTCTGTCTTGACCGACTGTCTGTCTGTCTGTCTGTCTGTACTGACTCTCTGTCTGTCTGTCTTGACTGACTGTCTGTCTGTCTGTCTGTCTTGACTGACTGTCTGTCTGTCTGACTGTCTTGACTGACTGTCTGTCTCTCTTGACTGACTGTCTGTCTGTCTTGACTGACTGTCTGTCTGTCTGTCTATCTTGACAGACTGTATTTCTGTCTGTCTTGACTGACTGTCTGTTTGTCTGTTTGTCTTGACCGACTGTCTGTCTGTCTGTCTCGACTGACTGTCTGTCTGTCTTGACTGACTGTCTTTCTGTCTGTCTGTCTTGACTGACTGTCTGGCTGTCTGTCTGTCTTGACTGACTATCTTTCTTTCTTTCTTGACTGACTGTCTGTCTGTCTGTCTGCCTTGACTGACTGTCTCTCTGTCTGTCTTTCTGTCTGTCTTGACTGACTGTCTGTCTGTCTGACTGTCTTGACTGACTGTCTGTCTGTCTTGACTGACTGTCTGTCTGTCTTGACTGACTGTCTGTCTGCCTTGACTGACTGTCTGTCTGTCGGTTTGTCTTTCTTTCTTTCTTTCTTGACTGACTGTCTGTCTGTCTGTCTGCCTTGACTGACTGTCTCTCTGTCTGTCTTTCTGTCTGTCTTGACTGACTGTCTGTCTGTCTGACTGTCTTGACTGACTGTCTGTCTGTCTTGACTGACTGTCTGTCTGTCTTGACTGACTGTCTGTCTGTCTTGACTGACTGTCTGTCTGTCTGTTTGTCTTGACCGACTGTCTGTCTGTCCGTCTCGACTGACTGTCTGTCTGTCTTGACTGACTGTCTTTCTGTCTGTCTGTCTTGACTGACTTTCTGGCTGTCTGTCTGTCTTGACTGACTATCTTTCTTTCTTTCTTGACTGACTGTCTGTCTGTCTTGACTGACTGTCTGTCTGTCTGTCTATCTTGACAGACTGTATGTCTGTCTGTCTTGACTGACTGTCTGTCTGTCTGTTTGTCTTGACCGACTGTCTGTCTGTCTGTCTCGACTGACTGTCTGTCTGTCTTGACTGACTGTCTTTCTGTCTGTCTGTCTTGACTGACTGTCTGTCTGTCAGGACTGACTATCTTTCTTTCTTTCTTGATTGACTGTCTGTCTGTCTGTCTGTCTTGACTGACTGTCTGTCTGTCTGTTTGTCTTGACTTACTGTCTGTCTGTCTGACTGTCTGTCTTGACTAACTGTCTGTCTGCTTCTCCGTCTTGACCGACTGTCTGTCTGTCTGTAATGACTGTCTGTCTGTCTGTCTTGACTGACTGTCTTTCTGTCTGTCTGTCTGTCTGTTTGTCTTGTCTTACTGTCTGTCTGTCTGTCTGTCTTGACCGACTGTCTGTCTGTCTGTCTGTACTGACTGTTTGTCTGTCTTGGCTGACTGTCTGTCTGTCTTGACTGACTGTCTGTCTTGACCGACTGTCTGTCTGTCTGTCTTAACTGACTGTCTGTCTGTCTGTTTGTCCTGACCGACTGTCTGTCTGTCTGTTTTGACTGACTGTCTGTCTGTCTTGACTGACTGTCTGTCTGTCTTGACTGACTGTCTTTCTGTCTGTCTTGACTGACTGTCTATCTGTCTGTTTTGACTGACTGCCTGTCTGTCTGTCTTGACTGACTGTCTTTCTGTCTGTCTGTCTTGACCGACTGTCTGTCTGTCTGTTTGTCTTGTCTTACTGTCTGTATGTCTGTCTGTCTTGACCGACTGACTGTCTCTCTGTCTTGACTGACTGTCTGTCTGTCTGTCTATCTTGACAGACTGTATGTCTGTCTGTCTTGACTGACTGTCTGTCTGTCTGTTTGTCTTGACCGACTGTCTGTCTGTCTGTCTCGACTGACTGTCTGTCTGTCTTGACTGACTGTCTTTCTGTCTGTCTGTCTTGACTGACTTTCTGGCTGTCTGTCTGTCTTGACCGACTATCTTTCTTTCTTTCTTGACTGACTGTCTGTCTGTCTTGACTGACTGTCTGTCTGTCTGTCTATCTTGACAGACTGTATGTCTGTCTGTCTTGACTGACTGTCTGTCTGTCTGTTTGTCTTGACCGACTGTCTGTCTGTCTGTCTCGACTGACTGTCTGTCTGTCTTGACTGACTGTCTTTCTGTCTGTCTGTCTTGACTGACTGTCTGTCTGTCTTGACTGACTATCTTTCTTTCTTTCTTGACTGATTGTCTGTCTGTCTTGACTGACTGTCTGTCTGTCTGTTTGTCTTGACTTACTGTCTGTCTGTCTGAATGTCTGTCTTGACTAACTGTCTGTCTGCTTCTCCGTCTTGACCGACTGTCTGTCTGTCTGTAATGACTGTCTGTCTGTCTGTCTTGACTGACTGTCTTTCTGTCTGTCTGCCTGTCTGTTTGTCTTGTCTTACTGTCTGCCTGTCTGTCAGTCTTGACCGACTGTCTGTCTGTCTGTCTGTACTGACTGTTTGTCTGTCTTGGCTGACTGTCTGTCTGTCTTGACTGACTGTCTGTCTGTCTGTCTGTCTTGACCGACTGTCTGTCTGTCTGTCTTAACTGACTGTCTGTCTGTCTGTTTGTCCTGACCGACTGTCTGTCTGTCTGTTTTGACTGACTGTCTGTCTGTCTTGACTGACTGTCTGTCTGTCTTGACTGACTGTCTTTCTGTCTGTCTGTCTGTATGTCTTGATTGACTGTCTGGCTGTCTGTCTGTCTTGACTGTCTGTCTGTCTGTCTGTTTGTCTTGTCTTACTGTCTGTCTGTCTGTTTGTCTTGACCGACTGACTGTCTCTCCGTCTTGACTGACTGTCTGTCTTTCTTGGCTGACTGTCTGTCTGTCTTGACTGACTGTATGTCTGTCTGTCTGTCTTGACTGACTGTCTGTGTGTCTGTCTGTCTTGACCGACTGTCTGTCTGTCTGTCTGTACTGACTGTTTGTCTGTCTGTCTGACTGTCTTGACTGACAGTCTGTCTGTTTTGACTGACTGTCTGTCTGTCTGTCTGTCTTGACCGACTGTCTGTCTGTCTGTCTTGACTGACTGTCTGTCTGTCTTGACTGACTGTCTGTCTGTCTTGACTGACTGTCTTTCTGTCTGTCTGTCTTGACTGACTATCTGTCTGTCTGTCTTGACTGACTGTCTGTCTGTCTGTCTGTCTTGACTGACTGTATGTCTGTCTGTCTTGACTAACTGACTGACCGTCTGTGTGTCTTGACTGACTGTCTGTCTGTCAGTCTTGACTGACTGTCTGTCTGTCTGTTTTTCCTGACCGACTGTCTGTCTGTCTGTTTTGACTGACTGTCTGTCTGTCTTGACTGACTGTCTGTCTGTCTTGACTGACTGTCTGTCTGTCTTGACTGACTGTCTTTCTGTCTGTCTGTCTTGACTGACTATCTGTCTGTCTGTCTTGACTGACTGTCTGTCTGTCTGTCTGTCTTGACCGACTGTCTGTCTGTCTGTAATGACTGTCTGTCTGTCTGTCTTGACTTACTGTCTGTCTTGACTGACTATCTGTCTGTCTGTCTTGACTGCCTGTCTGTCTGTCTGTCTGTCTGCCTTGACCGACTGTCTGTCTGTCTGTCTGTGTGTCTTGTCTTGCTGTCTGTCTGTCTGTTTGTCTGTCTAGACCGACTGTCTGTCTGTCTGTCTTGACTAACTGACTGACCGTCTGTCTGTCTTGACTGACTGTCTGTCTGTCTGTCTTTACTGACTGTCTGTCCGTCTGTCTTGACTGACTGTCTGTCTGTGTGTCTTGTCTTGCTGTCTGTCTGTCTGTCTGTCTGTCTTGACCGACTGTCTGTCTGTCTGTCTCGACTGACTGTCTGTCTTTCTTTCTTGACTGACTGTCTTTCTGTCTGTCTGTCTTGACCGACTGTCTGTCTGTCTTGACTGACTGTCTGTCTGTCTTGACTGACTGTCTGTCTGTCTTGACCGACTGTCTGTCTGTCTGTCTGTACTGACTCTCTGTCTGTCTTTCTATCTGTCTTGACTGACTGTTTGTCTGTTTGTCTGTCTTGACTGACTGTCTGTCTGTCTGTCTGTCTTGACTGACTGTCTATCTGTCTGTCTTGACTGCCTGTCTGTCTGTTTGTCTGTCTTGACTATCTGTCTGTCTGTCTTGACCGACTGTCTGTCTGTCTGTCTTGACTGACTGACTGTCTGTATGTCTTGACTGACTGTCTGTCTGTCTGTCTATCTTGACAGACTGTATGTCTGTCTGTCTTGACTGACTGTCTGTCTGTCTGTTTGTCTTGACCGACTGTCTGTCTGTCTGTCTCGACTGACTGTCTGTCTGTCTTGACTGACTGTCTTTTTGTCTGTCTGTCTTGACTGACTTTCTGGCTGTCTGTCTGTCTTGACCGACTATCTTTCTTTCTTTCTTGACTGACTGTCTGTCTGTCGTGACTGACTGTCTGTCTGTCTGTCTATCTTGACAGACTGTATGTCTGTCTGTCTTGACTGACTGTCTGTCTGTCTGTTTGTCTTGACCGACTGTCTGTCTGTCTGTCTCGACTGACTGTCTGTCTGTCTTGACTGACTGTCTTTCTGTCTGTCTGTCTTGACTGACTGTCTGTCTGTCTTGACTGACTGTCTGTCTGTCTTGACTGACTATCTTTCTTTCTTTCTTGACTGACTGTCTGTCTGTCTTGACTGACTGTCTGTCTGTCTGTTTGTCTTGACTTACTGTCTGTCTGTCTGACTGTCTGTCTTGACTAACTGTCTGTCTGCTTCTCCGTCTTGACCGACTGTCTGTCTGTCTGTAATGACTGTCTGTCTGTCTGTCTTGACTGACTGTCTTTCTGTCTGTCTGTCTGTCTGTTTGTCTTGTCTTACTGTCTGCCTGTCTGTCTGTCTTGACCGACTGTCTGTCTGTCTGTCTGTACTGACTGTTTGTCTGTCTTGGCTGACTGTCTGTCTGTCTGTTTGTCCTGACCGACTGTCTGTATGTCTGTTTTGACTGACTGTCTGTCTGTCTTGACTGACTGTCTGTCTGTCTTGACTGACTGTCTTTCTGTCTGTCTGTCTGTATGTCTTGACTGACTGTCTGGCTGTCTGTCTGTCTTGACTGTCTGTCTGTCTGTCTGTTTGTCTTGTCTTACTGTCTTTCTGTCTGTCTGTCTTGACCGACTGACTGTCTCTCTGTCTTGACTGACTGTCTGTCTTTCTTGGCTGACTGTCTGTCTGTCTTGACTGACTGTCTGTCTGTCTGTCTGTCTTGACCGACTGTCTGTCTGTCTGTCTGTACTGACTGTTTGTCTGTCTGTCTGACTGTCTTGACTGACAGTCTGTCTGTTTTGACTGACTGTCTGTCTGTCTGTCTTAACTGACTGTCTGTCTGTCTGTTTGTCCTGACCGACTGTCTGTCTGTCTGTTTTGACTGACTGTCTGTCTGTCTTGACTGACTGTCTGTCTGTCTTGACTGACTGTCTTTCTGTCTGTCTGTCTGTATGTCTTGACTGACTGTCTGGCTGTCTGTCTGTCTTGACTGTCTGTCTGTCTGTCTGTTTGTCTCGTCTTACTGTCTGTCTGTCTGTCTGTCTTGACCGACTGACTGTCTCTCTGTCTTGACTGACTGTCTGTCTTTCTTGGCTGACTGTCTGTCTGTCTTGACTGACTGTCTGTCTGTCTGTCTGTCTTGACCGACTGTCTGTCTGTCTGTCTGTACTGACTGTTTGTCTGTCTGTCTGACTGTCTTGACCGACTGACTGTCTCTCTGTCTTGACTGACTGTCTGTCTTTCTTGGCTGACTGTCTGTCTGTCTTGACTGACTGTCTGTCTGTCTGTCTGTCTTGACCGACTGTCTGTCTGTCTGTCTGTACTGACTGTTTGTCTGTCTGTCTGACTGTCTTGACTGACAGTCTGTCTGTTTTGACTGACTGTCTGTCTGTCTGTCTGTCTTGACCGACTGTCTGTCTGTCAGTCTTGACTGACTGTCTGTCTGTCTGTTTTTCCTGACCGACTGTCTGTCTGTCTGTTTTGACTGACTGTCTGTCTGTCTTGACTGACTGTCTGTCTGTCTTGACTGACTGTCTGTCTGTCTTAACTGACTGTCTTTCTGTCTGTCTGTCTTGACTGACTATCTGTCTGTCTGTCTTGACTGACTGTCTGTCTGTCTGTCTGTCTTGACTGACTGTATGTCTGTCTGTCTTGACTAACTGACTGACCGTCTGTCTGTCTTGACTGACTGTCTGTCTGTCTGTTTGACTGTCTGTCTTGACTAACTGTCTGTCTGCTTGTCTGCCTTGACCGACTGTCTGTCTGTCTGTAATGACTGTCTGTCTGTCTGTCTTGACTTACTGTCTGTCTTGACTGACTATCTGTCTGTCTGTCTTGACTGCCTGTCTGTCTGTCTGTCTGTCTGCCTTGACCAACTGTCTGTCTGTCTGTCTGTGTGTCTTGTCTTGCTGTCTGTCTGTCTGTTTGTCTGTCTAGACCGACTGTCTGTCTGTCTGTCTTGACTAACTGACTGACCGTCTGTCTGTCTTGACTGACTGTCTGTCTGTCTGTATTTACTGACTGTCTGTCCGTCTGTCTTGACTGACTGTCTGTCTGTGTGTCTTGTCTTGCTGTCTGTCTGTCTGTCTGTCTGTCTTGACCGACTGTCTGTCTGTCTATCTTGACTGACTGTCTGTCTGTCTTGACTGACTGTATGTCTGTCTTGACTGACTGTCTGTCTGTCTTGACTGACTGTCTGTCTGTCTGTTTGTCTTGACCGACTGTCTGTCTGTCTGTCTCGACTGACTGTCTGTCTTTCTTTCTTGACTGACTGTCTTTCTGTCTGTCTGTCTTGACCGACTGTCTGTCTGTCTTGACTGACTGTCTGTCTGTCTTGACTGACTGTCTGTCTGTCTTGACCGACCGTCTGTCTGTCTGTCTGTACTGACTCTCTGTCTGTCTTTCTATCTGTCTTGACTGACTGTCTGTCTGTTTGTCTGTCTTGACTGACTGTCTGTCTGTCTGTCTGTCTTGACTGACTGTCTATCTGTCTGTCTTGACTGCCTGTCTGTCTGTTTGTCTGTCTTGACTATCTGTCTGTCTGTCTTGACCGACTGTCTGTCTGTCTGTCTTGACTGACTGACTGTCTGTATGTCTTGACTGACTGTCTTTCTGTCGTTCTGTCTTGACCGACTGTCTGTCTGTCTGTCTTGACTAACTGACTGACCGAGTGTCTGTCTTGACTGACCGTCTGTCTGTCTGTCTTGACTGACTGTCTGTCTGTCTTTCTGTCTGTCTTGACTGACTGTCTGTCTTTCTGTCTGTATTGACTGACTGTCTGTCTGTCTTGACTGACTGACTGTCTGTATGTCTTGACTGACTGTCTTTCTGTCGGTCTATCTTGACCGACTTTCTGTCTGTCTGTCTTGACTAACTGACTGACCGAGTGTCTGTCTTGACTGACCGTCTGTCTGTCTGTCTTGACTGACTGTCTGTCTGTCTGTTTTGACTGACTGCCTGTCTGTATGTCTTGACTGACTGTCTTTCTGTCGGTCTGTCTTGACCGACTGTCTGTCTGTCTTGACTAACTGACTGACCGAGTGTCGGTCTTGACTGACCGTCTGTCTGTCTGTCTTGACTGACTGTCTGTCTGTCTGTTTTGACTGACTGCCTTTCTGTCTATCTTGACTGACTGTCTGTCATTATGTCTTGACTAACTGACTGACCGTCTGACTGTCTTGACTGACTGTCTATCTGTCTGTCTTGACTGACTGTCTGTCTGTCTGTCTTGACTGACTGACTGTCTGTATGTCTTGACTGACTGTCTTTCTGTCGGTCTGTCTTGACCGACTGTCTGTCTGTCTGTCTTGACTAACTGACTGACCGAGTGTCTGTCTTGACTGACCGTCTGTCTGTCTGTCTTGACTGACTGTCTGTCTGTCTGTTTTGACTGACTGCCTGTCAGTATGTCTTGACTGACTGTCTTTCTGTCGGTCTGTCTTGACCGACTGTCTGTCTGTCTGTCTTGACTAACTGACTGACCGAGTGTCTGTCTTGACTGACCGTCTGTCTGTCTGTCTTGACTGACTGTATGTCTGTCTGTCTTGACTAACTGACTGACCGTCTGTCTGTCTTGACTGACTGTCTGTCTGTCTGTCTTGACTGACTGTCTGTCTGTCTGTTTGACTGTCTGTCTTGACTAACTGTCTGTCTGCTTGTCTGCCTTGACCGACTGTCTGTCTGTCTGTAATGACTGTCTGTCTGTCTGTCTTGACTGACTTTCTTTCTGTCTGTCTGTCTTGACTTACTGTCTGTCTTGACTGACTATCTGTCTGTCTGTCTTGACTGCCTGTCTGTCTGTCTGTCTGTCTGCCTTGACCGACTGTCTGTCTGTCTGTCTTGACTGACTGACTGTCTGTATGTCGTGACTGACTGTCTTTCTGTCTGTCTGTCTTGACCGACTGTCTGTCTGTCTGTCTTGACTAACTGACTGACCGTCTGTCTGTCTTGACTGACCGTCTGTCTGTCTTGACTGACTGTCTGTCTGTCTGTCTTTACTGACTGTCTGTCCGTCTGTCTTGACTGACTGTCTGTCTGTCTGTCTGTTTGTCTTGTCCTGCTGTCTCTCTGTCTGTCTGTCTGTCTTGACCGACTGACTGTCTGTCTGTCTTGACTGACTGTCTGTCTGTCTTGACTGATTCTCTGTCTGCCTTGACCGACTGTCTGTCTGTTCTGACTCTCTGTCTGTCTTTCTATCTGTCTTGATTGACTGTCTGTCTGTTTGTCTGTCTTGACTGACTGTCTGTCTGTCTGACTGTCTTGACTGTCTTGACTGACTGACTGTCTGTCTGTCTCTCTTGACAGACTGTCTGTCGGTCTATCTTGACTGTCTGTCTGTCTGTCTGTCTTGACCGACTGTCTGTCTGTCTGTCTGTACTGACTGTTTGTCTGTCTGTCTGACTGTCTTGACTGACAGTCTGTCTGTTTTTACTGACTGCCTGTCTGTCTGTCTGTCTTGACCGACTGTCTGTCTGTCAGTCTTGACTGACTGTCTGTCTGTCTGTTTTTCCTGACCGACTGTCTGTCTGTCTGTTTTGACTGACTGTCTGTCTGTCTTGACTGACTGTCTGTCTGTCTTGACTGACTGTCTGTCTGTCTTGACTGACTGTCTTTCTGTCTGTCTGTCTTGACTGACTATCTTTCTGTCTGTCTTCACTGACTGTCTGTCTGTCTGTCTGTCTATACTGACTGTATGTCTGTCTGTCTTGACTAACTGACTGACCGTCTGTCTGTCTTGACTGACTGTCTGTCTGTCTGTTTGACTGTCTGTCTTGACTAACTGTCTGTCTGTCTGTCTGTCTTGACCGACTGTCTGTCTGTCAGTCTTGACTGACTGTCTGTCTGTCTGTTTTTCCTGACCGACTGTCTGTCTGTCTGTTTTGACTGACTGTCTGTCTGTCTTGACTGACTGTCTGTCTGTCTTGACTGACTGTCTGTCTGTCTTGACTGACTGTCTTTCTGTCTGTCTGTCTTGACTGACTATCTTTCTGTCTGTCTTGACTGACTGTCTGTCTGTCTGTCTGTCTATACTGACTGTATGTCTGTCTGTCTTGACTAACTGACTGACCGTCTGTCTGTCTTGACTGACTGTCTGTCTGTCTGTCTTGACTGACTGTCTGTCTGACTGTCTTTCTTTCTGTCTTGACTTACTGTCTGTCTTGACTGACTATCTGTCTGTCTGTCTTGACTGCCTGTCTGTCTGCCTTGACCGACTGTCTGTCTGTCTGTCTGTGTGTCTTGTCTTGCTGTCTGTCTGTCTGTTTGTCTGTCTAGACCGACTGTCTGTCTGTCTGTCTTGACTAACTGACTGACCGTCTGTCTGTCTTGACTGACTGTCTGTCTGTCTGTCTTTACTGACTGTCTGTCCGTCTGTCTTGACTGACTGTCTGTCTGTGTGTCTTGTCTTGCTGTCTGTCTGTCTGTCTGTCTGTCTTGACCGACTGTCTGTCTGTCTATCTTGACTGACTGTCTGTCTGTCTTGACTGACTGTCTGTCTGTCTTGACTGACTGTCTGTCTGTCTTGACTGACTGTCTGTCTGTCTTGACCGACTGTCTGTCTGTCTGTCTGTACTGACTCTCTGTCTGTCTTTCTATCTGTCTTATCTGACTGTCTGTCTGTTTGTTTGTCTTGACTGACTGTCTGTCTGTCTGTCTGTCTTGACTGACTGTCTATCTGTCTGTCTTGACTGCCTGTCTGTCTGTTTGTCTGTCTTGACTATCTGTCTGTCTGTCTTGACCGACTTTCTGTCTGTCTGTCTTGACTGACTGACTGTCTGTATGTCTTGACTGACTGTCTTTCTGTCGGTCTGTCTTGACCGACTGTCTGTCTGTCTGTCTTGACTAACTGACTGACCGAGTGTCTGTCTTGACTGACCGTCTGTCTGTCTGTCTTGACTGACTGTCTGTCTGTCTTTCTGTCTGTCTTGACTGACTGTCTGTCTTTCTGTCTGTATTGACTGACTGTCTGTCTGTCTGTCTGTCTTGACTGACTGACTGTCTGTATGTCTTGACTGACTGTCTTTCTGTCGGTCTATCTTGACCGACTTTCTGTCTGTCTGTCTTGACTAACTGACTGACCGAGTGTCTGTCTTGACTGACCGTCTGTCTGTCTGTCTTGACTGACTGTCTGTCTGTCTGTTTTGACTGACTGCCTGTCTGTATGTCTTGACTGACTGTCTTTCTGTCGGTCTGTCTTGACCGACTGTCTGTCTGTCTGTCTTGACTAACTGACTGACCGAGTGTCGGTCTTGACTGACCGTCTGTCTGTCTGTCTTGACTGACTGTCTGTCTGTCTGTTTTGACTGACTGCCTGTCTGTCTGTCTTGACTGACTGTCTGTCATTATGTCTTGACTAACTGACTGACCGTCTGTCTGTCTTGACTGACTGTCTATCTGTCTGTCTTGACTGACTGTCTGTCTGTCTGTCTTGACTGACTGACTGTCTGTATGTCTTGACTGACTGTCTTTCTTTCGGTCTGTCTTGACCGACTGTCTGTCTGTCTGTCTTGACTAACTGACTGACCGAGTGTCTGTCTTGACTGACCGTCTGTCTGTCTGTCTTGACTGACTGTCTGTCTGTCTGTTTTGACTCACTGCCTGTCAGTATGTCTTGACTGACTGTCTTTCTGTCGGTCTGTCTTGACCGACTGTCTGTCTGTCTGTCTTGACTAACTGACTGACCGAGTGTCTGTCTTGACTGACCGTCTGTCTGTCTGTCTTGACTGACTGTATGTCTGTCTGTCTTGACTAACTGACTGACCGTCTGTCTGTCTTGACTGACTGTCTGTCTGTCTGTCTGTCTTGACTGACTGTCTGTCTGTCTGTTTGACTGTCTGTCTTGACTAACTGTCTGTCTGCTTGTCTGCCTTGACCGACTGTCTGTCTGTCTGTAATGACTGTCTGTCTGTCTGTCTTGACTGACTTTCTTTCTGTCTGTCTGTCTTGACTTACTGTCTGTCTTGACTGACTATCTGTCTGTCTGTCTTGACTGCCTGTCTGTCTGTCTGTCTGTCTGCCTTGACCGACTGTCTGTCTGTCTGTCTTGACTGACTGACTGTCTGTATGTCGTGACTGACTGTCTTTCTGTCTGTCTGTCTTGACCGACTGTCTGTCTGTCTGTCTTGACTAACTGACTGACCGTCTGTCTGTCTTGACCGACTGTCTGTCTGTCTGTCTGTACTGAATCTCTGTCTGTCTTTCTATCTGTCTTGACTGACTGTCTGTCTGTTTGTCTGTCTTGACTGACTGTCTGTCTGTCTGTCTGTCTTGACTGACTGTCTATCTGTCTGTCTTGACTGCCTGTCTGTCTGTTTGTCTGTCTTGACTATCTGTCTGTCTGTCTTGACCGACTGTCTGTCTGTCTGTCTTGACTGACTGACTGTCTGTATGTCTTGACTGACTGTCTTTCTGTCGGTCTGTCTTGACCGACTGTCTGTCTGTCTGTCTTGACTAACTGACTGACCGAGTGTCTGTCTTGACTGACCGTCTGTCTGTCTGTCTTGACTGACTGTCTGTCTGTCTTTCTGTCTGTCTTGACTGACTGTCTGTCTTTCTGTCTGTATTGACTGACTGTCTGTCTGTCTGTCTGTCTTGGCTGACTGACTGTCTGTATGTCTTGACTGACTGTCTTTCTGTCGGTCTATCTTGACCGACTTTCTGTCTGTCTGTCTTGACTAACTGACTGACCGAGTGTCTGTCTTGACTGACCGTCTGTCTGTCTGTCTTGACTGACTGTCTGTCTGTCTGTTTTGACTGACTGCCTGTCTGTATGTCTTGACTGACTGTCTTTCTGTCGGTCTGTCTTGACCGACTGTCTGTCTGTCTGTCTTGACTAACTGACTGACCGAGTGTCGGTCTTGACTGACCGTCTGTCTGTCTGTCTTGACTGACTGTCTGTCTGTCTGTTTTGACTGACTGCCTGTCTGTCTGTCTTGACTGACTGTCTGTCATTATGTCTTGACTAACTGACTGACCGTCTGTCTGTCTTGACTGACTGTCTATCTGTCTGTCTTGACTGACTGTCTGTCTGTCTGTCTTGACTGACTGACTGTCTGTATGTCTTGACTGACTGTCTTTCTTTCGGTCTGTCTTGACCGACTGTCTGTCTGTCTGTCTTGACTAACTGACTGACCGAGTGTCTGTCTTGACTGACCGTCTGTCTGTCTGTCTTGACTGACTGTCTGTCTGTCTGTTTTGACTCACTGCCTGTCAGTATGTCTTGACTGACTGTCTTTCTGTCGGTCTGTCTTGACCGACTGTCTGTCTGTCTGTCTTGACTAACTGACTGACCGAGTGTCTGTCTTGACTGACCGTCTGTCTGTCTGTCTTGACTGACTGTATGTCTGTCTGTCTTGACTAACTGACTGACCGTCTGTCTGTCTTGACTGACTGTCTGTCTGTCTGTCTGTCTTGACTGACTGTCTGTCTGTCTGTTTGACTGTCTGTCTTGACTAACTGTCTGTCTGCTTGTCTGCCTTGACCGACTGTCTGTCTGTCTGTAATGACTGTCTGTCTGTCTGTCTTGACTGACTTTCTTTCTGTCTGTCTGTCTTGACTTACTGTCTGTCTTGACTGACTATCTGTCTGTCTGTCTTGACTGCCTGTCTGTCTGTCTGTCTGTCTGCCTTGACCGACTGTCTGTCTGTCTGTCTTGACTGACTGACTGTCTGTATGTCGTGACTGACTGTCTTTCTGTCTGTCTGTCTTGACCGACTGTCTGTCTGTCTGTCTTGACTAACTGACTGACCGTCTGTCTGTATTGACTGACTGTCTGTCTGTCTGTCTTTACTGACTGTCTGTCCGTCTGTCTTGACTGACTGTCTGTCTGTCTGTCTGTTTGTCTTGTCCTGCTGTCTGTCTGTCTGTCTGTCTGTCTTGACCGACTGACTGTCTGTCTGTCTTGACTGACTGTCTGTCTGTCTTGACTGATTGTCTGTCTGCCTTGACCGACTGTCTGTCTGTACTGACTCTCTGTCTGTCTTTCTTTCTGTCTTGATTGACTGTCTGTCTGTTTGTCTGTCTTGACTGACTGTCTGTCTGTCTGACTGTCTTGACTGTCTTGACTGACTGTCTGTCTGTCTGTCTCTCTTGACAGACTGTCTGTCGGTCTATCTTGATTGACTGTCTGTCTGTCTTGACTGACTGTCTGTCTGTCTTGACTGACTGTCTGTCTGTCTTGACTGACTGTCTGTCTGTCTGTTTGTCTTGACCGACTTTCTGTCTGTCTGTCTCGACTGACTGTCTGTCTTTCTTTCTTGACTGACTGTCTTTCTGTCTGTCTGTCTTGACTGACTGTCTGTCTGTCTTGACTGACTGTCTGTCTGTCTTGACTGACTGTCTGTCTGTCTGTCTGTTTGTCTTGTCCTGCTGTCTGTCTGTCTGTCTGTCTGTCTTGACCGACTGACTGTCTGTCTGTCTTGACTGACTGTCTGTCTGTCTTGACTGATTGTCTGTCTGCCTTGACCGACTGTCTGTCTGTCTGTCTGTACTGACTCTCTGTCTGTCTTTCTATCTGTCTTGATTGACTGTCTGTCTGTTTTTCTGTCTTGACTGACTGTCTGTCTGTCTGACTGTCTTGACTGTCTTGACTGACTGTCTGTCTGTCTGTCTCTCTTGACAGACTGTCTGTCGATCTATCTTGACTGACTGTCTGTCTGTCTTGACTGACTGTCTGTCTGTCTTGACTGACTGTCTGTCTGTCTTGACTGACTGTCTGTCTGTCTGTTTGTCTTGACCGACTTTCTGTCTGTCTGTCTCGACTGACTGTCTGTCTTTCTTTCTTGACTGACCGACTTTCTGTCTGTCTGTCTCGACTGACTGTCTGTCTTTCTTTCTTGACTGACTGTCTTTCTGTCTGTCTGTCTTGACTGACTGTCTGTCTGTCTTGACTGACTCTCTGTCTGTCTTTCTATCTGTCTTGATTGACTGTCTGTCTGTTTGTCTGTCTTGACTGACTGTCTGTCTGTCTGACTGTCTTGACTGTCTTGACTGACTGTCTGTCTGTCTGTCTCTCTTGGCAGACTGTCTGTCGGTCTATCTTGACTGACTGTCTGTCTGTCTTGACTGACTGTCTGTCTGTCTTGACTGACTGTCTGTCTGTCTTGACTGACTGTCTGTCTGTCTTGACTGACTGTCTGTCTGTCTTGACTGACTGTCTGTCTGTTTGTCTGTCTTGACTGACTGTCTGTCTGTCTGACTGTCTTGACTGACTGTCTTGACTGTCTTGGCTGACTGTCTGTCTGTCTGTCTATCTTGACAGACTGTCTGTCTGTCTATCTTGACTGACTGTCTGTCTGTCTTGACTGACTGTCTGTCTGTCTTGACTGACTGTCTGTCTGTCTTGACTGACTGTCTGTCTGTCTTGACTGACTGTCTGTCTGTCTGTTTGTCTTGACCGACTGTCTGTCTGTCTGTCTCGACTGACCTTCTGTCTTTCTTTCTTGACTGACTGTCTTTCTGTCTGTCTGTCTTGACCGACTGTCTGTCTGTCTTGACTGACTATCTGTCTTTCTGTCTTGACTGACTGTCTGTCTGTCTGTCTGTCTTGACTTACTGTCTGTCTGTCTGTCTTGACTGACTGTCTGTCTTTCTGTTTTTCTTGTCTTACTGTCTGTCTGTCTGTCTTGACTGACTGTCTGTCTGTCTTTCTGTCTTGACTGACTGTCTATCTGTTTGTCTATCTGTCTTGACTGACTGTCTGTCTGTCTCTCTGTCTTGACTGACTTGACTGACTGTCTGTCTGTCTCTCTGTCTTGACTGACTGTCTATCTGTCTGGACTGACTGTCTGTCTGTCTTGACCGATTGTCTGTCTTGACTGGCTGTCTGTCTGTCTTGACTGACTGTCTGTCTGTCTGTCGGTCTTGACTGACTGTCTGTATGTCTGTCTGTCTGTCTTGACTGAATGTCTGTCTGTCTGTCTTGATTTACTGTCTGTTTGTCTGTCTGTCTTGACTGACTATCTGTCTTTACTGACTGTCTGTCTGTTTGTCTGTCTTGACTGACTGTCTGTCCGTCTCTCTGTCTTGACTTACTGTCTGTCTGTCGGTCTTGACCGACTGTCTGTCTGTCTGTCTTGACTGACTGACTGTCTGTATGTCTTGACTGACTGTCTTTCTGGCTGTCTGTCTTGACTGACTGTCTGTCTGTCAGTTTGTCTTGACCGACTGTCTGTCTGTCTTGACTGACTATCTGTCTGTCTGTTTGTCTTGTCTTTCTGTCTGTCTGTCTGTCTTGACTGACTGTCTGTCTTCTTGTCTGTCTTGACCGACTGCCTGTCTTTCTTGACTGACTGTCTGTCTGTCTTGACTGCCTGTCTGTCTGTCTGTCTGTCTGTATTTTTTTTTTGTCTGTCTGTCTTGACTATCTGTCTGTCTATCTTGACCGACTGTCTGTCTGTCGGTCTGTCTTGACCGACTGTCTGTCTGTCTTGACTGACTGTCTGTCTGTCTGTCTTGACTGACTGTCTGTCTGTCTGTCTTGTCTGCCTGTCTGTCTGTCTGTCTGTCTGTATGTTTTTTTGTCTGTCTGTCTTGACTGACTGTCTTTCTGTCGGTCTGTCTTGACCGACTGTCTGTCTGTCTGTCTTGACTAACTGACTGACCGAGTGTCTGACTGACTGCCTGTCTGTCTGTCTATCTTGACTGACTGTCTGTCTGTCTTGACTGACTGTCTGTCTGTCTTGACTGACTGTCTGTCTGTCTTGACTGACTGTCTGTCTGTCTGTTTGTCTTGACCGACTGTCTGTCTGTCTGTCTTGACTGACCTTCTGTCTTTCTTTCTTGACTGACTGTCTTTCTGTCTGTCTGTCTTGACCGACTGTCTGTCTGTCTTGACTGACTATCTGTCTTTCTGTCTTGACTGACTGTCTGTCTGTCTGTCTGTCTTGACTTACTGTCTGTCTGTCTGTCTTGACTGACTGTCTGTCTTTCTGTTTTTCTTGTCTTACTGTCTGTCTGTCTGTCTTGACTGACTGTCTGTCTGTCTTTCTGTCTTGACTGACTGTCTATCTGTTTGTCTATCTGTCTTGACTGACTGTCTGTCTGTCTCTCTGTCTTGACTGACTTGACTGACTGTCTGTCTGTCTCTCTGTCTTGACTGACTTTCTATCTGTCTGGACTGACTGTCTGTCTGTCTTGACCGATTGTCTGTCTTGACTGGCTGTCTGTCTGTCTTGACTGACTGTCTGTCTGTCTGTCGGTCTTGACTGACTGTCTGTATGTCTGTCTGTCTGTCTTGACTGAATGTCTGTCTGTCTGTCTTGATTTACTGTCTGTTTGTCTGTCTGTCTTGACTGACTATCTGTCTTTACTGACTGTCTGTCTGTTTGTCTGTCTTGACTGACTGTCTGTCCGTCTCTCTGTCTTGACTTACTGTCTGTCTGTCGGTCTTGACCGACTGTCTGTCTGTCTGTTTTGACTGACTGACTGTCTGTATGTCTTGACTGACTGTCTTTCTGGCTGTCTGTCTTGACTGACTGTCTGTCTGTCAGTTTGTCTTGACCGACTGTCTGTCTGTCTTGACTGACTGTCTGTCTGTCTGTTTGTCTTGTCTTTCTGTCTGTCTGTCTGTCTTGACTGACTGTCTGTCTTCTTGTCTGTCTTGACCGACTGCCTGTCTTTCTTGACTGACTGTCTGTCTGTCTTGACTGCCTGTCTGTCTGTCTGTCTGTCTGTATTTTTTTTTGTCTGTCTGTCTTGACTATCTGTCTGTCTATCTTGACCGACTGTCTGTCTGTCGGTCTGTCTTGACCGACTGTCTGTCTGTCTTGACTGACTGTCTGTCTGTCTGTCTTGACTGACTGTCTGTCTGTCTGTCTTGACTGCCTGTCTGTCTGTCTGTCTGTCTGTATGTTTTTTTGTCTGTCTGTCGGTCTGTCTTGACCGACTGTCTGTCTGTCTGTCTTGACTAACTGACTGACCGAGTGTCTGTCTTGACTGACCGTCTGTCTGTCTGTCTTGACTGACTGTCTGTCTGTCTGTCTTGACTGACTGCCTGTCTGTCTGTCTTGACTGACTGTCTTTCTGTCTGTCTGTCTTGACCGACTGCCTGTCTGTCTGTATGTCTTGACTAACTGACTGACCGTCTGTCTGTCTTGACTGACTGTCTGTCTGTCTGTCTTGACCGACTGTCTGTCTGTCTTTATGTCTTGACTAACTGACTGACCGTCTGTCTGTCATGACTGACTGTCTGTCTGTTTGTCTTGACTGACTGTCTGTCTGTCTGTTTGTCTTGACGGACTGTCTGTCTGTCTGACTGTCTGTCTTGACTAACTGTCTGTCTGCTTCTCTGTCTTGACCGACTGTCTGTCTGTCTGTAATGACTGTCTGTCTGTCTGTCTTGACTGACTGTCTTTCTGTCTGTCTGTCTGTCTGTTTGTCTTGTCTTACTGTCTGTCTGTCTGTCTTGATCGACTGACTTTTCTGTCTCTCTGTCTTGACTGACTGTCTGTCTGTCTTGACCGACTGTCGGTCTGTCTGTCTCCACTGACTGTCTGTCTGTCTGTCTTGACTGACTGTCTGTCTGTCTGACTGTCTTGACTGACAGTCTGTCTGTCTTGACTGACTGTCTGTCTGTCTGTCTTTCTTGACCGACTGTCTCTCTCTCTGTCTTGACTGACTGTCTGTCTGTCTGTCTTGACTGACTGTCTGTCTGTCTGACTGTCTTGACTGACAGTCTGTCTGTCTTGACTGACTGTCTGTCTGTCTGTTTGTCCTGACCGACTGTCTGTCTGTCTGTCTTGACTGACTGTCTGTCTCTCTTGACTGACTGTCTTTCTGTCTGTCTGTCTTAACCGATTGCCTGTCTGTCTTGACTGACTGTCTGTCTGTCTGTTTGTCTTGTCTTTCTGTCTGTCTGTCTGCCTTGACCGACTGTCTGTCTGTCTGTAATGACTGTCTGTCTTGACTGACTGTCTTTCTGTCTGTCTGTCTTGACTTACTGTCTGTCTTGACTGAATGTCTGTCTGTCTGTTTGTCTTGTCTTTCTGTCTGTCTGTCTGTCTTGACTGTCTGTCTGTCTGCTTGTCTGTCTTTACCGACTGTCTGTATGTCCGTCTGTCTTGACTGACTGTCTGTCTGTCTGTTTTGACTGCCTGTCTGTCTGTCTGTCTGTCTGTCTGTCTGTCTGTCTTGACTATCTGTCTGTCTGTCTTGACCGACTGTCTGTCTGTCTGTCTTGACTGACTGACTGTCGGTATGTCTTGACTGACTGTCTTTCTGTCGGTCTGTCTTGACCGACTGTTTGTCTGTCTGTCTTGACTGACTGACTGTCTGTTGGTTTTGACTGACTGCCTGTCTGTCTGTCTTGACTGACCGTCTTTCTGTCTGTCTGTCTTGACCGACTGTCTGTCTGTTTGTATGTCTTGATAAACTGACTGACCGTCTGTCTGTCTTGACTGACTGTCTGTCTGTCTGTCTTGACCGACTGTCAGTCTGTCATTATGTCTTGACTAACTGACTGACCGTCTGTCTGTCTTGACTGACTGTCTGTCTGTCTGTCTTGACTGACTGTCTGTCTGTCTGTCTTGACTGACAGTCTGTCTGTCTGTTTGTCTTGACTTACTGTCTGTCTGCCTGACTATCTGTCTTGACTAACTGTCTGTCTGCTTCTCTGTCTTGACCGACTGTCTGTCTGTCTGTAACGACTGTCTGTCTGTCTGTCTTGACTGACTGTCTTTCTGTCTGTCTGTCTGTCTGTTTGTCTTGTCTTACTGTCTGTCTGTCTGTCTTGACCGACTGACTGTCCGAGTGTCTGTCTTGACCGACCGTCTGTCTGTCTGTCTTGACTGTCTGTCTGTCTGTCTGTTTTGACTGACTGCCTGTCTGTCTGTCTTGACTGACTGTCTTTCTGTCTGTATGTCTTGACCGACTCTCTGTCTGTCTGTATGTCTTGATAAACTGACTGACCGTCTGTCTGTCTTGACTGACTGTCTGTCTGTCTGTCTTGACCGACTGTCAGTCTGTCATTATGTCTTGACTAACTGACTGACCGTCTGTCTGTCTTGACTGACTGTCTGTCTGTCTGTCTTGACTGACTGTCTGTCTGTCTGTCTTCACTGACAGTCTGTCTGTCTGTTTGTCTTGACTTACTGTCTGTCTGTCTGACTGTCTGTCTTGACTAACTGTCTGTCTGTCTGACTGTCTTGACTGTCTTGACTGACTGTCTGTCTGTCTGTCTCTCTTGACAGACTGTCTGTCGGTCTATCTTGACTGACTGTCTGTCTGTCTTGACTGACTGTCTGTCTGTCTTGACTGACTGTCTGTCTGTCTTGACTGACTGTCTGTCTGTCTGTTTGTCTTGACCGACTTTCTGTCTGTCTGTCTCGACTGACTGTCTGTCTTTCTTTCTTGACTGACCGACTTTCTGTCTGTCTGTCTCGACTGACTGTCTGTCTTTCTTTCTTGACTGACTGTCTTTCTGTCTGTCTGTCTTGACTGACTGTCTGTCTGTCTTGACTGACTGTCTGTCTGTCTTGACTGACTGTCTGTCTGTCTTGACTGACTCTCTGTCTGTCTGTCTTGACTGACTGTCTGTCTGTCTGTTTGTCTTGTCTTACTGTCTGTTTGTCTGTCTGTCTTGACCGACTGACTGTCTGTCTGTCTGACTGACTGTCTTTCTGTCTGTCTGTCTGTCTGTCTGTTTGTCTTGTCTTACTGTCTGTCTGTCTGTCTTGACCGACTGACTGTCTGTCTGTCTGTCTTGACTGACTGTCTGTCTGTCTTGACCGACTGTCTGTCTCTCTGTAACGACTGTCTGTCTGTCTGTCTTGACTGACTGTCTTTCTGTCTGTCTGTCTGTCTGTCTGTTTGTCTTGTCTTACTGTCTGTCTGTCTGTCTTGACCGACTGACTGTCTGTCTGTCTGTCTTGACTGACTGTCTGTCTGTCTTGACCGACTATCTGTCTGTCTGTCTGTACTGACTGTCTGTCTGTCTTGACTGACTGTCTGTCTGTCTGACTGTCTTGACTGATAGTCTGTCTGTCTTAACTGACTGTCTGTCTGTCTTTTTGTCCTGACCGACTGTCTGTCTGTCTGTCTTGACTGACTGTCTTTCTGTCTGTCTGTCTTGACCAACTGTCTGTCTGTCTGTATGTCTTGACTGACCGTCTGGCTGTCTGTCTGTCTTGACTGACTATCAGTCTGTCTGTCTTGACTGACTGTCTGTCTGTCTGTCTGTCTTGACTGACTTTATGTCTGTCTGTCTTGACTAACTGATTGACCGTCTGTCTGTCTTGACTGACTGTCTGTCTGTCTGTCTTGACTGACTGTCTGTCCGTGTGTTTGTCTTGTCTTACTGTCTGTCTGTCTGACTGTCTGTCTTGACTAACTGTCTGTCTGCTTGTCTGCCTTGACCGTCTGTCTGTCTGTCTTGACTGACTGTCTTTCTGTCTGTGTGTCTTGACTGACTGTCTTTCTGTCTGTCTGTCTTGACTAACTGACTGACCGTCTGTCTGTCTTGACTGACTGTCTGTCTTGACTGACTCTCTGTCCGTCTGTCTTGACTGACTGTCTGTCTGTCTGTTTGTCTTGTCCTACTGTCTGTCTGTCTGTCTGTCTTGACCGACTGAATGTCTGTCTGTCTGACTGACTGTCTGTCTGTCTTGACTGACTGTCTGTCTGTCTTGACTGGCTGTCTGTCTGTCTTGACTGACTCTCTGTCCGTCTGTCTTGACTGACTGTCTGTCTGTCTGTTTGTCTTGTCTTACTGTCTGTTTGTCTGTCTGTCTTGACCGACTGACTGTCTGTCTGTCTGACTGACTGTCTGTCTGTCTTGACTGACTGTCTGTCTGTCTTGACTGTCTGTCTGTCTGTCTTGACCGACTGACTGTCTGTCTGTCTGACTGACTGTCTGTCTGTCTTGACTGACTGTCTGTCTGTCTTGACCGACTGACTGTCTGTCTGTCTTGACTGACTGTCTGTCTGTCTTGACTGATTGTCTGTCTGCCTTGACCGACTGTCTGTCTGTACTGACTCTCTGTCTGTCTTTCTATCTGTCTTGATTGACTGTCTGTCTGTTTGCCTGTCTTGACTGACTGTCTGTCTGTCTGACTGTCTTGACTGTCTTGACTGACTGTCTGTCTGTCTGTCTCTCTTGACAGACTGTCTGTCGGTCTATCTTGACTGACTGTCTGTCTGTCTTGACTGACTGTCTGTCTGTCTTGACTGACTGTCTGTCTGTCTTGACTGACTGTCTGTCTGTCTGTTTGTCTTGACCGACTTTCTGTCTGTCTGTCTCGACTGACTGTCTGTCTTTCTTTCTTGACTGACCGACTTTCTGTCTGTCTGTCTCGACTGACTGTCTGTCTTTCTTTCTTGACTGACTGTCTTTCTGTCTGTCTGTCTTGACTGACTATCTGTCTGTCTTGACTGACTGTCTGTCTGTCTTGACTGACTGTCTGTCTGTCTTGACTGACTCTCTGTCTGTCTTTCTATCTGTCTTGATTGACTGTCTGTCTGTTTGTCTGTCTTGACTGACTGTCTGTCTGTCTGACTGTCTTGACTGTCTTGACTGACTGTCTGTCTGTCTGTCTCTCTTGACAGACTGTCTGTCGGTCTATCTTGACTGACTGTCTGTCTGTCTTGACTGACTGTCTGTCTGTCTTGACTGACTGTCTGTCTGTTTGTCTGTCTTGACTGACTGTCTGTCTGTCTGACTGTCTTGACTGACTGTCTTGACTGTCTTGGCTGACTGTCTGTCTGTCTGTCTATCTTGACAGACTGTCTGTCTGTCTATCTTGACTGACAGTCTGTCTGTCTTGACTGACTGTCTGTCTGTCTTGACTGACTGTCTGTCTGTCTTGACTGACTGTCTGTCTGTCTGTTTGTCTTGACCGACTGTCTGTCTGTCTGTCTCGACTGACCTTCTGTCTTTCTTTCTTGACTGACTGTCTTTCTGTCTGTCTGTCTGTCTTGACTGACTATCTGTCTTTCTGTCTTGACTGACTGTCTGTCTGTCTGTCTGTCTTGACTTACTGTCTGTCTGTCTGTCTTGACTGACTGTCTGTCTTTCTGTTTTTCTTGTTTTACTGTCTGTCTGTCTGTCTTGACTGACTGTCTGTCTGTCTTTCTGTCTTGACTGACTGTCTATCTGTTTGTCTATCTGTCTTGACTGACTGTCTGTCTGTCTTGACTGACTGTCTGTCTGTTTGTCTGTCTTGACTGACTGTCTGTCTGTCTGACTGTCTTGACTGACTGTCTTGACTGTCTTGGCTGACTGTCTGTCTGTCTGTCTATCTTGACAGACTGTCTGTCTGTCTATCTTGACTGACAGTCTGTCTGTCTTGACTGACTGTCTGTCTGTCTTGACTGACTGTCTGTCTGTCTTGACTGACTGTCTGTCTGTCTGTTTGTCTTGACCGACTGTCTGTCTGTCTGTCTCGACTGACCTTCTGTCTTTCTTTCTTGACTGACTGTCTTTCTGTCTGTCTATCTTGACAGACTGTCTGTCTGTCTATCTTGACTGACAGTCTGTCTGTCTTGACTGACTGTCTGTCTGTCCTGACCGACTGTCTGTCTGTCTGTCTTGACTGACTGTCTTTCTGTCTGTCTGTCTTGACCAACTGTCTGTCTGTCTGTCTGTACTGACTGTCTGTCTGTCTGTCTTGACTGACTGTCTGTCTGTCTGACTGTCTTGACTGACAGTCTGACTGTCTTGACTGACAGTCTGACTGTCTTGACTGACAGTCTGTCTTTCTTGACTGACTGTCTGTCTGTCTGTCTGTCTTGACCGACTGTCTGTCTGTCTGTCTTAAATGACTGTCTGTATGTCTTTTTGTCCTGACCGACTGTCTGTCTGTCTGTCTTGACTAACTGTCTGTCTGTCTTGACCGACTGTCTGTCTGTCTGTCTGTACTTACTGTCTGTCTGTCTGTCTTGACTGACTGTCTGTCTGTCTGACTGTCTTGACTGTCTTGACTGACTGTCTGTCTGTCTGTCTCTCTTGACAGACTGTCTGTCGGTCTATCTTGACTGACTGTCTGTCTGTCTTGACTGACTGTCTGTCTGTCTTGACTGACTGTCTGTCTGTTTGTCTGTCTTGACTGACTGTCTGTCTGTCTGACTGTCTTGACTGACTGTCTTGACTGTCTTGGCTGACTGTCTGTCTGTCTGTCTATCTTGACAGACTGTCTGTCTGTCTATCTTGACTGACAGTCTGTCTGTCTTGACTGACTGTCTGTCTGTCTTGACTGACTGTCTGTCTGTCTTGACTGACTGTCTGTCTGTCTGTTTGTCTTGACCGACTGTCTGTCTGTCTGTCTCGACTGACCTTCTGTCTTTCTTTCTTGACTGACTGTCTTTCTGTCTGTCTGTCTGTCTTGACTGACTATCTGTCTTTCTGTCTGGACTGACTGTCTGTCTGTCTTGACCGATTGTCTGTCTTGACTGGCTGTCTGTCTGTCTTGACTGACTGTCTGTCTGACTGTCGGTCTTGACTGACTATCTGTCGTTACTGACTGTCTGTCTGTTTGTCTGTCTTGACTGACTGTCTGTCCGTCTCTCTGTCTTGACTTACTGTCTGTCTGTCGGTCTTGACTGACTGACTGTCTGTATGTCTTGACTGACTGTCTTTCTGTCTGTCTGTCTTGACCGACTGTCTGTCTGTCTTGACTGACTGTCTGTCTGTCAGTTTGTCTTGACCGACTGTCTGTCTGTCTTGACTGACTGTCTGTCTGTCTGTTTGTCTTGTCTTTCTGTCTGTCTTGACTGACTGTCTGTCTTCTTGTCTGTCTTGACCGACTGCCTGTCTTTCTTGACTGACTGTCTGTCTGTCTTGACTGCCTGTCTGTCTGTCTGTCGGTCCGTATTTTTTTTTGTCTGTCTGTCTTGACTATCTGTCTGTCTATCTTGACCGACTGTCTGTATGTCGGTCTGTCTTGACCGACTGTCTGTCTGTCTGTCTTGACTGCCTGTCTGTCTGTCTGTCTGTCTGTATGTTTTTTTGTCTGTCTGTCTTGACTGACTGTCTTTCTGTCGGTCTGTCTTGACCGACTGTCTGTCTGTCTGTCTTGACTAACTGACTGAATGTCTGTCTGTCTTGACTGACTGTCTGTCTGTCTGTCTTGACTGCCTGTCTGTCTGTCTGTCTGTCTGTATGTTTTTTTGTCTGTCTGTCTTGACTATCTGTCTGTCTATCTTGACCGACTGTCTGTCTGTCGGTCTGTCTTGACCGACTGTCTGTCTGTCTGTCTTGACTGCCTGTCTGTCTGTCTGTCTGTCTGTATGTTTTTTTGTCTGTCTGTCTTGACTGACTGTCTTTCTGTCGGTCTGTCTTGACCGACTGTCTGTCTGTCTGTATGTTTTTTTGTCTGTCTGTCTTGACTGACTGTCTTTCTGTCGGTCTGTCTTGACCGACTGTCTGTCTGTCTGTCTTGACTGCCTGTCTGTCTGTCTGTATGTTTTTTTGTCTGTCTGTCTTGACTGACTGTCTTTCTGTCGGTCTGTCTTGACCGACTGTCTGTCTGTCTGTCTTGACTAACTGACTGACCGAGTGTCTGTCTTGACTGACCGTCTGTCTGTCTGTCTTGACTGACTGTCTGTCTGTCTGTCTTGACTGACTGCCTGTCTGTCTGTCTTGACTGACTGTCTTTCTGTCTGTCTTTTTCTGTTCTGACTGTCTGTCTGCTTCTCTGTCTTGACCGACTGTCTGTCTGTCTGTAACGACTGTCTGTCTGTCTGTCTTGACTGACTGTCTTTCTGTCTGTCTGTCTGTCTGTTTGTCTTGTCTTACTGTCTGTCTGTCTGTCTTGACCGACTGACTGTCCGAGTGTCTGTCTTGACCGACCGTCTGTCTGTCTGTCTTGACTGGCTGTCTGTCTGTCTGTTTTGACTGACTGCCTGTCTGTCTGTCTTGACTGACTGTCTTTCTGTCTGTCTGTCTTGACCGACTCTCTGTCTGTCTGTATGTCTTGATAAACTGACTGACCGTCTGTCTGTCTTGACTGACTGTCTGTCTGTCTGTCTTGACCGACTGTCAGTCTGTCATTATGTCTTGACTAACTGACTGACCGTCTGTCTGTCTTGACTGACTGTCTGTCTGTCTTGACTGACTGTCTGTCTGTCTTGACTGACTGTCTGTCTGTCTGTCTTCACTGACAGTCTGTCTGTCTGTTTGTCTTGACTTACTGTATGTCTGTCTGACTTTCTGTCTTGACTAACTGTCTGTCTGCTTCTCTGTCTTGACCAACTGTTTGTCTCTCTGTAACGACTGTCTGTCTGTCTGTCTTGACTGACTGTCTTTCTGTCTGTCTGTCTTGACTGACTGTCTGTCTGTCTTGACCGACTGTCTGTCTGTCTGTCTGTCTGTACTGACTGTCTGTCTGTCTGTCTTGACTGACTGTCTGTCTGTCTGACTGTCTTGACTGACAGTCTGACTGTCTTGACTGACAGTCTGTCTTTCTTGACTGACTGTCTGTCTGTCTGTCTGTCTTGACCGACTGTCTGTCTGTCTGTCTTAACTGACTGTCTGTATGTCTTTTTGTCCTGACCGACTGTCTGTCTGTCTGTCTTGACTGACTGTCTTTCTGTCTGTCTGTCTTGACCAACTGTCTGTCTGTCTGTCTGTACTGACTGTCTGTCTGTCTGTCTTGACTGACTGTCTGTCTGTCTGACTGTCTTGACTGACAGTCTGACTGTCTTGACTGACAGTCTGACTGTCTTGACTGACAGTCTGTCTTTCTTGACTGACTGTCTGTCTGTCTGTCTGTCTTGACCGACTGTCTGTCTGTCTGTCTTAACTGACTGTCTGTATGTCTTTTTGTCCTGACCGACTGTCTGTCTGTCTGTCTTGACTAACTGTCTGTCTGTCTTGACCGACTGTCTGTCTGTCTGTCTGTACTTACTGTCTGTCTGTCTGTCTTGACTGACTGTCTGTCTGTCTGACTGTCTTGACTGACAGTCTGACTGTCTTGACTGACAGTCTGTCTTTCTTGACTGACTGTCTGTCTGTCTGTCTGTCTTGACCGACTGTCTGTCTGTCTGTCTTAACTGACTGTCTGTATGTCTTTTTGTCCTGACCGACTGTCTGTCTGTCTGTCTTGACTGACTGTCTTTCTGTCTGTCTGTCTTGACCAACTGTCTGTCTGTCTGTATGTCTTGACTGACTGTCTGGCTGTCTGTCTGTCTTGACTGACTATCAGTCTGTCTGTCTTGACTGACTGTCTGTCTGTCTGTCTGTCTTGACTGACTTTATGTCTGTCTGTCTTGACTAACTGATTGACCGTCTGTCTGTCTTGACTGACTGTCTGTCTGTCTGTCTTGACTGACTGTCTGTCCGTGTGTTTGTCTTGTCTTACAGTCTGTCTGTCTGACTGTCTGTCTTGACTAACTGTCTGTCTGCTTGTCTGCCTTGACCGTCTGTCTGTCTGTCTTGACTGACTGTCTTTCTGTCTGTGTGTCTTGACTGACTGTCTTTCTGTCTGTCTGTCTTGACTAACTGACTGACCGTCTGTCTGTCTTGACTGACTGTCTGTCTGTCTGTCTTGACTGACTCCCTGTCTGTCTGTTTGTCTTGTCTTACTGTCTGTCTGTCTGTCTGTCTTGACCGACTGACTGTCTGTCTGTCTGACTGACCGTCTGTCTGTCTTGACTGACTGTCTGTCTGTCTTGACTGACTGTCTGTCTGTCTTGACTGACTCTCTGTCCGTCTGTCTAGACTGACTGTCTGTCTGTCTGTTTGTCTTGTCTTACTGTCTGTCTGTCTGTCTGTCTGTCTGTCTTGACCGACTGACTGTCTGTCTGTCTGACTGACTGTCTGTCTGTCTGTCTTGACTGACTGTCTGTCTGTCTTGACTGTCTGTCTGTCTGTCTTGACCGACTGACTGTCTGTCTGTCTGACTGACTATCTGTCTGTCTTGACTGACTGTCTGTCTGTCTTGACCGACTGACTGTCTGTCTGTCTTGACTGACTGTCTGCCTGTCTTGACTGATTGTCTGTCTGCCTTGACCGACTGTCTGTCTGTCTGTCTGTACTGACTCTCTGTCTGTCTTTCTATCTGTCTTGGTTGACTGTCTGTCTGTTTGTCTGTCTTGACTGACTGTCTGTCTGTCTGACTGTCTTGACTGACAGTCTGTCTGTCTTGACTGACTGTCTGTCTGTCTGTCTGTCTTGACCGACTGTCTGTCTGTCTGTCTTAACTGACTGTCTGTCTGTCTTTTTGTCCTGACCGACTGTCTGTCTGTCTGTCTTGACTGACTGTCTTTCTGTCTGTCTGTCTTGACCAACTGTCTGTCTGTCTGTATGTCTTGACTGACTGTCTGGCTGTCTGTCTGTCTTGACTGACTATCAGTCTGTCTGTCTTGACTGACTGTCTGTCTGTCTCTCTTTCTTGACTGACTTTATGTCTGTCTGTCTTGACTAACTGATTGACCGTCTGTCTGTCTTGACTGACTGTCTGTCCGTGTGTTTGTCTTGTCTTACTGTCTGTCTGTCTGACTGTCTGTCTTGACTAACTGTCTGTCTGCTTGTCTGCCTTGACCGTCTGTCTGTCTGTCTTGACTGACTGTCTTTCTGTCTGTGTGTCTTGACTGACTTTCTTTCTGTCTGTCTGTCTTGACTAACTGACTGACCGTCTGTCTGTCTTGACTGACTGTCTGTCTGTCTGTCTTGACTGACTCTCTGTCCGTCTGTCTTGACTGACTGTCTGTCTGTCTGTTTGTCTTGTCTTACTGTCTGTCTGTCTGTCTGTCTTGACCGACTGACTGTCTGTCTGTCTGACTGACTTTCTGTCTGTCTTGACTGACTGTCTGTCTGTCTTGACTGACTGTCTGTCTGTCTTGACTGACTCTCTGTCCGTCTGTCTTGACTGACTGTCTGTCTGTCTGTTTGTCTTGTCTTACTGTCTGTCTGTCTTGACCGACTGACTGTCTGTCTGCCTGACTGACTGTCTGTCTGTCTTGACTGACTGTCTGTCTGTCTTGACTGTCTGTCTGTCTGTCTTGACCGACTGACTGTCTGTCTGTCTTGACTGACTGTCTGTCTGTCTTGACTGACTGTCTGCCTGTCTTGACTGATTGTCTGTCTGCCTTGACCGACTGTCTGTCTGTCTGTCTGTACTGACTCTCTGTCTGTCTTTCTATCTGTCTTGATTGACTGTCTGTCTGTTTGTCTGTCTTGACTGACTGTCTGTCTGTCTGACTGTCTTGACTGTCTTGACTGACTGTCTGTCTGTCTGTCTCTCTTGACAGACTGTCTGTCGGTCTATCTTGACTGACTGTCTGTCTGTCTTGTCTTACTGTCTGTCTGTCTTGACTGACTGTCTGTCTGTCTTGACTGACTGTCTGTCTGTCTTGACTGACTGTCTGTCTGTCTGTTTGTCTTGACCGACTTTCTGTCTGTCTCTCTTGACAGACTGTCTGTCGGTCTATCTTGACTGACTGTCTGTCTGTCTTGACTGACTGTCTGACTGTCTTGACTGACTGTCTGTCTGTTTGTCTGTCTTGTCTGACTGTCTGTCTGTCTGACTGTCTTGACTGACTGTCTTGACTGTCTCGGAGGGGTGTCTCTGACTGTCTTGGAGGGGTCATGACTTTTGTTCATGATAGTTTACGACCTCAACTTTTGAATATTCCGTCTCTTAATGAATATGATGAAATTATATGGGTTAAAATACAACCAAAGCGACTCCCTAGACCTTTCTCTGCGGTAGCGATGTGTGTTTTCTATTATTCACCTGGCCAACCCGCTGCTGCAAGAAAGGCTTTTTGGGAAAAGCTGCAGGAATCGGCAGATTATATCCAGAAAACACATCCTTTTTTTGGCATAGCCATGCTAGGAGATGCCAATGAACTAAGTTGTAAATCTCTGGCCAGGTCACTTAACCTCAAGAATGTTGTTGATTTTCCAACAACCAAAGGTGGTACGTCTCTGGATGTAATAATGACGAATTTCTGCTCTTACTATCAAAACCCAAGTAAAATCGCACCGCTTGGTGGTAGCTATCATTTTATGTTGCAGTGGACCCCCTTTGAGAAAGTTAAAGTCAATTACTCAGTAACCGAAATAACCTCAAGACCAATCACTGATCGGGGACTTTTGCAGTTTGGGGACTGGATAACGAAAGAAAATTGGGCCGGAGTCTCAACTGCTGAAGACTTGGATTCACAGGTGCAGAATTTTCACAGCAAACTAAATGAAAAGTTTGTTGAATGTTTTCCGGAAAAAAAGACTAAAGTGTGTTCAACTGATAAACCATACGTAAATTCAGAGATTAAACAAATGATTAAACATAAACTGCACTTAATTGGAAAAGGAAAGGAAGAAGAAGCAAAGAAATTAAGAAACAAAATTAAATGGAAAATCAAACAGGCGCAGGAAAATTATTATAAAAAGGAAGTAGATAACCTCCTCGAATCCAAGCCTTCACAGTTCTTCGGTAAAGTTAAACATCTGACTGGTAGAGGCCCGCAACCAGTTGATTTCATGAAGGAGGAGCCATCAGAGAAAACAGCGAACGACCTAAACTCTCATTTTGCTTCTATTGTACAGTCGTACCCACCACTGCCTCCTGAAAAGCCACCTTCGTTTTCAGCTGAAGCACCATCCCAAAATTCACAAGAAGATTCAAATGTAAATTCTAATTTAATGCCTGAAATTTCAATATCAGAAATTAGAAAGAAACTCTCCTCGTTAAAGAAAACATCAGTGGCACCCTTTGATGTTCCAGTAGCCATTGCTAAAGCTTTTGCGAAAGAATTGGCGTTTCCTCTTCATATTATTTACAATAATATCACCAAAACTGGATATTTCCCCAAAAAGTGGAAAATTGGCTTCATCACTCCCATTCCGAAAAAGGGAGCAGCTAATGATTTCTCTGGTGTGAGGCCGATCACTGTTACATCAATTTTTAGCCGAATTTACGAGAGCTTTGTTGCTTCTTGGCTAAAAAAATATCTCTCGGAAGTCATCGATAAGAGGCAATTTGGTAACATCCCGAAGTGTTCAACTGTTCACTATCTCGTTAGTTTACTTGATTTTATTTTTAAAAATTTAGATGAACCCGGGAAATGGATAAATCTAATTGCAATAGATTTTAAAAAAGCTTTCGATCTTGTAGATCACAAGATTTTGCTGAAAAAAATGGCAGAGAAAAATATTCCTGAATATCTTATTAATATCGTAAAAAGCTTTCTAACAAACAGAGAACAAATCGTAAAATATAAAAATAATTTTTCTTCTTCTTTACCGGTTTTTTGCGGTGTCCCGCAAGGAACAGTGATCGGTCCTTTATGCTTCCTCCTCATGATCAATGAAATAGCTGTCGGGCTGGAAGAAAGATGGAAGTATGTAGATGATCTTTCCCTAGCAGAGGTAGTATCTGGAGCGTGTAAAAGTCAAACTTTCAATTATATTGAACAAGTTACCTCTGAAGCAGCAAAATTAAATATGGTGGTAAATAAAGATAAATCTTCAGTAATGACATTTTCATTTCTCAAGAAAAGCCTACCTGAATTCGAACCACCTATAGACCCAAACCTCCTCAGTAACAGCACTACCCTGCTTGGGGTAGTGATCTCTTCTGATCTAACTTGGCATGAAAACACAAGATTGATTGTAAAAAAGGCAAATGGTGCTATCCAAATGCTGAAGACTCTAAAGAAATTCCGGGTTCCTAAGGATAAACTAAAATTAATTTTCTGCATGTTCATCCGCCCACTAGTAGAATATGCATGTCCTGTTTGGCATTTCGCTCTTACAAAAGAAGAAAGTGATAAAATTGAACGGGTTCAGAAGAGGTCTCTACAAATCATCTACGGAGGTTCCCCACTGCCTTACTCTTTTTATCTAAAAGAATACAAACTTGACCCCCTTTTTGTCCGTCGAGAGAAACTGTGCCTAAAATTTGGCTCAACCCTCCTCCTCCACCCCATCTACAAGAACTTCCTCCCGCCTCCCTTTGTCCCCCTCAGATCCCGACTCCCCAGAGAGGCGGCTGCGAAAGTTCCAAAACTGACACCGGTTTACTCCAGGTCACAGCGTTATTCTCGAAGCTTTGTGCCGAGTTTTGTTCGTACTTTTAACAATTCGTAACTTGTGCGTTTTATCCTATTCTTTTTGTGTTTCTCGTTGACAAATCTTTCTTGTATTAACTGTTTGACTAAAAGATACCATATTTGGGCTATGCCTATGAGAGACTGTATCTTGTTTACATTAAATGATTTGATTTGATTTGATTTGATTTGATTTGTCTTGGCTGACTGTCTGTCTGTCTGTCTATCTTGACAGACTGTCTGTCTGTCTATCTTGACTGACTGTCTGTCTGTCTTGACTGACTGTCTGTCTGTCTTGACTGACTGTCTGTCTGTCTTGACTGACTGTCTGTCTGTCTGTTTGTCTTGACCGACTGTCTGTCTGTCTGTCTCGACTGACCTTCTGTCTTTCTTTCTTGACTGACTGTCTTTCTGTCTGTCTGTCTGTCTTGACTGACTATCTGTCTTTCTGTCTTGACTGACTGTCTGTCTGTCTGTCTGTCTTGACTTACTGTCTGTCTGTCTGTCTTGACTGACTGTCTGTCTTTCTGTTTTTCTTGTCTTACTGTCTGTCTGTCTGTCTGTTTTGACTGACTGCCTGTCTGTCTGTCTTGACTGACTGTCTTTCTGTCTGTATGTCTTGACCGACTCTCTGTCTGTCTGTATGTCTTGATAAACTGACTGACCGTCTGTCTGTCTTGACTGACTGTCTGTCTGTCTGTCTTGACCGACTGTCAGTCTGTCATTATGTCTTGACTAACTGACTGACCGTCTGTCTGTCTTGACTGACTGTCTGTCTGTCTGTCTTGACTGACTGTCTGTCTGTCTGTCTTCACTGACAGTCTGTCTGTCTGTTTGTCTTGACTTACTGTCTGTCTGTCTGACTGTCTGTCTTGACTAACTGTCTGTCTGTCTGACTGTCTTGACTGTCTTGACTGACTGTCTGTCTGTCTGTCTCTCTTGACAGACTGTCTGTCGGTCTATCTTGACTGACTGTCTGTCTGTCTTGACTGACTGTCTGTCTGTCTTGACTGACTGTCTGTCTGTCTTGACTGACTGTCTGTCTGTCTGTTTGTCTTGACCGACTTTCTGTCTGTCTGTCTCGACTGACTGTCTGTCTTTCTTTCTTGACTGACCGACTTTCTGTCTGTCTGTCTCGACTGACTGTCTGTCTTTCTTTCTTGACTGACTGTCTTTCTGTCTGTCTGTCTTGACTGACTGTCTGTCTGTCTTGACTGACTGTCTGTCTGTCTTGACTGACTGTCTGTCTGTCTTGACTGACTCTCTGTCTGTCTGTCTTGACTGACTGTCTGTCTGTCTGTTTGTCTTGTCTTACTGTCTGTTTGTCTGTCTGTCTTGACCGACTGACTGTCTGTCTGTCTGACTGACTGTCTTTCTGTCTGTCTGTCTGTCTGTCTGTTTGTCTTGTCTTACTGTCTGTCTGTCTGTCTTGACCGACTGACTGTCTGTCTGTCTGTCTTGACTGACTGTCTGTCTGTCTTGACCGACTGTCTGTCTCTCTGTAACGACTGTCTGTCTGTCTGTCTTGACTGACTGTCTTTCTGTCTGTCTGTCTGTCTGTCTGTTTGTCTTGTCTTACTGTCTGTCTGTCTGTCTTGACCGACTGACTGTCTGTCTGTCTGTCTTGACTGACTGTCTGTCTGTCTTGACCGACTATCTGTCTGTCTGTCTGTACTGACTGTCTGTCTGTCTTGACTGACTGTCTGTCTGTCTGACTGTCTTGACTGATAGTCTGTCTGTCTTAACTGACTGTCTGTCTGTCTTTTTGTCCTGACCGACTGTCTGTCTGTCTGTCTTGACTGACTGTCTTTCTGTCTGTCCGTCTTGACCAACTGTCTTTCTGTCTGTATGTCTTGACTGACTGTCTGGCTGTCTGTCTGTCTTGACTGACTATCAGTCTGTCTGTCTTGACTGACTGTCTGTCTGTCTGTCTGTCTTGACTGACTTTATGTCTGTCTGTCTTGACTAACTGATTGACCGTCTGTCTGTCTTGACTGACTGTCTGTCTGTCTGTCTTGACTGACTGTCTGTCCGTGTGTTTGTCTTGTCTTACTGTCTGTCTGTCTGACTGTCTGTCTTGACTAACTGTCTGTCTGCTTGTCTGCCTTGACCGTCTGTCTGTCTGTCTTGACTGACTGTCTTTCTGTCTGTGTGTCTTGACTGACTGTCTTTCTGTCTGTCTGTCTTGACTAACTGACTGACCGTCTGTCTGTCTTGACTGACTGTCTGTCTTGACTGACTCTCTGTCCGTCTGTCTTGACTGACTGTCTGTCTGTCTGTTTGTCTTGTCTTACTGTCTGTCTGTCTGTCTGTCTTGACCGACTGACTGTCTGTCTGTCTGACTGACTGTCTGTCTGTCTTGACTGACTGTCTGTCTGTCTTGACTGGCTGTTTGTCTGTCTTGACTGACTCTCTGTCCGTCTGTCTTGACTGACTGTCTGTCTGTCTGTTTGTCTTGTCTTACTGTCTGTTTGTCTGTCTGTCTTGACCGACTGACTGTCTGTCTGTCTGACTGACTGTCTGTCTGTCTTGACTGACTGTCTGTCTGTCTTGACTGTCTGTCTGTCTGTCTTGACCGACTGACTGTCTGTCTGTCTGACTGACTGTCTGTCTGTCTTGACTGACTGTCTGTCTGTCTTGACCGACTGACTGTCTGTCTGTCTTGACTGACTGTCTGTCTGTCTTGACTGATTGTCTGTCTGCCTTGACCGACTGTCTGTCTGTACTGACTCTCTGTCTGTCTTTCTATCTGTCTTGATTGACTGTCTGTCTGTTTGCCTGTCTTGACTGACTGTCTGTCTGTCTGACTGTCTTGACTGTCTTGACTGACTGTCTGTCTGTCTGTCTCTCTTGACAGACTGTCTGTCGGTCTATCTTGACTGACTGTCTGTCTGTCTTGACTGACTGTCTGTCTGTCTTGACTGACTGTCTGTCTGTCTTGACTGACTGTCTGTCTGTCTGTTTGTCTTGACCGACTTTCTGTCTGTCTGTCTCGACTGACTGTCTGTCTTTCTTTCTTGACTGACCGACTTTCTGTCTGTCTGTCTCGACTGACTGTCTGTCTTTCTTTCTTGACTGACTGTCTTTCTGTCTGTCTGTCTTGACTGACTATCTGTCTGTCTTGACTGACTGTCTGTCTGTCTTGACTGACTGTCTGTCTGTCTTGACTGACTCTCTGTCTGTCTTTCTATCTGTCTTGATTGACTGTCTGTCTGTTTGTCTGTCTTGACTGACTGTCTGTCTGTCTGACTGTCTTGACTGTCTTGACTGACTGTCTGTCTGTCTGTCTCTCTTGACAGACTGTCTGTCGGTCTATCTTGACTGACTGTCTGTCTGTCTTGACTGACTGTCTGTCTGTCTTGACTGACTGTCTGTCTGTTTGTCTGTCTTGACTGACTGTCTGTCTGTCTGACTGTCTTGACTGACTGTCTTGACTGTCTTGGCTGACTGTCTGTCTGTCTGTCTATCTTGACAGACTGTCTGTCTGTCTATCTTGACTGACAGTCTGTCTGTCTTGACTGACTGTCTGTCTGTCTTGACTGACTGTCTGTCTGTCTTGACTGACTGTCTGTCTGTCTGTTTGTCTTGACCGACTGTCTGTCTGTCTGTCTCGACTGACCTTCTGTCTTTCTTTCTTGACTGACTGTCTTTCTGTCTGTCTGTCTGTCTTGACTGACTATCTGTCTTTCTGTCTTGACTGACTGTCTGTCTGTCTGTCTGTCTTGACTTACTGTCTGTCTGTCTGTCTTGACTGACTGTCTGTCTTTCTGTTTTTCTTGTTTTACTGTCTGTCTGTCTGTCTTGACTGACTGTCTGTCTGTCTTTCTGTCTTGACTGACTGTCTATCTGTTTGTCTATCTGTCTTGACTGACTGTCTGTCTGTCTGACTGTCTTGACTGACTGTCTTGACTGTCTTGGCTGACTGTCTGTCTGTCTGTCTATCTTGACAGACTGTCTGTCTGTCTATCTTGACTGACAGTCTGTCTGTCTTGACTGACTGTCTGTCTGTCTTGACTGACTGTCTGTCTGTCTTGACTGACTGTCTGTCTGTCTGTTTGTCTTGACCGACTGTCTGTCTGTCTGTCTCGACTGACCTTCTGTCTTTCTTTCTTGACTGACTGTCTTTCTGTCTGTCTATCTTGACAGACTGTCTGTCTGTCTATCTTGACTGACAGTCTGTCTGTCTTGACTGACTGTCTGTCTGTCCTGACCGACTGTCTGTCTGTCTGTCTTGACTGACTGTCTTTCTGTCTGTCTGTCTTGACCAACTGTCTGTCTGTCTGTCTGTACTGACTGTCTGTCTGTCTGTCTTGACTGACTGTCTGTCTGTCTGACTGTCTTGACTGACAGTCTGACTGTCTTGACTGACAGTCTGACTGTCTTGACTGACAGTCTGTCTTTCTTGACTGACTGTCTGTCTGTCTGTCTGTCTTGACCGACTGTCTGTCTGTCTGTCTTAAATGACTGTCTGTATGTCTTTTTGTCCTGACCGACTGTCTGTCTGTCTGTCTTGACTAACTGTCTGTCTGTCTTGACCGACTGTCTGTCTGTCTGTCTGTACTTACTGTCTGTCTGTCTGTCTTGACTGACTGTCTGTCTGTCTGACTGTCTTGACTGTCTTGACTGACTGTCTGTCTGTCTGTCTCTCTTGACAGACTGTCTGTCGGTCTATCTTGACTGACTGTCTGTCTGTCTTGACTGACTGTCTGTCTGTCTTGACTGACTGTCTGTCTGTTTGTCTGTCTTGACTGACTGTCTGTCTGTCTGACTGTCTTGACTGACTGTCTTGACTGTCTTGGCTGACTGTCTGTCTGTCTGTCTATCTTGACAGACTGTCTGTCTGTCTATCTTGACTGACAGTCTGTCTGTCTTGACTGACTGTCTGTCTGTCTTGACTGACTGTCTGTCTGTCTTGACTGACTGTCTGTCTGTCTGTTTGTCTTGACCGACTGTCTGTCTGTCTGTCTCGACTGACCTTCTGTCTTTCTTTCTTGACTGACTGTCTTTCTGTCTGTCTGTCTGTCTTGACTGACTATCTGTCTTTCTGTCTGGACTGACTGTCTGTCTGTCTTGACCGATTGTCTGTCTTGACTGGCTGTCTGTCTGTCTTGACTGACTGTCTGTCTGACTGTCGGTCTTGACTGACTATCTGTCGTTACTGACTGTCTGTCTGTTTGTCTGTCTTGACTGACTGTCTGTCCGTCTCTCTGTCTTGACTTACTGTCTGTCTGTCGGTCTTGACTGACTGACTGTCTGTATGTCTTGACTGACTGTCTTTCTGTCTGTCTGTCTTGACCGACTGTCTGTCTGTCTTGACTGACTGTCTGTCTGTCAGTTTGTCTTGACCGACTGTCTGTCTGTCTTGACTGACTGTCTGTCTGTCTGTTTGTCTTGTCTTTCTGTCTGTCTTGACTGACTGTCTGTCTTCTTGTCTGTCTTGACCGACTGCCTGTCTTTCTTGACTGACTGTCTGTCTGTCTTGACTGCCTGTCTGTCTGTCTGTCGGTCCGTATTTTTTTTTGTCTGTCTGTCTTGACTATCTGTCTGTCTATCTTGACCGACTGTCTGTATGTCGGTCTGTCTTGACCGACTGTCTGTCTGTCTGTCTTGACTGCCTGTCTGTCTGTCTGTCTGTCTGTATGTTTTTTTGTCTGTCTGTCTTGACTGACTGTCTTTCTGTCGGTCTGTCTTGACCGACTGTCTGTCTGTCTGTCTTGACTAACTGACTGAATGTCTGTCTGTCTTGACTGACTGTCTGTCTGTCTGTCTTGACTGCCTGTCTGTCTGTCTGTCTGTCTGTATGTTTTTTTGTCTGTCTGTCTTGACTATCTGTCTGTCTATCTTGACCGACTGTCTGTCTGTCGGTCTGTCTTGACCGACTGTCTGTCTGTCTGTCTTGACTGCCTGTCTGTCTGTCTGTCTGTCTGTATGTTTTTTTGTCTGTCTGTCTTGACTGACTGTCTTTCTGTCGGTCTGTCTTGACCGACTGCCTGTCTGTCTGTATGTTTTTTTGTCTGTCTGTCTTGACTGACTGTCTTTCTGTCGGTCTGTCTTGACCGACTGTCTGTCTGTCTGTCTTGACTGCCTGTCTGTCTGTCTGTCTGTCTGTATGTTTTTTTGTCTGTCTGTCTTGACTGACTGTCTTTCTGTCGGTCTGTCTTGACCGACTGTCTGTCTGTCTGTCTTGACTAACTGACTGACCGAGTGTCTGTCTTGACTGACCGTCTGTCTGTCTGTCTTGACTGACTGTCTGTCTGTCTGTCTTGACTGACTGCCTGTCTGTCTGTCTTGACTGACTGTCTTTCTGTCTGTCTTTTTCTGTTCTGACTGTCTGTCTGCTTCTCTGTCTTGACCGACTGTCTGTCTGTCTGTAACGACTGTCTGTCTGTCTGTCTTGACTGACTGTCTTTCTGTCTGTCTGTCTGTCTGTTTGTCTTGTCTTACTGTCTGTCTGTCTGTCTTGACCGACTGACTGTCCGAGTGTCTGTCTTGACCGACCGTCTGTCTGTCTGTCTTGACTGGCTGTCTGTCTGTCTGTTTTGACTGACTGCCTGTCTGTCTGTCTTGACTGACTGTCTTTCTGTCTGTCTGTCTTGACCGACTCTCTGTCTGTCTGTATGTCTTGATAAACTGACTGACCGTCTGTCTGTCTTGACTGACTGTCTGTCTGTCTGTCTTGACCGACTGTCAGTCTGTCATTATGTCTTGACTAACTGACTGACCGTCTGTCTGTCTTGACTGACTGTCTGTCTGTCTTGACTGACTGTCTGTCTGTCTTGACTGACTGTCTGTCTGTCTGTCTTCACTGACAGTCTGTCTGTCTGTTTGTCTTGACTTACTGTATGTCTGTCTGACTTTCTGTCTTGACTAACTGTCTGTCTGCTTCTCTGTCTTGACCAACTGTTTGTCTCTCTGTAACGACTGTCTGTCTGTCTGTCTTGACTGACTGTCTTTCTGTCTGTCTGTCTTGACTGACTGTCTGTCTGTCTTGACCGACTGTCTGTCTGTCTGTCTGTACTGACTGTCTGTCTGTCTGTCTTGACTGACTGTCTGTCTGTCTGACTGTCTTGACTGACAGTCTGACTGTCTTGACTGACAGTCTGTCTTTCTTGACTGACTGTCTGTCTGTCTGTCTGTCTTGACCGACTGTCTGTCTGTCTGTCTTAACTGACTGTCTGTATGTCTTTTTGTCCTGACCGACTGTCTGTCTGTCTGTCTTGACTGACTGTCTTTCTGTCTGTCTGTCTTGACCAACTGTCTGTCTGTCTGTCTGTACTGACTGTCTGTCTGTCTGTCTTGACTGACTGTCTGTCTGTCTGACTGTCTTGACTGACAGTCTGACTGTCTTGACTGACAGTCTGACTGTCTTGACTGACAGTCTGTCTTTCTTGACTGACTGTCTGTCTGTCTGTCTGTCTTGACCGACTGTCTGTCTGTCTGTCTTAACTGACTGTCTGTATGTCTTTTTGTCCTGACCGACTGTCTGTCTGTCTGTCTTGACTAACTGTCTGTCTGTCTTGACCGACTGTCTGTCTGTCTGTCTGTACTTACTGTCTGTCTGTCTGTCTTGACTGACTGTCTGTCTGTCTGACTGTCTTGACTGACAGTCTGACTGTCTTGACTGACAGTCTGTCTTTCTTGACTGACTGTCTGTCTGTCTGTCTGTCTTGACCGACTGTCTGTCTGTCTGTCTTAACTGACTGTCTGTATGTCTTTTTGTCCTGACCGACTGTCTGTCTGTCTGTCTTGACTGACTGTCTTTCTGTCTGTCTGTCTTGACCAACTGTCTGTCTGTCTGTATGTCTTGACTGACTGTCTGGCTGTCTGTCTGTCTTGACTGACTATCAGTCTGTCTGTCTTGACTGACTGTCTGTCTGTCTGTCTGTCTTGACTGACTTTATGTCTGTCTGTCTTGACTAACTGATTGACCGTCTGTCTGTCTTGACTGACTGTCTGTCTGTCTGTCTTGACTGACTGTCTGTCCGTGTGTTTGTCTTGTCTTACAGTCTGTCTGTCTGACTGTCTGTCTTGACTAACTGTCTGTCTGCTTGTCTGCCTTGACCGTCTGTCTGTCTGTCTTGACTGACTGTCTTTCTGTCTGTGTGTCTTGACTGACTGTCTTTCTGTCTGTCTGTCTTGACTAACTGACTGACCGTCTGTCTGTCTTGACTGACTGTCTGTCTGTCTGTCTTGACTGACTCCCTGTCTGTCTGTTTGTCTTGTCTTACTGTCTGTCTGTCTGTCTGTCTTGACCGACTGACTGTCTGTCTGTCTGACTGACCGTCTGTCTGTCTTGACTGACTGTCTGTCTGTCTTGACTGACTGTCTGTCTGTCTTGACTGACTCTCTGTCCGTCTGTCTAGACTGACTGTCTGTCTGTCTGTTTGTCTTGTCTTACTGTCTGTCTGTCTGTCTGTCTGTCTGTCTTGACCGACTGACTGTCTGTCTGTCTGACTGACTGTCTGTCTGTCTGTCTTGACTGACTGTCTGTCTGTCTTGACTGTCTGTCTGTCTGTCTTGACCGACTGACTGTCTGTCTGTCTGACTGACTATCTGTCTGTCTTGACTGACTGTCTGTCTGTCTTGACCGACTGACTGTCTGTCTGTCTTGACTGACTGTCTGCCTGTCTTGACTGATTGTCTGTCTGCCTTGACCGACTGTCTGTCTGTCTGTCTGTACTGACTCTCTGTCTGTCTTTCTATCTGTCTTGGTTGACTGTCTGTCTGTTTGTCTGTCTTGACTGACTGTCTGTCTGTCTGACTGTCTTGACTGACAGTCTGTCTGTCTTGACTGACTGTCTGTCTGTCTGTCTGTCTTGACCGACTGTCTGTCTGTCTGTCTTAACTGACTGTCTGTCTGTCTTTTTGTCCTGACCGACTGTCTGTCTGTCTGTCTTGACTGACTGTCTTTCTGTCTGTCTGTCTTGACCAACTGTCTGTCTGTCTGTATGTCTTGACTGACTGTCTGGCTGTCTGTCTGTCTTGACTGACTATCAGTCTGTCTGTCTTGACTGACTGTCTGTCTGTCTCTCTTTCTTGACTGACTTTATGTCTGTCTGTCTTGACTAACTGATTGACCGTCTGTCTGTCTTGACTGACTGTCTGTCCGTGTGTTTGTCTTGTCTTACTGTCTGTCTGTCTGACTGTCTGTCTTGACTAACTGTCTGTCTGCTTGTCTGCCTTGACCGTCTGTCTGTCTGTCTTGACTGACTGTCTTTCTGTCTGTGTGTCTTGACTGACTGTCTTTCTGTCTGTCTGTCTTGACTAACTGACTGACCGTCTGTCTGTCTTGACTGACTGTCTGTCTGTCTGTCTTGACTGACTCTCTGTCCGTCTGTCTTGACTGACTGTCTGTCTGTCTGTTTGTCTTGTCTTACTGTCTGTCTGTCTGTCTGTCTTGACCGACTGACTGTCTGTCTGTCTGACTGACTTTCTGTCTGTCTTGACTGACTGTCTGTCTGTCTTGACTGACTGTCTGTCTGTCTTGACTGACTCTCTGTCCGTCTGTCTTGACTGACTGTCTGTCTGTCTGTTTGTCTTGTCTTACTGTCTGTCTGTCTTGACCGACTGACTGTCTGTCTGCCTGACTGACTGTCTGTCTGTCTTGACTGACTGTCTGTCTGTCTTGACTGTCTGTCTGTCTGTCTTGACCGACTGACTGTCTGTCTGTCTTGACTGACTGTCTGTCTGTCTTGACTGACTGTCTGCCTGTCTTGACTGATTGTCTGTCTGCCTTGACCGACTGTCTGTCTGTCTGTCTGTACTGACTCTCTGTCTGTCTTTCTATCTGTCTTGATTGACTGTCTGTCTGTTTGTCTGTCTTGACTGACTGTCTGTCTGTCTGACTGTCTTGACTGTCTTGACTGACTGTCTGTCTGTCTGTCTCTCTTGACAGACTGTCTGTCGGTCTATCTTGACTGACTGTCTGTCTGTCTTGTCTTACTGTCTGTCTGTCTTGACTGACTGTCTGTCTGTCTTGACTGACTGTCTGTCTGTCTTGACTGACTGTCTGTCTGTCTGTTTGTCTTGACCGACTTTCTGTCTGTCTCTCTTGACAGACTGTCTGTCGGTCTATCTTGACTGACTGTCTGTCTGTCTTGACTGACTGTCTGACTGTCTTGACTGACTGTCTGTCTGTTTGTCTGTCTTGTCTGACTGTCTGTCTGTCTGACTGTCTTGACTGACTGTCTTGACTGTCTTGGCTGACTGTCTGTCTGTCTGTCTATCTTGACAGACTGTCTGTCTGTCTATCTTGACTGACTGTCTGTCTGTCTTGACTGACTGTCTGTCTGTCTTGACTGACTGTCTGTCTGTCTTGACTGACTGTCTGTCTGTCTTGACTGACTGTCTGTCTGTCTGTTTGTCTTGACCGACTGTCTGTCTGTCTGTCTCGACTGACCTTCTGTCTTTCTTTCTTGACTGACTGTCTTTCTGTCTGTCTGTCTGTCTTGACTGACTATCTGTCTTTCTGTCTTGACTGACTGTCTGTCTGTCTGTCTGTCTTGACTTACTGTCTGTCTGTCTGTCTTGACTGACTGTCTGTCTTTCTGTTTTTCTTGTCTTACTGTCTGTCTGTCTGTCTTGAATGACTGTCTGTCTGTCTTGACTTACTGTCTGTCTGTCTGTCTTGACTGACTGTCTGTCTTTCTGTTTTTCTTGTCTTACTGTCTGTCTATCTGTCTTGAATGACTGTCTGTCTGTCTCTCTGTCTTGACTGACTTGACTGACTGTCTGTCTGTCTCTCTGTCTTGACTGACTGTCTATCTGTCTGGACTGACTGTCTGTCTGTCTTGACCGATTGTCTGTCTTGACTGGCTGTCTGTCTGTCTTGACTGACTGTCTGTCTGTCTGTCGGTCTTGACTGACTGTCTGTATGTCTGTCTGTCTGTCTTGATTTACTGTCTGTTTGTCTGTCTGTCTTGACCGATTGTCTGTCTTGACTGGCTGTCTGTCTGTCTTGACTGACTGTCTGTCTGTCTGTCGGTCTTGACTGACTGTCTGAATGTCTGTCTGTCTGTCTTGATTTACTGTCTGTTTGTCTGTCTGTCTTGACTGACTATCTGTCTTTACTGACTGTCTGTCTGTTTGTCTGTCTTGACTGACTGTCTGTCCGTCTCTCTGTCTTGACTTACTGTCTGTCTGTCGGTCTTGACCGACTGTCTGTCTGTCTGTCTTGACTGACTGACTGTCTGTATGTCTTGACTAACTGTCTTTCTGTCTGTCTGTCTTGACCGACTGTCTGTCTGTCTTGACTGACTGTCTGTCTGTCAGTTTGTCTTGACCGACTGTCTGTCTGTCTTGACTGACTGTCTGTCCGTCTGTTTGTCTTGTCTTTCTGTCTGTCTGTCTGTCTTGACTGACTGTCTGTCTTCTTGTCTGTCTTGACCGACTGCCTGTCTTTCTTGACTGACTGTCTGTCTGTCTTGACTGCCTGTCTGTCTGTCTGTCTGTCTGTATTTTTTTTTTCTGTCTGTCTTGACTATCTGTCTGTCTATCTTGACCGTCTGTCTGTCTGTCGGTCTGTCTTGACCGACTGTCTGTCTGTCTTGACTGACTGTCTGTCTGTCTTGACTGACTGTCTGTCTGTCTGTCTTGACTGCCTGTCTGTCTGTCTGTCTGTCTGTATGTTTTTTTGTCTGTCTGTCTTGACTGACTGTCTTTCTGTCGGTCTGTCTTGACCGACTGGGTGTCTGTCTGTCTTGACTAACTGACTGACCGAGTGTCTGTCTTGACTGACCGTCTTTCTGTCTGTCTTGACTGACTGTCTGTCTGCCTGTCTTGACTGACTGCCTGTCTGTCTGTCTTGACTGACTGTCTTTCTGTCTGTCTGTCTTGACCGACTGCCTGTCTGTCTGTATGTCTTGACTAACTGACTGACCGTCTGTCTGTCTTGACTGACTGTCTGTCTGTCTGTCTTGACCGACTGTCTGTCTGTCTTTATGTCTTGACTAACTGACTGACCGTCTGTCTGTCTTGACTAACCGGCTGTCTGCTTCTCTGTCTTGACCGACTGTCTGTCTGTCTGTAATGACTGTCTGTCTGTCTGTCTTGACTGACTGTCTTTCTGTCTGTCTGTTTGTCTTGTCTTACTGTCTGTCTGTCTGTCTTGACCGACTGACTTTCTGTCTGTCTGTCTTGACTGACTGTCTGTCTGTCTTGACCGACTGTCGGTCTGTCTGTCTGCACTGACTGTCTGTCTGTCTGTCATGACTGACTGTCTGTCTGTCTGACTTATTTGACTGACAGTCTGTCTGTCTTGACTGACTGTCTGTCTGTCTGTCTTTCTTGACCGACTGTCTCTCTCTCTGTCTTGACTGACTGTCTGTCTGTCTGTCTTGACTGACTGTCTGTCTGTCTGACTGTCTTGACTGACAGTCTGTCTGTCTTGACTGACTGTCTGTCTGTCTGTCTTTCTTGACCGACTGTCTCTCTCTCTGTCTTGACTGACTGTCTGTCTGTCTGTTTGTCCTGACCGACTGTCTGTCTGTCTGTCTTGACTGACTGTCTGTCTGTCTTGACTGACTGTCTTTCTGTCTGTCTGTCTTAACCGACAGCCTGTCTGTCTTGACTGACTGTCTGTCTGTCTGTTTGTCTTGTCTTTCTGTCTGTCTGTCTGCCTTGACCGACTGTCTGTCTGTCTGTAATGACTGTCTGTCTTGACTGACTGTCTTTCTGTCTGTCTGTCTTGACTTACTGTCTGTCTTGACTGAATGTCTGTCTGTCTGTTTGTCTTGTCTTTCTGTCTGTCTGTCTGTCTTGACTGTCTGTCTGTCTGCTTGTCTGTCTTGACCGACTGTCTGTATGTCCGTCTGTCTTGACTGACTCCCTGTCTGTCTGTTTGTCTTGTCTTACTGTCTGTCTGTCTGTCTGTCTTGACCGACTGACTGTCTGTCTGTCTGACTGACCGTCTGTCTGTCTTGACTGACTGTCTGTCTGTCTTGACTGACTGTCTGTCTGTCTTGACTGACTCTCTGTCCGTCTGTCTAGACTGACTGTCTGTCTGTCTGTTTGTCTTGTCTTACTGTCTGTCTGTCTGTCTGTCTGTCTGTCTTGACCGACTGACTGTCTGTCTGTCTGACTGACTGTCTGTCTGTCTGTCTTGACTGACTGTCTGTCTGTCTTGACTGTCTGTCTGTCTGTCTTGACCGACTGACTGTCTGTCTGTCTGACTGACTATCTGTCTGTCTTGACTGACTGTCTGTCTGTCTTGACCGACTGACTGTCTGTCTGTCTTGACTGACTGTCTGCCTGTCTTGACTGATTGTCTGTCTGCCTTGACCGACTGTCTGTCTGTCTGTCTGTACTGACTCTCTGTCTGTCTTTCTATCTGTCTTGGTTGACTGTCTGTCTGTTTGTCTGTCTTGACTGACTGTCTGTCTGTCTGACTGTCTTGACTGACAGTCTGTCTGTCTTGACTGACTGTCTGTCTGTCTGTCTGTCTTGACCGACTGTCTGTCTGTCTGTCTTAACTGACTGTCTGTCTGTCTTTTTGTCCTGACCGACTGTCTGTCTGTCTGTCTTGACTGACTGTCTTTCTGTCTGTCTGTCTTGACCAACTGTCTGTCTGTCTGTATGTCTTGACTGACTGTCTGGCTGTCTGTCTGTCTTGACTGACTATCAGTCTGTCTGTCTTGACTGACTGTCTGTCTGTCTCTCTTTCTTGACTGACTTTATGTCTGTCTGTCTTGACTAACTGATTGACCGTCTGTCTGTCTTGACTGACTGTCTGTCCGTGTGTTTGTCTTGTCTTACTGTCTGTCTGTCTTGACTAACTGTCTGTCTGCTTGTCTGCCTTGACCGTCTGTCTGTCTGTCTTGACTGACTGTCTTTCTGTCTGTGTGTCTTGACTGACTGTCTTTCTGTCTGTCTGTCTTGACTAACTGACTGACCGTCTGTCTGTCTTGACTGACTGTCTGTCTGTCTGTCTTGACTGACTCTCTGTCCGTCTGTCTTGACTGACTGTCTGTCTGTCTGTTTGTCTTGTCTTACTGTCTGTCTGTCTGTCTGTCTTGACCGACTGACTGTCTGTCTGTCTGACTGACTTTCTGTCTGTCTTGACTGACTGTCTGTCTGTCTTGACTGACTGTCTGTCTGTCTTGACTGACTCTCTGTCCGTCTGTCTTGACTGACTGTCTGTCTGTCTGTTTGTCTTGTCTTACTGTCTGTCTGTCTTGACCGACTGACTGTCTGTCTGCCTGACTGACTGTCTGTCTGTCTTGACTGACTGTCTGTCTGTCTTGACTGTCTGTCTGTCTGTCTTGACCGACTGACTGTCTGTCTGTCTTGACTGACTGTCTGTCTGTCTTGACTGACTGTCTGCCTGTCTTGACTGATTGTCTGTCTGCCTTGACCGACTGTCTGTCTGTCTGTCTGTACTGACTCTCTGTCTGTCTTTCTATCTGTCTTGATTGACTGTCTGTCTGTTTGTCTGTCTTGACTGACTGTCTGTCTGTCTGACTGTCTTGACTGTCTTGACTGACTGTCTGTCTGTCTGTCTCTCTTGACAGACTGTCTGTCGGTCTATCTTGACTGACTGTCTGTCTGTCTTGTCTTACTGTCTGTCTGTCTTGACTGACTGTCTGTCTGTCTTGACTGACTGTCTGTCTGTCTTGACTGACTGTCTGTCTGTCTGTTTGTCTTGACCGACTTTCTGTCTGTCTCTCTTGACAGACTGTCTGTCGGTCTATCTTGACTGACTGTCTGTCTGTCTTGACTGACTGTCTGACTGTCTTGACTGACTGTCTGTCTGTTTGTCTGTCTTGTCTGACTGTCTGTCTGTCTGACTGTCTTGACTGACTGTCTTGACTGTCTTGGCTGACTGTCTGTCTGTCTGTCTATCTTGACAGACTGTCTGTCTGTCTATCTTGACTGACTGTCTGTCTGTCTTGACTGACTGTCTGTCTGTCTTGACTGACTGTCTGTCTGTCTTGACTGACTGTCTGTCTGTCTGTTTGTCTTGACCGACTGTCTGTCTGTCTGTCTCGACTGACCTTCTGTCTTTCTTTCTTGACTGACTGTCTTTCTGTCTGTCTGTCTGTCTTGACTGACTATCTGTCTTTCTGTCTTGACTGACTGTCTGTCTGTCTGTCTGTCTTGACTTACTGTCTGTCTGTCTGTCTTGACTGACTGTCTGTCTTTCTGTTTTTCTTGTCTTACTGTCTGTCTGTCTGTCTTGAATGACTGTCTGTCTGTCTTGACTTACTGTCTGTCTGTCTGTCTTGACTGACTGTCTGTCTTTCTGTTTTTCTTGTCTTACTGTCTGTCTATCTGTCTTGAATGACTGTCTGTCTGTCTCTCTGTCTTGACTGACTTGACTGACTGTCTGTCTGTCTCTCTGTCTTGACTGACTGTCTATCTGTCTGGACTGACTGTCTGTCTGTCTTGACCGATTGTCTGTCTTGACTGGCTGTCTGTCTGTCTTGACTGACTGTCTGTCTGTCTGTCGGTCTTGACTGACTGTCTGTATGTCTGTCTGTCTGTCTTGATTTACTGTCTGTTTGTCTGTCTGTCTTGACCGATTGTCTGTCTTGACTGGCTGTCTGTCTGTCTTGACTGACTGTCTGTCTGTCTGTCGGTCTTGACTGACTGTCTGAATGTCTGTCTGTCTGTCTTGATTTACTGTCTGTTTGTCTGTCTGTCTTGACTGACTATCTGTCTTTACTGACTGTCTGTCTGTTTGTCTGTCTTGACTGACTGTCTGTCCGTCTCTCTGTCTTGACTTACTGTCTGTCTGTCGGTCTTGACCGACTGTCTGTCTGTCTGTCTTGACTGACTGACTGTCTGTATGTCTTGACTAACTGTCTTTCTGTCTGTCTGTCTTGACCGACTGTCTGTCTGTCTTGACTGACTGTCTGTCTGTCAGTTTGTCTTGACCGACTGTCTGTCTGTCTTGACTGACTGTCTGTCCGTCTGTTTGTCTTGTCTTTCTGTCTGTCTGTCTGTCTTGACTGACTGTCTGTCTTCTTGTCTGTCTTGACCGACTGCCTGTCTTTCTTGACTGACTGTCTGTCTGTCTTGACTGCCTGTCTGTCTGTCTGTCTGTCTGTATTTTTTTTTTCTGTCTGTCTTGACTATCTGTCTGTCTATCTTGACCGTCTGTCTGTCTGTCGGTCTGTCTTGACCGACTGTCTGTCTGTCTTGACTGACTGTCTGTCTGTCTTGACTGACTGTCTGTCTGTCTGTCTTGACTGCCTGTCTGTCTGTCTGTCTGTCTGTATGTTTTTTTGTCTGTCTGTCTTGACTGACTGTCTTTCTGTCGGTCTGTCTTGACCGACTGGGTGTCTGTCTGTCTTGACTAACTGACTGACCGAGTGTCTGTCTTGACTGACCGTCTTTCTGTCTGTCTTGACTGACTGTCTGTCTGCCTGTCTTGACTGACTGCCTGTCTGTCTGTCTTGACTGACTGTCTTTCTGTCTGTCTGTCTTGACCGACTGCCTGTCTGTCTGTATGTCTTGACTAACTGACTGACCGTCTGTCTGTCTTGACTGACTGTCTGTCTGTCTGTCTTGACCGACTGTCTGTCTGTCTTTATGTCTTGACTAACTGACTGACCGTCTGTCTGTCTTGACTAACCGGCTGTCTGCTTCTCTGTCTTGACCGACTGTCTGTCTGTCTGTAATGACTGTCTGTCTGTCTGTCTTGACTGACTGTCTTTCTGTCTGTCTGTTTGTCTTGTCTTACTGTCTGTCTGTCTGTCTTGACCGACTGACTTTCTGTCTGTCTGTCTTGACTGACTGTCTGTCTGTCTTGACCGACTGTCGGTCTGTCTGTCTGCACTGACTGTCTGTCTGTCTGTCATGACTGACTGTCTGTCTGTCTGACTTATTTGACTGACAGTCTGTCTGTCTTGACTGACTGTCTGTCTGTCTGTCTTTCTTGACCGACTGTCTCTCTCTCTGTCTTGACTGACTGTCTGTCTGTCTGTCTTGACTGACTGTCTGTCTGTCTGACTGTCTTGACTGACAGTCTGTCTGTCTTGACTGACTGTCTGTCTGTCTGTCTTTCTTGACCGACTGTCTCTCTCTCTGTCTTGACTGACTGTCTGTCTGTCTGTTTGTCCTGACCGACTGTCTGTCTGTCTGTCTTGACTGACTGTCTGTCTGTCTTGACTGACTGTCTTTCTGTCTGTCTGTCTTAACCGACAGCCTGTCTGTCTTGACTGACTGTCTGTCTGTCTGTTTGTCTTGTCTTTCTGTCTGTCTGTCTGCCTTGACCGACTGTCTGTCTGTCTGTAATGACTGTCTGTCTTGACTGACTGTCTTTCTGTCTGTCTGTCTTGACTTACTGTCTGTCTTGACTGAATGTCTGTCTGTCTGTTTGTCTTGTCTTTCTGTCTGTCTGTCTGTCTTGACTGTCTGTCTGTCTGCTTGTCTGTCTTGACCGACTGTCTGTATGTCCGTCTGTCTTGACTGACTGTCTGTCTGTCTGTCTTGACTGCCTGTCTGTCTGTCTGTCTGTCTGTCTGCCTTGACTATCTGTCTGTCTGTCTTGACCGACTGTCTGTCTGTCTGTCTTGACTGACTGTCTGTCTGTCTGTCTTGACTGACTGACTGTCGGTATGTCTTGACTGACTGTCTTTTTGTCGGTCTGTCTTGACCGACTGTTTGTCTGTCTGTCTTGACTGACTGTCTGTCAGTTGGTTTTGACTGACTGCCTGTCTGTCTGTCTTGACTGACTGTCTTTCTGTCTGTCTGTCTTGACCGACTGTCTGTCTGTCTGTATGTCTTGATAAACTGACTGACCGTCTGTCTGTCTTGACTGACTGTCTGTCTGTCTGTCTTGACCGACTGTCAGTCTGTCATTATGTTTTGACTAACTGACTGACCGTCTGTCTGTCTTGACTGACTGTCTGTCTGTCTGTCTTGACTGACAGTCTGTCTGTCTGTTTGTCTTGACTTACTGTCTGTCTGTCTGACTGTCTGTCTTGACTAACTGTCTGTCTGCTTCTCTGTCTTGACCGACTGTCTGTCTGTCTGTAACGACTGTCTGTCTGTCTGTCTTGACTGACTGTCTTTCTGTCTGTCTGTCTGTCTGTTTGTCTTGTCTTACTGTCTGTCTGTCTGTCTTGACCGACTGACTGTCCGAGTGTCTGTCTTGACTGACCGTCTGTCTGTCTGTCTTGACTGACTGTCTGTCTGTCTGTTTTGACTGACTGCCTGTCTGTCTGTCTTGACTGACTGTCTTTCTGTCTGTCTGTCTTGACCGACTCTCTGTCTGTCTGTATGTCTTGATAAACTGACTGACCGTCTGTCTGTCTTGACTGACTGTCTGTCTGTCTGTCTTGACCGACTGTCAGTCTGTCTGTCTGTTTGTCTTGTCTTACTGTCTGTCTGTCTGTCTTGACCGACTGACTGTCTGTCTGTCTGTCTTGACCGACTGACTGTCTGTCTGTCTGTCTTGACTGACTGTCTTTCTGTCTGTCTGTTTGTCTTCTCTTACTGTCTGTCTGTCTGTCTTGACCGACTGACTGTCTGTCTGTCTGTCTTGACTGACTGTCTGTCTGTCTTGACCGACTGTCTGTCTGTACTGACTGTCTGTCTGTCTGTGTTGACTGACTGTCTGTCTGTCTGACTGTCTTGACTGACAGTCTGTCTGTCTTGACTGACTGTCTGTCTGTCTGTCTGTCTTGACCGACTGTCTGTCTGTCTGTCTTAACTGACTGTCTGTATGTCTTTTTGTCCTGACCGACTGTCTGTCTGTCTGTCTTGTCTGACTGTCTTTCTGTCTGTCTGTCTTGACCAACTGTCTGTCTGTCTGTCTGTCTTGACTGACTGTCTGTCTGTCTGTCTGTCTTGACTGACTATCAGTCTGTCTGTCTTGACTGACTGTCTGTCTGTCTGTCTGTCTTGACTGACTTTATGTCTGTCTGTCTTGACTAACTGATTGACCGTCTGTCTGTCTTGACTGACTGTCTGTCTGTCTGTCTTGACTGACTGTCTGTCCGTCTGTTTCTCTTGTCTTACTGTCTGTCTGTCTGACTGTCTGTCTTGACTAACTGTCTGTCTGCTTGTCTGCCTTGACCGTCTGTCTGTCTGTATTGACTGACTGTCTTTCTGTCTGTGTGTCTTGACTGACTGTCTTTCTGTCTGTCTGTCTTGACTTACTGTCTGTCTTGACTGACTGTCTGTCTGTCTGTCTTGACTGCCTGTCTGTCTGTCTGTCTGTCTGTCTTGACCGACTGTCTGTCTGTCTGTCTTGACTGACTGACTGTCTGTATGTCGTGACTGGCTGTCTTTCTGTCTTGACCGACTGTCGGTCTGTCTGTCTTGACTAACTGACTGACCGTCTGTCTGTCTTGACTGACTGTCTGTCTGTATGTCTGTCTTGACTGACTCTCTGTCCGTCTGTCTTGACTGACTGTCTGTCTGTCTGTTTGTCTTGTCTTACTGTCTGTCTGTCTGTCTGTCTGTCTGTCTGTCTGTCTGTCTGTCTGTCTGTCTTGACTATCTGTCTGTCTGTCTTGACCGACTGTCTGTCTGTCTGTCTTGACTGACTGACTGTCTGTATGTCTTGACTTACTGTCTTTCTGTCGGTCTGTCTTGACCGACTGTCTGTATGTCTGTCTTGACTAACTGACTGACCGAGTGTCTGTCTTCGCTGACCGTCTGTCTGTCTGTCTTGACTGACTGTCTGTCTGTCTTTCTGTCTGTCTTGACTGTCTGTCTGTCTTGACTGACTGTCTGTCTGTCTTGACTGACTGTCTGCTGTCTGTCTATCTTGACAGACTGTATGTCTGTCTGTCTTGACTGACTGTCTGTCTTGACTGACTGTCTGTCTTGACTGACTGTCTGTCTTGACTGACTGTCTGTCTGTCTGTTTGTTTTGACCGACTGTTTGTCTGTCTGTCTCGACTGACTGTCTCTCTGTCTTGACTGACTGTCTTTCTGTCTGTCTGTCTTGACTGACTATCTTTCTTTCTTTCTTGACTGACTGTCTGTCTGTCTGTCTGCCTTGACTGACTGTCTCTCTGTCTGTCTTTCTGTCTGTCTTGACTGACTGTCTGTCTGTCTGTCTGTCTTGACTGAATGTCTGTCTGTCTGACTGTCTTGACTGACTGTCTGTCTGTCTTGACTGACTGTCTGTCTGTCTTGACTGACTGTCTGTCTGTCTTGACTGACTGTCTGTCTGTCTATCTTGACAGACTGTATGTATGTCTGTCTTGACTGGCTGTCTGTCTGTCTGTTTGTCTTGACCGACTGTCTGTCTGTCTGTCTCGACTGACTGTCTGTCTGTCTTGACTGACTGTCTTTCTGTCTGTCTGTCTTGACTGACTGTCTGGCTGTCTGTCTGTCTTGACTGACTGTCTGTCTGTCTTGACTGACTGTCTTTCTGTCTGTCTGTCTTGACTGACTGTCTGGCTGTCTGTCTGGCTTGACTGACTATCTTTCTTTCTTTCTTGACTGACTGTCTGTCTGTCTGTCTGTCTTGACTGACTGTCTGTCTTTCTGTTTGTCTTGACTTACTGTCTGTCTGTCTGACTGTCTGTCTTGACTAACTGTCTGTCTGCTTCTCTGTCTTGATCGACTATCTGTCTTTACTGACTGTCTGTCTGTTTGTCTGTCTTGACTGACTGTCTGTCTGTCTGTCTCGACTGACTGTCTGTCTGTCTTGACTGACTGTCTTTCTGTCTGTCTGTCTTGACTGACTGTCTGGCTGTCTGTCTGGCTTGACTGACTATCTTTCTTTCTTTCTTGACTGACTGTCTGTCTTTCTGTCTGTCTTGACTGACTGTCTGTCTTTCTGTTTGTCTTGACTTACTGTCTGTCTGTCTGACTGTCTGTCTTGACTAACTGTCTGTCTGCTTCTCTGTCTTGACCGACTATCTGTCTTTACTGACAGTCTGTCTGTTTGTCTGTCTTGACTGACTGTCTGTCTGTCTCTCTGTCTTGACTTACTGTCTGTCTGTCTTTCTATCTTGACTGACTGTCTGTCTGTCTGTCTGTCTTGACCGACTGTGTCTGTCTGTCTTGACTGACTGTCTGTCTGTCTTGCCTGACTTTCTGTCTGTCTGTCTTGACCGACTGTCTGTCTGTCTGTCTTGACTGACTGTCTGTCTGTTTGTCTGTCTTGACCGACTGTGTCTGTCTGTCTTGACTGACTGTCTGTCTGTCTTGACTGACTTTCTGTCTGTCTGTCTTGACCGACTGTCTGTCCGTCTGTCTTGACTGACTGTCTGTCTGTCTGTCTGTTTGTCTTGTCTTGCTGTCTGTCTGTCTGTCAGTCTTGTCCGATTGCCTGTCGTGACTTGCTGTCTGTCTGTCTTGACTGACTGTCTGTCTGTCGGTCTTGACTGACTGTCTGTCTGTCTGTCTTGACTGACTGTCTGTCTGTCTGTTTGTCCTGGCCGACTGTCTGTCTGTCTGTCTTGACTGACTGTCTTTCTGTCTTCACTGACAGTCTTTCTGTCTGTCTGTCTTGACAAACTGTCTGTCTGTCTGTATGTCTTGACTGACTGTCTGGCTGTCTGTGTGTCTTGACTGACTATCTGTCTGTCTGTCTTGATTAACTGTCTGTTTGTCTGTCTGTCTTGACTGACTATCTGTCTTTACTGACTGTCTGTCTGTTTGTCTGTCTTGACTGACTGTCTGTCTGTCTCTCTGTCTTGACTTACTGTCTGTCTGTCTTTCTATCTTGACTGACTGTCTGTCTGTCTGTCTGTCTTGACCGACTGTGTCTGTCTGTCTTGACTGACTGTCTGTCTGTCTTGACTGACTTTCTGTCTGTCTGTCTTGACCGACTGTCTGTCTGTCTGTCTTGACTGACTGTCTGTCTGTTTGTCTGTCTTGACCGACTGTGTCTGTCTGTCTTGACTGACTGTCTGTCTGTCTTGACTGACTTTCTGTCTGTCTGTCTTGACCGACTGTCTGTCCGTCTGTCTTGACTGACTGTCTGTCTGTCTGTTTGTCTTGACCGACTTTCTGTCTGTCTCTCTTGACAGACTGTCTGTCGGTCTATCTTGACTGACTGTCTGTCTGTCTTGACTGACTGTCTGTCTGTCTTGACTGACTGTCTGTCTGTCTTGACTGACTGTCTGTCTGTCTTGACTGACTGTCTGTCTGTTTGTCTGTCTTGTCTGACTTTCTGTCTGTCTGACTGTCTTGACTGACTGTCTTGACTGTCTTGGCTGACTGTCTGTCTGTCTGTCTATCTTGACAGACTGTCTGTCTGTCTATCTTGACTGACTGTCTGTCTGTCTTGACTGACTGTCTGTCTGTCTTGACTGACTGTCTGTCTGTCTTGACTGACTGTCTGTCTGTCTGTTTGTCTTGACCGACTGTCTGTCTGTCTGTCTCGACTGACCTTCTGTCTTTCTTTCTTGACTGACTGTCTTTCTGTCTGTCTGTCTGTCTTGACTGACTATCTGTCTTTCTGTCTTGACTGACTGTCTGTCTGTCTGTCTGTCTTGACTTACTGTCTGTCTGTCTGTCTTGACTGACTGTCTGTCTTTCTGTTTTTCTTGTCTTACTGTCTGTCTGTCTGTCTTGAATGATTGTCTGTCTGTCTTGACTTACTGTCTGTCTGTCAGTCTTGACTGACTGTCTGTCTTTCTGTTTTTCTTGTCTTACTGTCTGTCTATCTGTCTTGAATGACTGTCTGTCTGTCTCTCTGTCTTGACTGACTTGACTGACTGTCTGTCTGTCTCTCTGTCTTGACTGACTGTCTATCTGTCTGGACTGACTGTCTGTCTGTCTTGACCGATTGTCTGTCTTGACTGGCTGTCTGTCTGTCTTGACTGACTGTCTGTCTGTCTGTCGGTCTTGACTGACTGTCTGTATGTCTGTCTGTCTGTCTTGATTTACTGTCTGTTTGTCTGTCTGTCTTGACCGATTGTCTGTCTTGACTGGCTGTCTGTCTGTCTTGACTGACTGTCTGTCTGTCTGTCGGTCTTGACTGACTGTCTGAATGTCTGTCTGTCTGTCTTGATTTACTGTCTGTTTGTCTGTCTGTCTTGACTGACTATCTGTCTTTACTGACTGTCTGTCTGTTTGTCTGTCTTGACTGACTGTCTGTCCGTCTCTCTGTCTTGACTTACTGTCTGTCTGTCGGTCTTGACCGACTGTCTGTCTGTCTGTCTTGACTGACTGACTGTCTGTATGTCTTGACTAACTGTCTTTCTGTCTGTCTGTCTTGACCGACTGTCCGTCTGTCTTGACTGACTGTCTGTCTGTCAGTTTGTCTTGACCGACTGTCTGTCTGTCTTGACTGACTGTCTGTCTGTCTGTTTGTCTTGTCTTTCTGTCTGTCTGTCTGTCTTGACTGACTGTCTGTCTTCTTGTCTGTCTTGACCGACTGCCTGTCTTTCTTGACTGACTGTCTGTCTGTCTTGACTGCCTGTCTGTCTGTCTGTCTGTCTGTATTTTTTTTTTCTGTCTGTCTTGACTATCTGTCTGTCTATCTTGACCGTCTGTCTGTCTGTCGGTCTGTCTTGACCGACTGTCTGTCTGTCTTGACTGACTGTCTGTCTGTCTTGACTGACTGTCTGTCTGTCTGTCTTGACTGCCTGTCTGTCTGTCTGTCTGTCTGTATGTTTTTTTGTCTGTCTGTCTTGACTGACTGTCTTTCTGTCGGTCTGTCTTGACCGACTGGGTGTCTGTCTGTCTTGACTAACTGACTGACCGAGTGTCTGTCTTGACTGACCGTCTTTCTGTCTGTCTTGACTGACTGTCTGTCTGCCTGTCTTGACTGACTGCCTGTCTGTCTGTCTTGACTGACTGTCTTTCTGTCTGTCTGTCTTGACCGACTGCCTGTCTGTCTGTATGTCTTGACTAACTGACTGACCGTCTGTCTGTCTTGACTGACTGTCTGTCTGTCTGTCTTGACCGACTGTCTGTCTGTCTTTATGTCTTGACTAACTGACTGACCGTCTGTCTGTCTTGACTAACCGGCTGTCTGCTTCTCTGTCTTGACCGACTGTCTGTCTGTCTGTAATGACTGTCTGTCTGTCTGTCTTGACTGACTGTCTTTCTGTCTGTCTGTTTGTCTTGTCTTACTGTCTGTCTGTCTGTCTTGACCGACTGACTTTCTGTCTGTCTGTCTTGACTGACTGTCTGTCTGTCTTGACCGACTGTCGGTCTGTCTGTCTGCACTGACTGTCTGTCTGTCTGTCATGACTGACTGTCTGTCTGTCTGACTGTCTTGACTGACAGTCTGTCTGTCTTGACTGACTGTCTGTCTGTCTGTCTTTCTTGACCGACTGTCTCTCTCTCTGTCTTGACTGACTGTCTGTCTGTCTGTCTTGACTGACTGTCTGTCTGTCTGACTGTCTTGACTGACAGTCTGTCTGTCTTGACTGACTGTCTGTCTGTCTGTCTTTCTTGACCGACTGTCTCTCTCTCTGTCTTGACTGACTGTCTGTCTGTCTGTTTGTCCTGACCGACTGTCTGTCTGTCTGTCTTGACTGACTGTCTGTCTGTCTTGACTGACTGTCTTTCTGTCTGTCTGTCTTAACCGACAGCCTGTCTGTCTTGACTGACTGTCTGTCTGTCTGTTTGTCTTGTCTTTCTGTCTGTCTGTCTGCCTTGACCGACTGTCTGTCTGTCTGTAATGACTGTCTGTCTTGACTGACTGTCTTTCTGTCTGTCTGTCTTGACTTACTGTCTGTCTTGACTGAATGTCTGTCTGTCTGTTTGTCTTGTCTTTCTGTCTGTCTGTCTGTCTTGACTGTCTGTCTGTCTGCTTGTCTGTCTTGACCGACTGTCTGTATGTCCGTCTGTCTTGACTGACTGTCTGTCTGTCTGTCTTGACTGCCTGTCTGTCTGTCTGTCTGTCTGTCTGCCTTGACTATCTGTCTGTCTGTCTTGACCGACTGTCTGTCTGTCTGTCTTGACTGACTGTCTGTCTGTCTGTCTTGACTGACTGACTGTCGGTATGTCTTGACTGACTGTCTTTTTGTCGGTCTGTCTTGACCGACTGTTTGTCTGTCTGTCTTGACTGACTGTCTGTCAGTTGGTTTTGACTGACTGCCTGTCTGTCTGTCTTGACTGACTGTCTTTCTGTCTGTCTGTCTTGACCGACTGTCTGTCTGTCTGTATGTCTTGATAAACTGACTGACCGTCTGTCTGTCTTGACTGACTGTCTGTCTGTCTGTCTTGACCGACTGTCAGTCTGTCATTATGTCTTGACTAACTGACTGACCGTCTGTCTGTCTTGACTGACTGTCTGTCTGTCTGTCTTGACTGAATGTCTGTCTGTCTGTCTTGACTGACAGTCTGTCTGTCTGTTTGTCTTGACTTACTGTCTGTCTGTCTGACTGTCTGTCTTGACTAACTGTCTGTCTGCTTCTCTGTCTTGACCGACTGTCTGTCTGTCTGTAACGACTGTCTGTCTGTCTGTCTTGACTGACTGTCTTTCTGTCTGTCTGTCTGTCTGTTTGTCTTGTCTTACTGTCTGTCTGTCTGTCTTGACCGACTGACTGTCCGAGTGTCTGTCTTGACTGACCGTCTGTCTGTCTGTCTTGACTGACTGTCTGTCTGTCTGTTTTGACTGACTGCCTGTCTGTCTGTCTTGACTGACTGTCTTTCTGTCTGTCTGTCTTGACCGACTCTCTGTCTGTCTGTATGTCTTGATAAACTGACTGACCGTCTGTCTGTCTTGACTGACTGTCTGTCTGTCTGTCTTGACCGACTGTCAGTCTGTCTGTCTGTTTGTCTTGTCTTACTGTCTGTCTGTCTGTCTTGACCGACTGACTGTCTGTCTGTCTGTCTTGACCGACTGACTGTCTGTCTGTCTGTCTTGACTGACTGTCTTTCTGTCTGTCTGTTTGTCTTGTCTTACTGTCTGTCTGTCTGTCTTGACCGACTGACTGTCTGTCTGTCTGTCTTGACTGACTGTCTGTCTGTCTTGACCGACTGTCTGTCTGTCTGTCTGTACTGACTGTCTGTCTGTCTGTGTTGACTGACTGTCTGTCTGTCTGACTGTCTTGACTGACAGTCTGTCTGTCTTGACTGACTGTCTGTCTGTCTGTCTGTCTTGACCGACTGTCTGTCTGTCTGTCTTAACTGACTGTCTGTATGTCTTTTTGTCCTGACCGACTGTCTGTCTGTCTGTCTTGTCTGACTGTCTTTCTGTCTGTCTGTCTTGACCAACTGTCTGTCTGTCTGTCTGTCTTGACTGACTGTCTGTCTGTCTGTCTGTCTTGACTGACTATCAGTCTGTCTGTCTTGACTGACTGTCTGTCTGTCTGTCTGTCTTGACTGACTTTATGTCTGTCTGTCTTGACTAACTGATTGACCGTCTGTCTGTCTTGACTGACTGTCTGTCTGTCTGTCTTGACTGACTGTCTGTCCGTCTGTTTCTCTTGTCTTACTGTCTGTCTGTCTGACTGTCTGTCTTGACTAACTGTCTGTCTGCTTGTCTGCCTTGACCGTCTGTCTGTCTGTATTGACTGACTGTCTTTCTGTCTGTGTGTCTTGACTGACTGTCTTTCTGTCTGTCTGTCTTGACTTACTGTCTGTCTTGACTGACTGTCTGTCTGTCTGTCTTGACTGCCTGTCTGTCTGTCTGTCTGTCTGTCTTGACCGACTGTCTGTCTGTCTGTCTTGACTGACTGACTGTCTGTATGTTGTGACTGGCTGTCTTTCTGTCTTGACCGACTGTCGGTCTGTCTGTCTTGACTAACTGACTGACCGTCTGTCTGTCTTGACTGACTGTCTGTCTGTCTGTCTGTCTTGACTGACTCTCTGTCCGTCTGTCTTGACTGACTGTCTGTCTGTCTGTTTGTCTTGTCTTACTGTCTGTCTGTCTGTCTGTCTGTCTGTCTGTCTGTCTGTCTGTCTGTCTGTCTTGACTATCTGTCTGTCTGTCTTGACCGACTGTCTGTCTGTCTGTCTTGACTGACTGACTGTCTGTATGTCTTGACTTACTGTCTTTCTGTCGGTCTGTCTTGACCGACTGTCTGTATGTCTGTCTTGACTAACTGACTGACCGAGTGTCTGTCTTCGCTGACCGTCTGTCTGTCTGTCTTGACTGACTGTCTGTCTGTCTTTCTGTCTGTCTTGACTGTCTGTCTGTCTTGACTGACTGTCTGTCTGTCTTGACTGACTGTCTGCTGTCTGTCTATCTTGACAGACTGTATGTCTGTCTGTCTTGACTGACTGTCTGTCTTGACTGACTGTCTGTCTTGACTGACTGTCTGTCTTGACTGACTGTCTGTCTGTCTGTTTGTTTTGACCGACTGTTTGTCTGTCTGTCTCGACTGACTGTCTCTCTGTCTTGACTGACTGTCTTTCTGTCTGTCTGTCTTGACTGACTGTCTGGCTGTCTGTCTGTCTTGACTGACTATCTTTCTTTCTTTCTTGACTGACTGTCTGTCTGTCTGTCTGCCTTGACTGACTGTCTCTCTGTCTGTCTTTCTGTCTGTCTTGACTGACTGTCTGTCTGTCTGTCTGTCTTGACTGAATGTCTGTCTGTCTGACTGTCTTGACTGACTGTCTGTCTGTCTTGACTGACTGTCTGTCTGTCTTGACTGACTGTCTGTCTGTCTTGACTGACTGTCTGTCTGTCTATCTTGACAGACTGTATGTATGTCTGTCTTGACTGGCTGTCTGTCTGTCTGTTTGTCTTGACCGACTGTCTGTCTGTCTGTCTCGACTGACTGTCTGTCTGTCTTGACTGACTGTCTTTCTGTCTGTCTGTCTTGACTGACTGTCTGGCTGTCTGTCTGTCTTGACTGACTGTCTGTCTGTCTTGACTGACTGTCTTTCTGTCTGTCTGTCTTGACTGACTGTCTGGCTGTCTGTCTGGCTTGACTGACTATCTTTCTTTCTTTCTTGACTGACTGTCTGTCTGTCTGTCTGTCTTGACTGACTGTCTGTCTTTCTGTTTGTCTTGACTTACTGTCTGTCAGTTGGTTTTGACTGACTGCCTGTCTGTCTGTCTTGACTGACTGTCTTTCTGTCTGTCTGTCTTGACCGACTGTCTGTCTGTCTGTATGTCTTGATAAACTGACTGACCGTCTGTCTGTCTTGACTGACTGTCTGTCTGTCTGTCTTGACCGACTGTCAGTCTGTCATTATGTCTTGACTAACTGACTGACCGTCTGTCTGTCTTGACTGACTGTCTGTCTGTCTGTCTTGACTGAATGTCTGTCTGTCTGTCTTGACTGACAGTCTGTCTGTCTGTTTGTCTTGACTTACTGTCTGTCTGTCTGACTGTCTGTCTTGACTAACTGTCTGTCTGCTTCTCTGTCTTGACCGACTGTCTGTCTGTCTGTAACGACTGTCTGTCTGTCTGTCTTGACTGACTGTCTTTCTGTCTGTCTGTCTGTCTGTTTGTCTTGTCTTACTGTCTGTCTGTCTGTCTTGACCGACTGACTGTCCGAGTGTCTGTCTTGACTGACCGTCTGTCTGTCTGTCTTGACTGACTGTCTGTCTGTCTGTTTTGACTGACTGCCTGTCTGTCTGTCTTGACTGACTGTCTTTCTGTCTGTCTGTCTTGACCGACTCTCTGTCTGTCTGTATGTCTTGATAAACTGACTGACCGTCTGTCTGTCTTGACTGACTGTCTGTCTGTCTGTCTTGACCGACTGTCAGTCTGTCTGTCTGTTTGTCTTGTCTTACTGTCTGTCTGTCTGTCTTGACCGACTGACTGTCTGTCTGTCTGTCTTGACCGACTGACTGTCTGTCTGTCTGTCTTGACTGACTGTCTTTCTGTCTGTCTGTTTGTCTTGTCTTACTGTCTGTCTGTCTGTCTTGACCGACTGACTGTCTGTCTGTCTGTCTTGACTGACTGTCTGTCTGTCTTGACCGACTGTCTGTCTGTCTGTCTGTACTGACTGTCTGTCTGTCTGTGTTGACTGACTGTCTGTCTGTCTGACTGTCTTGACTGACAGTCTGTCTGTCTTGACTGACTGTCTGTCTGTCTGTCTGTCTTGACCGACTGTCTGTCTGTCTGTCTTAACTGACTGTCTGTATGTCTTTTTGTCCTGACCGACTGTCTGTCTGTCTGTCTTGTCTGACTGTCTTTCTGTCTGTCTGTCTTGACCAACTGTCTGTCTGTCTGTCTGTCTTGACTGACTGTCTGTCTGTCTGTCTGTCTTGACTGACTATCAGTCTGTCTGTCTTGACTGACTGTCTGTCTGTCTGTCTGTCTTGACTGACTTTATGTCTGTCTGTCTTGACTAACTGATTGACCGTCTGTCTGTCTTGACTGACTGTCTGTCTGTCTGTCTTGACTGACTGTCTGTCCGTCTGTTTCTCTTGTCTTACTGTCTGTCTGTCTGACTGTCTGTCTTGACTAACTGTCTGTCTGCTTGTCTGCCTTGACCGTCTGTCTGTCTGTATTGACTGACTGTCTTTCTGTCTGTGTGTCTTGACTGACTGTCTTTCTGTCTGTCTGTCTTGACTTACTGTCTGTCTTGACTGACTGTCTGTCTGTCTGTCTTGACTGCCTGTCTGTCTGTCTGTCTGTCTGTCTTGACCGACTGTCTGTCTGTCTGTCTTGACTGACTGACTGTCTGTATGTTGTGACTGGCTGTCTTTCTGTCTTGACCGACTGTCGGTCTGTCTGTCTTGACTAACTGACTGACCGTCTGTCTGTCTTGACTGACTGTCTGTCTGTCTGTCTGTCTTGACTGACTCTCTGTCCGTCTGTCTTGACTGACTGTCTGTCTGTCTGTTTGTCTTGTCTTACTGTCTGTCTGTCTGTCTGTCTGTCTGTCTGTCTGTCTGTCTGTCTGTCTGTCTTGACTATCTGTCTGTCTGTCTTGACCGACTGTCTGTCTGTCTGTCTTGACTGACTGACTGTCTGTATGTCTTGACTTACTGTCTTTCTGTCGGTCTGTCTTGACCGACTGTCTGTATGTCTGTCTTGACTAACTGACTGACCGAGTGTCTGTCTTCGCTGACCGTCTGTCTGTCTGTCTTGACTGACTGTCTGTCTGTCTTTCTGTCTGTCTTGACTGTCTGTCTGTCTTGACTGACTGTCTGTCTGTCTTGACTGACTGTCTGCTGTCTGTCTATCTTGACAGACTGTATGTCTGTCTGTCTTGACTGACTGTCTGTCTTGACTGACTGTCTGTCTTGACTGACTGTCTGTCTTGACTGACTGTCTGTCTGTCTGTTTGTTTTGACCGACTGTTTGTCTGTCTGTCTCGACTGACTGTCTCTCTGTCTTGACTGACTGTCTTTCTGTCTGTCTGTCTTGACTGACTGTCTGGCTGTCTGTCTGTCTTGACTGACTATCTTTCTTTCTTTCTTGACTGACTGTCTGTCTGTCTGTCTGCCTTGACTGACTGTCTCTCTGTCTGTCTTTCTGTCTGTCTTGACTGACTGTCTGTCTGTCTGTCTGTCTTGACTGAATGTCTGTCTGTCTGACTGTCTTGACTGACTGTCTGTCTGTCTTGACTGACTGTCTGTCTGTCTTGACTGACTGTCTGTCTGTCTTGACTGACTGTCTGTCTGTCTATCTTGACAGACTGTATGTATGTCTGTCTTGACTGGCTGTCTGTCTGTCTGTTTGTCTTGACCGACTGTCTGTCTGTCTGTCTCGACTGACTGTCTGTCTGTCTTGACTGACTGTCTTTCTGTCTGTCTGTCTTGACTGACTGTCTGGCTGTCTGTCTGTCTTGACTGACTGTCTGTCTGTCTTGACTGACTGTCTTTCTGTCTGTCTGTCTTGACTGACTGTCTGGCTGTCTGTCTGGCTTGACTGACTATCTTTCTTTCTTTCTTGACTGACTGTCTGTCTGTCTGTCTGTCTTGACTGACTGTCTGTCTTTCTGTTTGTCTTGACTTACTGTCTGTCTGTCTGACTGTCTGTCTTGACTAACTGTCTGTCTGCTTCTCTGTCTTGATCGACTATCTGTCTTTACTGACTGTCTGTCTGTTTGTCTGTCTTGACTGACTGTCTGTCTGTCTGTCTCGACTGACTGTCTGTCTGTCTTGACTGACTGTCTTTCTGTCTGTCTGTCTTGACTGACTGTCTGGCTGTCTGTCTGGCTTGACTGACTATCTTTCTTTCTTTCTTGACTGACTGTCTGTCTTTCTGTCTGTCTTGACTGACTGTCTGTCTTTCTGTTTGTCTTGACTTACTGTCTGTCTGTCTGACTGTCTGTCTTGACTAACTGTCTGTCTGCTTCTCTGTCTTGACCGACTATCTGTCTTTACTGACAGTCTGTCTGTTTGTCTGTCTTGACTGACTGTCTGTCTGTCTCTCTGTCTTGACTTACTGTCTGTCTGTCTTTCTATCTTGACTGACTGTCTGTCTGTCTGTCTGTCTTGACCGACTGTGTCTGTCTGTCTTGACTGACTGTCTGTCTGTCTTGACTGACTTTCTGTCTGTCTGTCTTGACCGACTGTCTGTCTGTCTGTCTTGACTGACTGTCTGTCTGTTTGTCTGTATTGACCGACTGTGTCTGTCTGTCTTGACTGACTGTCTGTCTGTCTTGACTGACTTTCTGTCTGTCTGTCTTGACCGACTGTCTGTCCGTCTGTCTTGACTGACTGTCTGTCTGTCTGTCTGTTTGTCTTGTCTTGCTGTCTGTCTGTCTGTCTGTCTGTCTGTCTTGTCCGATTGCCTGTCGTGACTTGCTGTCTGTCTGTCTTGACTGACTGTCTGTCTATCGGTCTTGACTGACTGTCTGTCTGTCTGTCTTGACTGACTGTCTGTCTGTCTGTTTGTCCTGGCCGACTGTCTGTCTGTCTGTCTTGACTGACTGTCTTTCTGTCTTCACTGACAGTCTTTCTGTCTGTCTGTCTTGACAAACTGTCTGTCTGTCTGTATGTCTTGACTGACTGTCTGGCTGTCTGTGTGTCTTGACTGACTATCTGTCTGTCTGTCTTGATTAACTGTCTGTTTGTCTGTATGTCTTGACTGACTATCTGTCTTTACTGACTGTCTGTCTGTTTGTCTGTCTTGACTGACTGTCTGTCTGTCTCTCTGTCTTGACTTACTGTCTGTCTGTCTTTCTATCTTGACTGACTGTCTGTCTGTCTGTCTGTCTTGACCGACTGTGTCCGTCTGTCTCGACTGACTGTCTGTCTGTCTTGACTGACTGTCTTTCTGTCTGTCTGTCTTGACTGACTGTCTGGCTGTCTGTCTGTCTTGACTGACTATCTTTATTTCTTTCTTGACTGACTGTCTGTCTGTCTGTCCATCGGGACAGACTGTATGTCTGTCTGTCTTGACTGACTGTCTGTCTGTCTGATTATCTTGACCGACTGTCTATCTGTCTGTCTCGACTGACTGTCTGTCTGTCTTGACTGACTGTCTTTCTGTCTGTCTGTCTTGACTGACTGTCTGGCTGTCTGTCTGGCTTGACTGACTATCTTTCTTTCTTTCTTGACTGACTGTCTGTCTGTCTGTCTGTCTTGACTGACTGTCTGTCTTTCTGTTTGTCTTGACTTACTGTCTGTCTGTCTGACTGTCTGTCTCGACTAACTGTCTGTCTGCTTCTCTGTCTTGACCGACTGTCTGGCTGTCTGTAATGACTGTCTGTCTGTCTGTCTTGACTGACTGTCTTTCTGTCTGTCTGTCTGTCTGTTTGTCTTGTCTTACTGTCTGTCTGTCTGTCTTGACTGACTGTCTGTCTGTCTGATTGTCTTGACTGACTGTCTGTCTGTCTGTCTCGACTGACTGTCTGTCTGTCTTGACTGACTGTCTTTCTGTCTGTCTGTCTTGACTGACTGTCTGGCTGTCTGTCTGGCTTGACTGACTATCTTTCTTTCTTTCTTGACTGACTGTCTGTCTGTCTGTCTGTCTTGACCGACTGTGTCTGTCTGTCTTGACTGACTGTCTGTCTGTCTGACTGTCTTGACTGACTGTCTTTCTGTATTGACTGACTGTCTGTCTGTGTTGACCGACTGTGTCTGTCTGTCTTGACTGACTGTCTGTCTGTCTGACTGGCTTGACTGACGGTCTGTCTGTCTTGACTGACTTTCTGTCTGTCTGTCTTGACCGACTGTCTGTCTGTCTGTCTTGACTGACTGTCTTTCTGTATGTCTGTCTTGACTAACTGATTGACCGTCTGTCTGTCTTGACTGACTGTCTGTCTGTCTGTCTTGACTGACTTTCTGTCCGTCTGTTTGTCTTGTCTTACTGTCTGTCTGTCTGACTGTCTGTCTTGACTAACTGTCTGTCTGCTTGTCTGCCTTGACCGTCTGTCTGTCTTTCTTGACTGACTGTCTTTCTGTCTGTGTGTCTTGACTGACTGTCTTTCTGTCTGTCTGTCTTGACTTACTGTCTGTCTTGACTGACTGTCTGTCTGTCTGTCTTGACTGCCTGTCTGTCTGTCTGTCTGTCTGTCTTGACCGACTTTCTGTCTGTCTGTCTTGACTGACTGACTGTCTGTATGTCGTGACTGACTGTCTTTCTGTCTTGACCGACTGTCGGTCTGTCTGTCTTGACTAACTGACTGACCGTCTGTCTGTCTTGACTGACTGTCTGTCTGTCTGTCTGTCTTGACTGACTCTCTGTCCGTCTATCTTGACTGACTGTCTGTCTGTTTGTTTGTCTTGTCTTACTGTCTGTCTGTCTGTCTGTCTGTCTGTCTGTCTGTCTGTCTGTCTGTCTGTGTGTCTTGACTATCTGTCTGTCTGTCTTGACCGACTGTCTGTCTGTCTGTCTTGACTGACTGACTGTCTGTATGTCTTGACTGACTGTCTTTCTGTCGGTCTGTCTTGACCGACTGTTTGTCTGTCTGTCTCGACTGACTGTCTGTCTGTCTTGACTGACTGTCTTTCTGTCTGTCTGTCTTTCTGTCTGTCATGACTGTCTGTCTGTCTTGACTGACTGTCTGTCTGTCTTGACTGACTGTCTGTCTGTCTGTCTATCTTGACAGACTGTATGTCTGTCTGTCTTGACTGACTGTCTGTCTTGACTGACTGTCTGTCTGTCTGTTTGTTTTGACCGACTGTTTGTCTGTCTGTCTCGACTGACTGTCTGTCTGTCTTGACTGACTATCTTTCTTTCTTTCTTGACTGACTTTCTGTCTGTCTGTCTGCCTTGACTGACTGTCTCTCTGTCTGTCTTTCTGTCTGTCTTGACTGACTGTCTGTCTGTCTGTCTGTCTTGACTGAATGTCTGTCTGTCTGACTGTCTTGACTGACTGTCTGTCTGTCTTGACTGACTGTCTGTCTGTCTTGACTGACTGTCTGTCTGTCTATCTTGACAGACTGTATGTATGTCTGTCTTGACTGACTGTCTGTCTGTCTGTTTGTCTTGACCGACTGTCTGTCTGTCTGTCTCGACTGACTGTCTGTCTGTCTTGACTGACTGTCTTTCTGTCTGTCTGTCTTGACTGACTGTCTGGCTGTCTGTCTGTCTTGACTGACTATCTTTCTTTCTTTCTTGACTGACTGTCTGTCTGTCTGTCTATCTTGACAGACTGTATGTCTGTCTGTCTTGACTGACTGTCTGTCTGTCTGATTGTCTTGACCGACTGTCTGTCTGTCTGTCTCGACTGACTGTCTGTCTGTCTTGGCTGACTGTCTTTCTGTCTGTCTGTCTTGACTGACTGTCTGGCTGTCTGGCTGGCTTGACTGACTATCTTTCTTTCTTTCTTGACTGACTGTCTGTCTGTCTGTCTGTCTTGACTGACTGTCTGTCTTTCTGTTTGTCTTGACTTACTGTCTGTCTGTCTGACTGTCTGTCTTGACTAACTGTCTGTCTGCTTCTCTGTCTTGACCGACTGTCTGTCTGTCTGTAATGACTGTCTGTCTGTCTGTCTTGACTGACTTTCTTTCTGTCTGTCTGTCTGTCTGTTTGTCTTGTCTTACTGTCTGTCTGTCTGTCTTGACCGACTGACTGTCTGTTTGTCTTGACTGACTGTCTGTCTGTCTTGACTGACTGTCTGTCTGTCTGTCTGTTTGACCGACTGTCTGTCTGTCTGTCTGTACTGACTGTTTGTCTGTCTGTCTGACTGTCTTGACTGACAGTCTGTCTGTTTTGACTGACTGTCTGTCTGTCTGTCTGTCTTGACCGACTGTCTGTCTGTCTGTCTTGACTGACTGTCTGTCGGTCTATTTGTCCTGACCGACTGTCTGTCTGTCTGTTTTGACTGACTGTCTGTTTGTCTTGACTGACTGTCTGTCTGTCTTGACTGACTGTCTTTCTGTCTGTATGTCTTGACTTTGTCTGGCTGTCTGTCTGTCTTGACTGACTATCTGTCTGTCTGTCTTGACTGACTGTATGTCTGTCTGTCTCTCTTGACTGACTGTATGTCTGTCTGTCTTGACTAACTGACATACCGTCTGTCTGTCTTGACTGCCTGTCTGTCTGTCTGTCTTTACTGACTGTCTGTCCGTCTGTCTTGACTGACTGTCTGTCTGTCTGTCTGTTTGTCTTGTCTTGCTGTATGTCTGTCTGTCTGTCTGTCTGTCTGTCTTGTCCGATTGCCTGTCTTGACTTGCTGTCTGTCTGTCTTGACTGACTGTCTGTCTGTCGGTCTTGACTGACTGTCTGTCTGTCTGTCTTGACTGACTGTCTGTCTGTCTGTTTGTCCTGGCCGACTGTCTGTCTGTCTGTCTTGACTGACTGTCTTTCTTTCTTCACTGACAGTCTTTCTGTCTGTCTGTCTTGACCAACTGTCTGTCTGTCTGTATGTCATGACTGACTGTCTGGCTGTCTGTGTGTCTTGACTGACTATCTGTCTGTCTGTCTTGATTAACTGTCTGTTTGTCTGTCTGTCTTGACTGACTATCTGTCTTTACTGACTGTCTGTCTGTTTGTCTGTCTTGACTGACTGTCTGTCTGTCTCTCTGTCTTGACTTACTGTCTGTCTGTCTTTCTATCTTGACTGACTGTCTGTCTGTCTGTCTGTCTTGACCAACTGTGTCTGTCTGTCTTGACTGACTGTCTGTCTGTCTTGACTGACTTTCTGTCTGTCTGTCTTGACCGACTGTCTGTCTGTCTGTCTTGACTGACTGTCTGTCTGTTTGTCTGTCTTGACTGACTGTCTGTCTATCTCTCTGTCTTGACTGACTGTCTGTCTATCTCTCTGTCTTGACTGACTGTCTGTCTGTCTTTCTATCTTGACTGACTGTCTGTCTGTCTGTCTGTCTTGACCGACTGTGTCTGTCTGTCTTGACTGACTGTCTGTCTGTCTCACTGTCTTGACTGACTGTCTTTCTGTATTGACTGACTGTCTGTCTGTGTTGACCGACTGTGTCTGTCTGTCTTGACTGACTGTCTGTCTGTCTGACTGGCTTGACTGACTGTCTGTCTGTCTTGACTGACTTTCTGTCTGTCTGTCTTGACCGACTGTCTGTCTGTCTGTCTTGACTGACTGTCTTTCTGTATGTCTGTCTTGACTTAATGTCTGTCTGTCTGTCTTGACTGCCTGTCTGTCTGTCTGTTTGTCTGTCTGTCTGTCTGTCTTGACTGTCTGTCTGTCGGTCTTGACCGACTGTCTGTCTGTCTGTCTTGATTGACTGACTGTCTGCATGTCTTGACTGACTGTCTTTCTGTCTTGACCGACTGTCTGTCTGTCTGTCTGTCTTGACTGACTGTCTGTCTGTCTGTCTTGACTGCCTGTCTGTCTGTCTGTCTGTCTTGACTATATGTCTGTCTGTCTTTACCGACTGTCTGTCTGTCTGTCTTGACTGACTGACTGTCTGTATGCCTTAACTGACTGTCTTTCTGTCGGTCTGTCTTGACCGACTGTCTGTCTGTCTGTCTTGACTAACTGACTGACCGAGTGTCTGTCTTGACTGACCGTCTGTGTGTCTGACTTGACTGACTGTCTGTCTGTCTGTTTTGACTGACTGCCTGTCTGTCTGTCTTGACCGACTGTCTGTCTCTCTGTCTCGACTGACTGTCTGTCTGTCTGTCTTGACCGACTGTCTGTTTGTCTGTCTTGACTAACTGACTGACCGAGTGTCTGTCTTGACTGACAGTCTGTCTGTCTGTCTTGACTGACTGTCTTTCTGTCGGTCTGTCTTGACCGACTGTCTGTCTGTCTGTCTTGACTAACTGACTGACCGAGTGTCTGTCTTGACTGACCGTCTGTTTCTCTGTCTTTACTGACTGTCTGTCTATCTTTTTTGACTGACTGCCTGTCTGTCTGTCTTGACTGACTGTCTGTCTGTCTGTCTTGACTGACTGTCTATCTGTCTGTTTGTCTTGACTGACTGTCTGTCTGTCTGTCAGACAGTCAGTCAAAACAGACAGACTGTCAGTCAAGACAGTCAGACAGACAGACAAATAGTCAGTACAGACAGACAGACAGACAGTCGGTCAAACAGACAGACAGACAGACAGTCAGTCAAGACAGACAGACAGTCAGTCAAGACAGACAGACAGTCAGTCGGTCAAGACAGACAGATAGACAGTAAGACAAGACAAACAGACAGACAGACAGACAGAAAGACAGTCAGTCAAGACAGACAGACAGACAGTCATTACAGACAGACAGACAGTCGGTCAAGACAGAGAAGCAGACAGACAGTTAGTCAAGACAGACGGTCAGACAGACAGACAGTAAGTCAAGACAAACAGAAAGACAGACAGTCAGTCAAGACAGACAGACAGACAGACAGTGTCTGTCTGTCTTTCTATCTTGACTGACTGTCTGTCTGTCTGTCTGTCTTTACCGACTGTGTCTGTCTGTCTTGACTGACTGTCTGTCTGTCTGACTGTCTTGACTGACTGTCTTTCTGTATTGACTGACTGTCTGTCTGTCTGTCTGTGTTGACCGACTGTGTCTGTCTGTCTTGACTGACTGTCTGTCTGTCTGACTGGCTTGACTGACTGTCTGTCTGTCTTGACTGACTGTCTGTCTGTCTTGACTGACTTTCTGTCTGCCTGTCTTGACCGACTGTCTGTCTGTCTGTCTTGACTGACTGTCTTTCTGTATGTCTGTCTTGACTTACTGTCTGTCTTGACTGCCTGTCGGTCTGTCTGTTTGTCTGTCTGTCTGTCTGTCTTGACTGTCTGTCTGTCGGTCTTGACCGACTGTCTGTCTGTCTGTCTTGACTGACTGACTGTCTGCATGTCTTGACTGACTGTCTTTCTGTCTTGACCGACTGTCTGTCTGTCTTGACTGACTGTCTGTCTGTCTGTTTGTCTTGTCTTTCTGTCTCTCTGTCTGTCTTGACTGACTGTCTGTAGCTTGTCTGTCTTGACCGACTGTCTGTCTGTCTGTCTGTCTTGACTGACTATATGTCTGTCTGTCTTGACCGACTGTCTGTCTGTCTGTCTTGACTGACTGACTGTCTGTATGTCTTAACTGGCTGTCTTTCTGTCGGTCTGTCTTGACCGACTGTCTGTCTGTCTGTCTTGACTAACTGACTGACCGAGTGTCTGTCTTGACTGACCGTCTGTCTGTCTGTCTTGACTGACTGTCTGTCTGTCTGTTTTGACTGACTGCCTGTCTGTCTGTCTTGACCGACTGTCTGTCTCTCTGTCTTGACTGACTGTCTGTCTGTCTGTCTTGCCCGATTGTCTGTTTGTCTTTATGTCTTGACTGACTGTCTTTCTGTCGGTCTGTCTTGACCGACTGTCTGTCTGTCTGTCTTGACTAACTGACTGACCGAGTGTCTGTCTTGACTGACCGTCTGTCTGTCTGTCTTGACTGACTGTCTGTCTGTCTGTTTTGACTGACTGCCTGTCTGTCTGTCTTGACTGACTGTCTGTCTGTCTGTCTTGACTGACTGTCTATCTGTCTGTTTGTCTTGACTGTCTGTCTGTCTGACTGTCTGTCTTGACTAACTGTCTGTCTGCTTCTCTGTCTTGACCGACTGTCTGTCTGTCTGTACTGACTGTCTGTCTGTCTGTCTTGACAGACTGTCTGTCTGTCTGACTGTCTTGACTGACAGTCTGTCTGTCTTGACTGACTTTCTGTCTGTCTTGACCGACTGTCTGTCTGTCTGTCTTGACTGACTGTCTGTCTGTCTGTTTGTCCTGGCCGACTGTCTGTCTGTCTGTCTTGACTGACTGTCTTTCTGTCTTCACTGACAGTCTTTCTGTCTGTCTGTCTTGACCAACTGTCTGTCTGTCTGTATGTCTTGACTGACTGTCTGGCTGTCTGTGTGTCTTGACTGACTATCTGTCTGTCTGTCTTGACTTACTGTCTGTCTGTCTGTCTGTCTTGACTGACTTTATGTCTGTCTGTCTTGACTAACTGATTGACGGTCTGTCTGTCTTGACTAACTGTCTGTCTGTCTGTCTGTTTGTCCTGTCTTACTGTCTGTCTTTCCTACTGTCTGTCTTGACTAACTGTCTGTCTGCTTGTCTGCCTTGACCGTCTGTCTGTCTGTCTTGACTGACTGTCTTTCTGTCTGTCTGTCTTGACTGACTGTCTTTCTGTCTGTCTGTCTTGACTTACTGTCTGTCTTGACTTACTGTCTGTCTTGACTGACTGTCTGTCTGTCTGTCTTGACTGCCTGTCTGTCTGTCTGTCTGTCTGTCTTGACCGCCTGTCTGTCTGTCTGTCTTGACTGACTGACTGTCTGTATATCGTGACTGACTGTCTTTCTGTCTGTCTGTCTTGACCGACTGTCTGTCTGTCTGTCTTGACTCACTGACTGACCGTCTGTCTGTCTTGACTGACTCTCTGTCTGTCTGTCTTGACTGACTCTCTGTCCGTCTGTCTTGACTGACTGTCTGTCTGTCTGTTTGTCTTGTCTTACTGTCTGTCTGTCTGTCTGTCTTGACTGACTGACTGTCTGTCTGTCTTGACTGACTGTCTGTCTGTCTTGACTGACTGTCTGTCTGTCTTGACATACTGTCTGTCTGTCTTGACTGACTGTCTGTCTGTCTGTCTGTCTTGACCGACTGTCTGTCTGTCTGTCTGTACTGACTTTCTGTCTGTATTTCTGTCTGTCTTTACTGACTGTCTGTCTGTCTGTCTCTCTTGACTGACTGTCTGTCTGTCTTGACTGACTGTCTGTCTGACTTGACTGACTGTCTGTCTGTCTTGACTGACTGTCTGTCTGTCTGTCTATCTTGACAGACTGTATGTCTGTCTATCTTGACTGACTGTCTGTCTGTCTTGACTGACTGTCTGTCTGTCTGTTTGTCTTGACCGAATGTCTGTCTGTCTGTCTCGACTGACTGTCTGTCTTTCTTTCTTGACTGACTGTCTTTCTGTCTGTCTGTCTTGACCGACTGTCTGTCTGTCTTGACTGACTGTCTGTCTGTCTTGACTGACTGTCTGTCTGTCTGTCTCTCTAGACTGACTGTATGTCTGTCTGTCTTGACTAACTGACTGACCGTCTGTCTGTCTTGACTGACTGTTTGTCTGTCTGTCCCGACTGACTGTCTGTCTGTCTGTTTGACTGTCTGTCTTGACTAACTGTCTGTCTGCTTGTCTGCCTTGACCGACTGTCTGTCTGTCTGTAATGACTGTCTGTCTGTCTGTCTTGACTGCCTGTCTGTCTCTCTGTCTGTCTGCCTTGACCGACTGTCTGTCTGTCTGTCTTGACTGACTGACTGTCTGTATGTCGTGACTGACTGTCTTTCTGTCTGTCTGTCTGTCTGTCTTGACTAACTGACTGACCGTCTGTCTGTCTTGACTGACTGTCTGTCTGTCTGTCTTTACTGACTGTCTGTCCGTCTGTCTTGACTGACTGTCTGTCTGTCTGTCTGTCTGTTTGTCTTGTCTTGCTGTCTGTCTGTCTGTCTGTCTGTCTTGACCGACTGACTGTCTGTCTGTCTTGACTGACTGTCTGTCTGTCTTGACCGACTGTCTGTCTGTCTGTCTGTACTGACTCTCTGTCTGTCTTTCTATCTGTCTTGACTGACTGTCTGTCTGTTTGTCTGTCTTGACTGACTGTATGTCTGTCTGACTGTCTTGACTGACTGTCTTGACTGTCTTGACTGACTGTCTGTCTGTCTGTCTGTACTGACTCTCTGTCTGTCTTTCTATCTGTCTTGACAGACTGTCTGTCTGTCTATCTTGACTGACTGTATGTCTGTCTGTCTGTCTTGACTGACTGTATGTCTGTCTGACTGTCTTGACTGACTGTCTTGACTGTCTTGACTGACTGTCTGTCTGTCTGTCTATCTTGACAGACTGTCTGTCTGTCTATCTTGACTGACTGTCTGTCTGTCTTGACTGTCTGTCTGTCTGTCTTGACTGACTGTCTGTCTGTCTGTTTGTCCTTGCCGACTGTCTGTCTGTCTGTCTTGACTGACTGTCTTTCTGTCTTCACTGACAGTCTTTCTGTCTGTCTGTCTTGACCATCTGTCTGTCTGTCTTGACCAACTGTCTGTCTGTCTGTATGTCTTGACTGACTCTCTGGCTGTCTGTGTGTCTTGACTGACTATCTGTCTGTCTGTCTTGACTTACTGTCTGTCTGTCTTTCTGTCTTGACTGACTTTATGTCTGTCTGTCTTGACTAACTGTTTGACGGTCTGTCTGTCTTGACTAACTGTCTGTCTGTCTGTCTGTTTGTCCTGACTTACTGTCTGTCTTTCTTACTGTCTGTCTTGACTAACTGTCTGTCTGCTTGTCTGCCTTGACCGTCTGTCTGTCTGTCTTGACTGACTGTCTTTCTGTCTGTCTGTCTTGACTGACTGTCTTTCTGTCTGTCTGTCTTGACTTACTGTCTGTCTTGACTTACTGTCTGTCTTGACTGCCTGTCTGTCTGTCTGTCTGTCTGTCTTGACCGACTGTCTGTCTGTCTGTCTTGACTGACTGACTGTCTGTATATCGTGACTGACTGTCTTTCTGTCTGTCTGTCTTGACCGACTGTCTGTCTGTCTGTCTTGACTCACTGACTGACCGTCTGTCTGTCTTGACTGACTCTCTGTCTGTCTGTCTTGACTGACTCTCTGTCCGTCTGTCTTGACTGACTGTCTGTCTGTCTGTTTGTCTTGTCTTACTGTCTGTCTGTCTGTCTGTCTTGACTGACTGACTGTCTGTCTGTCTTGACTGACTGTCTGTCTGTCTTGACTGACTGTCTGTCTATCTTGACTGACTGTCTGTCTGTCTTGACTGACTGTCTGTCTGTCTGTCTGTCTTGACCGACTGTCTATCTGTCTGTCTTTACTGACTCTCTGTCTGTCTTTCTGTCTGTCTTTACTGACTGTCTGTCTGTCTGTCTGTCTTGACTGACTGTCTGTCTCTCTTGACTGACTGTCTGTCTGACTTGACTGACTGTCTGTCTGTCTTGACTGACTGTCTGTCTGTCTGTCTATCTTGACAGACTGTATGTCTGTCTATCTTGACTGACTGTCTGTCTGTCTTGACTGACTGTCTGTCTGTCTTGACTGACTGTCTGTCTGTCTGTTTGTCTTGACCGAATGTCTGTCTGTCTGTCTTGACTGACTGTCTGTCTTTCTTTCTTGACTGACTGTCTTTCTGTCTGTCTGTCTTGACCGACTGTCTGTCTGTCTTGACTGACTGTCTGTCTGTCTTGACTGACTGTCTGTCTGTCTGTCTCTCTAGACTGACTGTATGTCTGTCTGTCTTGACTAACTGACTGACCGTCTGTCTGTCTTGACTGACTGTTTGTCTGTCTGTCTTGACTGACTGTTTTTCTGTCTGTCTTGACTGACTGTCTGTCTGTCTGTTTGACTGTCTGTCTTGACTAACTGTCTGTCTGCTTGTCTGCCTTGACCGACTGTCTGTCTGTCTGTAATGACTGTCTGTCTGTCTGTCTCGACTGCCTGTCTGTCTGTCTGTCTGTCTGCCTTGACCGACTGTCTGTCTGTCTGTCTTGACTGACTGACTGTCTGTATGTCGTGACTGACTGTCTTTCTGTCTGTCTGTCTTGACCGACTGTCTGTCTGTCTGTCTGTCTTGACTAACTGACTGACCGTCTGTCTGTCTTGACTGACTGTCTGTCTGTCTGTCTTTACTGACTGTCTGTCCGTCTGTCTTGACTGACTGTCTGTCTGTCTGTCTGTTTGTCTTGTCTTGCTGTCTGTCTGTCTGTCTGTCTGTCTTGACCGACTGACTGTCTGTCTGTCTTGACTGACTGTCTGTCTGTCTTGACCGACTGTCTGTCTGTCTGTCTGTACTGACTCTCTGTCTGTCTTTCTATCTGTCTTGACTGACTGTCTGTCTGTTTGTCTGTCTTGACTGACTGTCTGTCTGTCTGACTGTCTTGACTGACTGTCTTGACTGTCTTGACTGACTGTCTGTCTGTCTGTCTATCTTGACAGACTGTCTGTCTGTCTATCTTGACTGACTGTCTGTCTGTCTTGACTGACTGTCTGTCTGTCTTGACTGACTGTCTGTCTGTCTTGACTGACTGTCTGTCTGTCTGTTTGTCTTGACCGACTGTCTGTCTGTCTGTCTCGACTGACTGTCTGTCTCGACTGACTGTCTGTCTCGACTGACTGTCTGTCTTTCTTTCTTGACTGACTGTCTTTCTGTCTGTTTGTCTTGACCGACTGTCTTTCTGTCTGTCTGTCTTGACCGACTGTCTGTCTGTCTGTCTGTCTTGACTAACTGACTGACCGTCTGTCTGTCTTGACTGACTGTCTGTCTGTCTGTCTTTACTGACTGTCTGTCCGTCTGTCTTGACTGACTGTCTGTCTGTCTGTCTGTTTGTCTTGTCTTGCTGTCTGTCTGTCTGTCTGTCTGTCTTGACCGACTGACTGTCTGTCTGTCTTGACTGACTGTCTGTCTGTCTTGACCGACTGTCTGTCTGTCTGTCTGTACTGACTCTCTGTCTGTCTTTCTATCTGTCTTGACTGACTGTCTGTCTGTTTGTCTGTCTTGACTGACTGTCTGTCTGTCTTACTGTCTCGACTGACTGTCTTGACTGTCTTGACTGACTGTCTGTCTGTCTGTCTGTCTGTCTATCTTGACTGACTGTCTGTCTGTCTTGACTGACTGCCTGTCTGTCTTGACTGACTGTCTGTCTGTCTTGACTGACCGTCTGTCTGTCTGTTTGTCTTGACCGACTGTCTGTCTGTCTGTCTCGACTGACTGTCTGTCTGTCTGTCTATATTGACAGACTGTCTGTCTGTCTATCTTGACTGACTGTCTGTCTGTCTTGACCGACTGTCTGTCTGTCTGTCTGTACTGACTCTCTGTCTGTCTTTCTATCTGTCTTGACTGACTGTCTGTCTGTTTGTCTGTCTTGACTGACTGTCTGTCTGTCTTACTGTCTCGACTGACTGTCTTGACTGTCTTGACTGACTGTCTGTCTGTCTGTCTGTCTGTCTATCTTGACTGACTGCCTGTCTGTCTTGACTGACTGACTGTCGTATGTCTTGACTGAATGTCTTTCTATCGGTCTGTCTTGACCAACTGACTGACCGAGTGTCTGTCTTGACTGACCGTCTGTCTGTCTTGACTGACTGTCTGTCTGTTTGTCTGTCTTGACTGACTGTCTGTCTGTCTGACTGTCTTGACTGACTGTCTTGACTGACTGTCTGTCTGTCTGTCTATCTTGACAGACTGTCTGTCTGTCTATCTTGACTGACTGTCTGTCTGTCTTGACTGACTGTCTGTCTGTCTTGACTGACTGTCTGTCTGTCTTGACTGACTGTCTGTCTGTCTGTTTGTCTTGACCGACTGTCTGTCTGTCTGTCTCGACTGACTGTCTGTCTTTCTTTCTTGACTGACTGTCTTTCTGTCTGTCTGTCTTGACCGACTGTCTGTCTGTCTTGACTGACTGTCTGTCTGTCTTGATTTACTGTCTGTTTGTCTGTCTGTCTTGACTGACTATCTGTCTTTACTGACTGTCTGTCTGTTTGTCTGTCTTGACTGACTGTCTGTCCGTCTCTCTGTCTTGACTTACTGTCTGT